>OZ010669.1:5216572-5711572 GCA_963932185.1 Troglohyphantes excavatus | reverse complement strand
CCCTTCTGAGATACGCACACATCGAGTAGGGGGGGGGGGTTCAAACTTTGGCATACTCTTGCCTGTGTATCCACTGTAGCATCACTTTTAATGGACGGGGGTCGTGGGGTAAGTGCGTGTTTATATTGAAGAGAATGACAAATTCTATGATTTCACTGAACTGATTGACAGTTTAAATCATTTTCCAGGAAATGTGTGAAGTGAAAAGTGACGATTAAGCAAAGAAAGCAAACATTTTACTGTGAAACGAACATATCACACTAAAGTTAAACTGCGGGAAATTAAAATTAAACAAGTTGAAAGAACAGTTCTAAACAAACAAAATGATACCCTAGAAGTATAAACTTATGACAAGTGCGGAGAAATCTAGAGCTTATCGAAAACGTAAGAAGGAGCAGGTCGAGTAGGCGCGTACAAATCACGTCACAAATCAGTATCACGAAACAAATCTTACATTTCAGTAGGGACTGTGTCTTCCCGATTTCCACAAAAACACTAAACAAACATTTTATTTAAAAAAAAAACTCGAAGGACATCAGAATATGTAGAAATTTCCACTACAACTATGAAATTTCGATTTGAAAACAAGATTTTGATTTTCTACTTTTAATATAGAATAATACAAAGTTAAATAACATAGCAATGGAATGTCTTTTTTTTATTATTTATAAACTCAAACCCTTGATTTTTAAAAAATAATAAATTTATCAAAAGATTAGAGCATAATGATGTTTTTTAAAACTTTATTTTGATAAATTAATTCTTATTTATTGTTTTACGTGTTCATTAATCAAGTATATTTTCTTAAACTAATGAAAACTATTTAGTTTTGATATTGAATTTGTTCACATATCAATACATTTTACAGTACTAGAAGTGTATACATTTAAAAAAAATTGTGTCCAGTGATTGTACAAAAACAGCCAGCTCACTCTCAAAGTGTGCAACGATGATGCTAGTACCCCTATCAAAAATTTTGCAAGTACACTGTTTAAATAAAAATTGTATTTCATTTCCCACATTTTAAGTTTACGCCTTTTCTATTTTTTATGGAACTAGGGGGCTCTGCCCCCTGCTCCGCTGACGCTCCGCCAACCCCCGAGGATTGCTACGGAATCCTATTTGGTTTGCTTCGCAAACCAAAGCTGCCTTAGTTCTCAAATAGATGAGAAAAGCAAAAATAAAACAAAAGTTGGATGCATTTCAATTTTACTTGTGCAAGCAAACTTTAATTACACGAAAGATGTTATTTGGGTGAAATGCATTGAACGGTAACCCTTGTCGGCTTTTCTGAAAAAGCAGTACTCGCAACGCTAACAGATTTTTGCATTAACCCTTGTTGTTTCTTCTGAAAAAGCAATATTCGCAACGATAACAGATTCTTGGAGTAAACCTTGTCGACTTTTCTGGAAAAGCAATACTCGCACCGCTAACAGATTTTTGTATAAACCTTTGTTTTTTCTGAAAAAGCAATATTTACAACTATAACAGATTCTTGGTGTAACTCTTATCGACTTTTTTGAAAAAGTAATACTTGCATCGTTAACATATTTTTGGAAATAAAAGTCGCTTTCATTGCCAATCAAAAAACTCCACCTTTATCCTGAAGGGTTTCCGAAAAGGGTAACCAGAGAAAAATTAAGGTGACTGTTCAACGCATTTGACCGCCTAAATCAACTGCAGACATAAAAACTGTATCTGTTAGGTTACCGGATGCTGATTGCTTCACACACACCTATCCCTATTTACATACATGAACACTATTACAAATAAATTTTAAAAAGATGTATATACAATTTTAGGTTAAAATGCAGGGAGTGCCCTCAGCGAATTATCTGAAATTTTTCTATAATCGCTATGCTAAACGTACTGGTGACAAAAACTTGTTTTGTTGTTGGCAAAGTTTTTTTATACGCACATTTTCTTTAAGTCGGTTTTCCTTTTTTTAAAAAAAGATTATTTTATTGTCTTTCTTTTAGTCTTTAATTTTAACAGGGGACTTAGCCCCCTATTATTATTCACCAAAAAATTCAAGTAGCAATTTGCACATTGTAAAACAATCCCTATCAATGCTGGTTAAACGAAATGTCATTGTTGTACAACTTCTGTTAAACAATGAAAATATTTTGAAATCTAATAAATTGTTTAAAAAAACTGCGTTAATCGACATTTCCGGATAACCGAGTATTCCGGACCGACAAAAGTTCGGTTAATTGAGAATTCTGTATATTTTTTCAAATTGCTTGCAAATGAAACATCTCCTATCCAACAATTTTTTGTTGTTGCAAATATCTTAATTAGAACCAAAGTCCTAAGTGAACATACATAAAAAAAATATGTAACTGTCGAATTGATAACTTTCTAATTTGGCGGTTATATTTTGCAGTTTGGGTTGGCGTGTTGTTCTTTCTGTTAAAAATACATTGACTGGCTTTAGACAGCTTTTCAGCAAATCTGGTAACCTTTTTAGGAAACTGCAAGGGAAGTTTTTATCATGTAGTTTTTATCACCGTTCACTACATTTTAACCTAAAATTGTATATTCAGCTTTTTAAAAAATAATTCGTAAATGTATTAATGTATGCTTCAGGCATGTTGTTGACATGCATTGAACAAACACTGATTTTTTACATGTTATCTTTTCGGCAACCCTGCAGGAGGAAGTTTTTTTTTTGGCAATGAAACTGGCCTTTGTCGCCACACGTGTTAGTCTTATCGATAATGCTTTTTCAGAAAAGTCGCCAATGGTGACCGTTCAATGCATTTTAACCTACAATTTCTAATTTGCCAAGCATTGGAAGTGTTGGCCTCGCTATTTAGAACATGATCCATGAGATCTTGAAGGGTTTCCCTCTGAAACTGCTGTTGATGCATTCGAAAGTAATTCAAACGGTTCCATTCCATTGTGATGTAGCCATGGAGAATATACTGTTGAGTTAACGACCAGCAGAGGTGAAGATGTTAAACTCGTCCAGAATGCGCAAGCTCTAACCAATATACTGAACAGGGGTAAGTCGAGTGTGACCGGCGTTGTTTTGTACATTTAGAGAAAATCCACGATCACTTGATGGAAATAGCAACGGAAAGACCAGAGGTTGAACATGGTAAAACGGTTTATACATTTTTGCTTTGGGTAGACTATAAAACTTGCCTGATTTGGAACTAACCCATCTGCTCAGTCACTATAACAGCAGAAACTTCAGCAGCAGTACCAGACGTTGGCAAGTTATATCGCCTGCCATCAGCCACAAAAGATCTATGGAACTCTAGTCGAAAATTTTAGGAAGGTTGGTTTCGATAAGATTCGAACAGTGTTCAGTACACATTGGCATAGGGGTTAGCCTTCATTATGTTTTGAATAATATGTAGAACAGATGGTTTGCACTGATCTGAAGTTCTACATGCCATAGCAGCTTCATTTTCATGAATGTAAATTTCTACAAAACGTGGTTTCTATGCATTTTTGGCTATCACGCTAGTTGTAGCCATTGCATTTACATGCCCACGAAGTGTCACACAACTTATTCCCCTGAAAGTTTCTTCCAATGCACAGAATGCAGTCATGGTAAATGCAGAATTATAGTACCTAATATTCCTACGAAAATTCACTGAATCATTGTGTCCTTTTTCAAAGCTTCGGGAAAAAGATATAGGGTTTAATTGAACTTTACCATTATGACAACAATTGTGCTTAATTCTCCGCGCACCACAATCATTGCATTCCACTGAAAGACTGCCTATTGTCAAAGGAACACAGTCATCACTTTGATTTTCGCCCAGGTACTGATTTTCTTTTAAAGCACGTGCACGGTTTGCCAATCTACTGCGATTTCCCAGGTGCAGAGTATATTTGGTCGCGTTGCCGAAGACGATACTGCCGATATTATTCATGACGAATGCTCATGATTGAAAACGTTGAACTAACCAGGTACTCAATCCCCCAGTTGGAACAACAAATATTAAGAAATCAAATCTATTCTAAAGTAGAAATATTGAAAATAAACGTCGCTTCAAAAATGGTGAAAAAAAGGTAAATAGACGTATCGAGAGTTGAGAAGTATGCTCCTGCTCCCGTACGAAGGAGCGTTCCTATTGGCTATGTGTTGTGCCATTCTATTTTTATGTTATAGTAAGATAAGATACAGTTGAAGTTTAAGATCTCAAAATATGTCTGACTAACCTAGAGTAGAGAACTTTCGAAAACTTAACGCCACTTTCGTATGCGAGATTTCCGTGACCTCGGAAGGAATTTGACCTCTAAGTGTCAGGGGCTCCTAGAACGACCACTAGCCGCAAGCACCCCCAGATTTATAGCGCAAGCACACAGAAGATCCTCATCCCGATATCCCTTACCGGATGTGCCCCGCCCCTTCCCTTTTAGGAAAACTTGAGGGGAGGAAAACGGTGTAAAATAGTTCTTCTCCCCCAACCCAAACTGTGCATCTACACCTATTTGATCTACACCTCCAAAAAACAACATTGCCTGAAGCACTTTGTGGCATACAAAAAAAAAAACATTTGCAGACGTTTGGATTAGCTCATAAGCGATTTTTTAGGGATGAGCTACTGTGTTGCACATTTAAGATTGTAAGTATGACTTCAGCCTATAGTTGTTTGATGATATTAAGACAAGCCTATCTAAGTATTTAACAATACATGTTTTGGTTATTTTTAATTTGGTTAATTACTTAAGCCAATTTCAGATAATGTCTTGGTGCTTTATAATAACAAATATTAAATAGTAAAAAATAATTATAATATGTGTTTTTTATATTAAATAATTCGAGGATTCAAAAAATTTACAATGATTATAAGAACGTTCTTATTAAACGTTGATTAAAATATTAAAATAAAAAATACGTTACAGATGGGAGAGTATTACTATCTGAGATATGAGTATATTTGGACGTGATTATGTCTTTAAAATCTGTTCAGGACGTCATAGCGCCAACTGGCAAAAGCTTGCATGACATAAAACGTGTTGATGTATTTCAAAACCCCATTACTCCAGACATTCTGGGGATAACAGACCTACCATCGTTTAGAGGAAGGTGAGACCGTCGGTACTATTGGTCATTAATCCACTAACCCGTCGGGCCTTTGTACTGCAAGGAAGGATAAATGAGTCCCATTTCGAGCATACGCTGACTTGTTTGGCTGTAACGTTAGTTCTAATCGACGGGTCGTATCGAGTGCGTGCTTAAATTGACGAGTTCTAAAATTGAAGACGTGCGTGAAAGAACCACATAGTTCCAGTTTTCAAAATTGTTCAGGACAGATTAATAACACTGCACGTTTCATGCAGGTATATGATACAAATTACCTATTAATTTATATATGTATACCCATTATTTAGAGCTGTCTAGTCATTGCACCAATAGATAATATTTTTCTTTATAAGAATAAGCGAAATTTTTTAAATCAAAAATTAGTGGAGCTGTCTGGTTCTTGCACTCAAGTTTTCAATTATGTGTATTGTATAGCGATAAAAAGTACCTTATAACAACCCAAGTACTTGACGTAAAGGTTTAGGACGTAAAATTATTGCAATACATATGTAAGTTTATCTGTATATAAAATAGTAATACTATTAAATCTAATAATATTAATTAATAATAATAAACATATATATTATTTCAGTAGTAAGGATCTCTTTTGCGAGTCTCACACGTAACGGATCTTAACATGTGAAATATAAAAAAAAGGGAATTTCCCGGAGCAGTGTCGAATTTAAAAATAATTAGTTTCCAAGCATTCATTAAACGAGCCGTTGGTAGTGCTGTCATCTATGGGTAGGAATTCTTTGAACGGAGTGTGCCATCTATGAGTAGTGTTACAACGAAAGTGCGTGTGTGTGGAGGGGGGGGGGGTGCATGCGATAATTATCGCACGGGCATAATAGCTAGTAAATATTAAATCGATAATCATTTTAATTGGAATAAAGTTTTTGCCATTCTATTGTTATCAATAATTGTATGTGATGATCAAAATATAAAAAAAATTACTGTTTAGGATTAATAAGTTTTGTGATTTTTTAAAGATATTTAAAATTTTAATCAGTTATTAAAAAGCTGCATATTTCTGAAAAAGATATTAAAAAATAGTACAACCTAATCCATTTTAATTCAGCTTTTTTGTTTACTCATTGCAAGTCAAACAATATTTCAAATCTGCATTTTTTCCTTTCCAAATCTTATTTTTACGCCATGCTTCTATGACAGCTATTCGGCTGATGATTGGGCATATATAAAAATTATTCACTGTAACGAAACTGAATTTTCGGTATATGTGCCGAATAGGTCAAATGCCAACCGAGTATTCGTCCGATCCCTACAAAAATACATTTCACATGTTAATCAAAAAAGTCTTTAATGTGCAATAGCTGAAAGAAACAAGCAATGCAATCGAACGCAGAACGAAATTGCAATATCGACAAATGAAATCATAGTTTTCACACCCAAACAAATAATAACAAAAACACACGAAAGGTGGCAACTAGTGATCACGTGGTGTTGAATCTGCGAGCTCTACAGACCCGCTACAATCTCCTGTTTTTTTCTTTATCCCAGATGCATCATTCTGACGTAGTTCTACGCATACTCCAATTGTCTTTACAATTTTAATGAATTGTAAATTTACCAGATCGTATGATAGGGGACGTTATCCCAGGAGAGATGCTTTCTCTTCACATGTATTTATGTCAAAAATAAAGCATTTTTCCACTCGTGTTAAAAGGCAATAGTGATTAATTTGTGATGATTGTTAATCGTATTTTATCTAGACTTGAAAATTTAGTACATTCAATGAACAAAAAAAACATTTTTAGTTATTATGTATAACTTTGCATTATTGTATAATAACGTAACATTATTATTCTACATTTTTAGGTTTATTAAATTTGCAATAAAAATGTAAATGGTAATTTTTTTATGGGGAAAGATGGGGGGGGGGGGGGACGCCAAAATAATTTTTGCCCATGTAGAAAATTTACCTCGAGCCGCCCCTGGGACTGGTGCGTAATAAATCTGATCGGGGTCCAAAGTCCTGATGTCTATTGAAAACGTTAGGTGCCAGTTCAGGTGTTTTCCTCATCATCTGATCATGGTTCTAAAACAACGAGGTGCATGTATGAATGTGTGTGATGAATCTGGCTGTGAAAAGTCTCAATTACGAGGACACAAATAGGCAGCTGGAACTGTAACCGAACCAAACCGAAGCGTTTGATCATGAAGTTTCAGCATTTTCAAATCTCATTAATTATTGCTCTGATTGGGGTATTGAGTACCTTGTCAACATTTCAGATTACGAATAATCGCCAGTGGCGGCTGGTGGGGTACAGCAAGTACAGCCGGGCTGCACCTAAATTTATTAGTGTATTTTAAAACTAAAATCAGATATTTTACTAATTTTCTTGAATGACGATTGTAATAGAAAATGAAATTTCTACGGTAAGTAAACAAAATGTACGATAAATGTAGCGAGCCTATTGCCGTAATGCACAATTCAGGAGGGGAAAAAACTCCATTCAATCAAAACTGCAGCCAAAAAGCGAGGTTTCCGTTTTGTTGCAGCAATAAAACTATGTTTAAGAACACACATTGAACCATTTTGACTTTCTTTCACTCTTTTTTCCAGTACCACTAGTAAAAATTTGAAAAAATAATTTAATTAAGTTTTTTTAACAACATAGCATTCTACTATTTCAAGCATTATTCCAACCAAATTTGAAAAAAAATCAGAGAATTATTCAAAAAGTTAGTAAATTTGTGCTTAAATGTTTTTTAAAAATTCATTTTGTAATAATCTCAAGTTATTTGTAACTTTCTAAATTTTGGCCAAATTTCTTGAAATTTAGCAGGGATGCTACTTACTACAGGGAAAAGTCTATTTTTTAAATCAAAAGTAAATCGCACAGTATTTGCAAAATTAGAATATGAGGTACTGAGAAATTGTGTAATTCCAATTTACACTTTCACCTGCATCATTTACATTTGTTTTTAATGCAATGCATAAACAAGATCCAGTGGTTCTGGGAGAACAGTTTACACTTAGGCCCAGTGGCGGCGATTGGGTGCTGAAAGTGGGGGGGCAAGATAAAGGGGAAACAAGAAGTCCCCCAAATGGGAGAGCGGGGGGGGGGGACTAAAAAAAAAATTTGCTATTATATTGCTATAAAAAAGCTATGGTATTGCACACTTGTATTTACTCACTTTTTTGTGTTATTTGAAATTTACCAACTTAAAATACACAGTAAAAAAATGTAATAACACATTTTAAAAAATAGAAGTTTTCATACCATAAAGCTGATTTGAGACGAGTCAAAAGCTTTCTTTTTTCGTTATTCTGACTTAAAAAGGCGAAACAAAGCACGATAACTTTCAGAAATACTATATAAAAAGCCACAAAAACTAAAGTCCAATTTTCAGGAGTATAAAAGGTACGAACTGTTCAAAAAACCTTTATATCACTTGGCTATTTTAGCTATAGTCGAAGACAATTTAACTAGACCCTTAAGCGAAGGCTACGATGTGTAAAAAGACTGAACTGCGGCCCTGATTGAATAAAAAAAATCAATGACTGATTTAAACACAAATAAATATCTATCGGAGTAGTCATAAGTCATATACAGTTTGCTCTGTAGACTCCAAAATGGCTGTACAAACGAGAGTCATAAGTCATATTCGGCGCCGTTTTCGCCTTTTTTCCCTACTGCTTATAGGATGTAAAACTGAGAAAACTTGGGAATGAGTCATTCTGCTGAGAGCCAGACCCAATTTGGGTAGATTTAATACGTAGTTACAATAAAATATTTTCTTGATGTTTTCGAAATCAAAGCATTGAGAATTAAAAAAAAAGCTATTAAATCTTTTCTGCCATCATCTTTGAGAACATTCACTGATAAGTAAAGTAAACAAATATACTTTTGTGAATTGTATTTTAAAAATATTAAAATCGGAGATTTTCTGACTAAAATAAACTATTTCAAAACCAAACTATTTAATAAGTAATCATAAGTAAAATTATTATAAACTATTTCTTTCTGAAAATCTATAGAAATTGTATGGTTAAAAAAGTTAATCGCTTTGATTAGACTATGCAAATGTATGTTTTGTTCTGATTTATATTAAAAATTAATGGTACTTTAGAAGCAAAATTTATTAAAATATACTACTTGATTTAATATTCGAACTCGCAATTTGGCGCTCTTTAAAGCGCCAAGTTCCTTAACGGGGAGGTTGCAAGCCCGTTCTCCCATCGTCCAAAAGTTTGACGTTTGGAGGCTATTTGAACCTGCTGAAACCTTCCCCCCCCCCCCCCCCCCCTTATCTACGTTCCTATGGTAGTGTGAGGAAGTTGCGGCTCAAAATTTTTCCTTTGTTAGGCAATGCAGTAAAACAATTGACTTGTAATTTAGTTTTAAAAAGTCCAATATAAAAATGTTGCGGGTGCAACATCCGAAAAAAGTGCGGGGGCAACCGCCACCCCTTGCCCCCCCGAATCGCCGCCACTGCTTAGTTCACATTCCACACTAATGTGATTAATTACATTTGTAAACACAAAACAGCGAGCCTTTTTCTGGTTTAATAATATTCGAGAGTTGCAACACCCTAGCAGCAGATTCAACACACAAACTAACATAATTGTAATGACCATTACATAATAAAAAAAATGGTAAAATAAGGAGGAGAAACGACCAGAAATGTGTTATTTTAGTCATAAAGGGTGGAAAAAATTACTTTTGATAAAATAAGGGAAAAAGGGATCTGTCGCGAGCAGTGGCGACCCGTAGTCTAAAATGTTAGTGCAGCCGAAATCATGTGAATCCTCCCCCCCCCCCCCCCTACCTATTTTCCAAAAACCTTACATGAACGGAAATTCTTTATTATTCACTACTCAAATCAAGTTTCCTTTCAATTTTTAAGAAATGATAACATGCGAAAAAAATAGAACACACTTACTTATTTTTTGAAAATTAAAGCAATTCTGCTTTCTTTTAAACATGCGAATCGGTCAATTTTAATATTAACTTACATAACGAAACAACAGCAGGACCATGTCCTGAAACAACAGCACACAGTAAATGTATCACGAAAACCATTTCCGTTAGGATATAATCTCGTAAGTTCTCGTTTCACCCATTAGCCAATCAGCATATCAAACCTCAAGTGCAGCTAAAACAAGAAAACTCATTTCGGCTGTACCTTCTCACAAATGCCGTGCATTAGCATGGGGGGAATCTCCATACTACGTAGCGGTTGCCATGGCAACGATGCAGCCGATTTCGAATTTCGCTTTTTGGCTGCAGTTGATTGAATGGAGTTTTTCCCCCTCCTGAATTGTGCATTACGGTAACATGCTTGCTATTTATCGGAAATTTTGTTTACTACCGTAGAAATTTCATTTTCAATTCTAATCTTATGAAGAAAATTAGTAAAATATCTGATTTTAGCTTTAAAATACACTAATGAATTTAGGTGCAGCCGGGCTGTACTTGCTGTAGTGGGCGAGCCGCCACTGGTTGCGAGACCTGAATCCACCATTGGCTGCAGACATTCGGAACCAGTCACTAGCTATCTTTGAGTATATTCAAGTTTGAACAATCCACGTGTGTGGTTGTGGTGTAGGGCGCATAGCTACATCTCCGTTCGTTGTATATTGGAAATTGTTTCATTCTCCAGTCCAGTAAGAGCTAGTTTCAGCATTTAAATAGAGTGCAATTTAGAAATGTTTCAAAATTAAATTTTCAAACGCATCGTACAGTACAAACTGGCCGTTCCTTGACAACAAAACCAGTTTTTGACACCAGTTCGGTTAGCATAGCGATTATAGAAAATTTTCAGATAATTCGCCAAGGGCATTTACTGCATTTTTACCTAAAATTGTTTATTCATCTTTTTAAAATTTATTTTTAATTGTTTTTAATAATTATTGTATGTAAATAGGGATTGGTGTGTGTGAAGCGATCAGCATCCGTTAACCTAACAGATGCATTTTTTTTATGTTTACCGTTGATTTAGGCGGTCAAATGCATTGAACAGTCACCCTGATTTTTCGCTGGTTACCCTTTTCGGAAACGAAAACGACTTTTATCTCCAAAAATGTGTTAACGTTGCGAGTATTACTTTTTCAGAAAAGTCGGCAAGAGTTTCACCAAGAATCTGTTATCGTTACGAATACTGCTTTTCAGAAAAGACGACGAGGGTTATCGTTCAATGCATTTCACCCTTTTATAGAAACCAAATAACATCTTTTGCGCTTAATTAAAGTTAGTTTGCACAACAAGTAAAAATGAAATGCATCAAACTTTTGTTTTATTTCTGCTTTTCTCCTCTATCTGAGAACTAAAGCAGCTTTAGTTTGAGACGCAAACAAAGTAGGATTGCGTAGCAATCCTCGGGAGTTGACGGAGCGATAACGGAGCAGGGGGCAACATTTGTTTCTTGTGATCGGAGGGTTTCCAGCTTCGCTCCAAATACTAGGAATGTCGTCCAGAACATCCACAAAAATTATCGGCGTGTATACGGAACTGGGGCACAATAAATCTGATCGGGGTCCAAAGTCCCGACGTCTGTTGAAGACCTTGGGTGCCAGTTCAGGTGTTTCCTCGTCATCTGACCATGGTTAAAAAACCCAAGGCATCGTTCCCGGATTTTTCCTTCGAGATAGGCCTCGAACTGTCGCCAATAGCCCACTGTGCAGCCCTAGTGCGACGTTATTTAACCAAACCTATAATTCCACTTGAAATCAGCTTATAAGTATCCCAAATGCAAAAGCAGTTATATCCTAATATTAGAAAAATGATATTTTGTTGTAGGTACTTTCTAACTTTGGATTTAAAACAATAAAAATACAATAAAGCAACAAAAACAATTAATTTCTAGCAAAAAATATCTAAAAATAAGTCCCATCAGAAAACAAAGTTGCAAAAGCAGTTGTATCCAGCAAATATGAACGTGTGTGTCAGTGAACGCATTATTTTGATTATTTAGGAAATTTAGCTTATTTTGTTTTTTGAAATAAAACTAAATGGCAGAGCATACATTTGCAAAACCAATTAAATCCTTATTCCAGTTGCGAAATAAGTTATGTGAAAATTAAAATTATAAAATATTCAATAATCGGAAAACTTAAAATTTTAATGAAAAATAGTATTTTTCTTAATTCTTACAATAAATAATATATTATTGTATTAACAATCATTAAGTTTTGACAGTTTTTCGCGATTTATAACAAAAAGCTTTTTGGATATCTACTTTTGCAATTGGACCATCGTGTAGAGCAGTGTTTCTTAACCTGTGGTTCATGGACCCCTTGAGGGTCCATGGGTCATATTTTGGGGGTCCGCCGACTGATCCTAATTTTTAAAATGTTTGCATCAATATTTAGCCAGCAGTGGTAACCCGGACCTACTTCATCCTTAGCGCGCTCTGTATGGCAACCCTGTTTCTTTTTCCGCTCCTCCGGAGAAGAGAATTTGAGGCTCTTTTTCGCGCATGCTCATTTATTTCTCTTTTGTTTTAGCCTTTTCATTGGTCGATAATTTGTTTGAGTTTGAAATAGCGGTATAATTTTAAACTTGATTCACGATTTTATTTCCGTTGGATCTGCCCTGGAGGTAAGACGTACATTTATTTTTGTCTTTCATCTGTTTGTGAGTAGCATATTTTTTTGGTGTTTTCTTAGCTTATATTATTGCTAAATGCTTGATTTCACTATGGAATTAGCTCTTGCTGAAGTTTTGAATGCGAAAAATAAATATCCAGTTGGCTATTTTAGTGTTTTACCAGTCATGGGTAAGAAAGCGTTGTTAGAATAATGTATGAAAGAGGGAATGATTTCATCGATGTATAAATGTCCAAAATGTGGATCACAAATGAGTTTGAAGCCGAGACATAAGGGTATATCCTCCATCGATACAAGATTCCTTGCCGCTTTTTCAAGTGTTTTTTTGTGTCTTAATGTTTGTTCTTAATGTTTCATTTGATTATTTGAAATAAAACTATTACTATTACTATTGAAATAAAAATATTAAAATAATTAAATAATAAAACAGAATATATTTTGTAATAAATGATGTTTAAGCAATTTTTTTTCACAGAGGGGTCCGTGACATATTTAAAATTTTTAAAGTGGTCCATTGTGCCAAAAAGGTTAATAAACACTGGTGTAGAGCAACACGCGTGGAGAGGAATGTCGCCCTTGGCTGCATGTACGTCCTCCATTATAACTCCTCGGAGATAAATGGCATGAAGTTTGCCGCGTCGACTAGGTTGGCCATTTATCCACTCTCTCCTGTGACATCCAGTATACCGCATGGGGCCAAAAGTATTCACGAACTAAATTTTAAGGTACAGTGTGGCCTATACCTACCCGATTTATTCTTAAAAGATTAAAATGTATCGATTTTTTTTATAAAAAATAATAATGTATAGTTTATTTCAAAGCTAAATTTAATATTAATAGTAAGTTATTAACGTTGTTTCATATTTATCGTCTGAGCCTGCGCTGTGGCTGGGAAGTACGGAATCTGACCAGCAAACTTGCAACCAAATGATTGCGAGTTCGAATCGGCATGAGGGCTCGACAAAAATTTAAAATGTAGTGATATCGTGATCGGAGGGTTGCAAGTTTCGCTATTAAATTACATAAGTCGCCTAAAATTACTTCAATTATCACATTCGTGTACGGGACTGGTGTAAGTTAAATACGCAACTGGTGTCTGATCGGGGTCCAATGTCCTAAGGGTACGTCCAAGATGCACGCTGGTAAAAGCAGATAGTCAGATTCAGATTATCGGCGCTGACTGTCCGACTCCGAGTGGCAAGTAGGATGTGGCCATTATGAAAGCTGGTTGTTAGCCATGGAAAACAAATTAGTGTAGCATGGAACTTACAAGAGAAAAACATTAAACTCCCCGAAAATGAATTTCAACAATAGGCTATCTAGAGATAGAAAATCAGTTGAATGTGCGTTCGGAATTATATACGCAAAATGGAGAATACTTTCAAAAGAACTAGGAATGGATGTCGAATTGACAGAAATTATTGTAAAGTGCGTATGCATACTTCACAATACCATAATAGAACGAGAAAGCATAGAAATACACATGACTAAAGTTGAGGTGCAAGAAATCAGTGAAGATGGAAGGCAGACAACAGAATACAGCAAAACAAGTTAGGGACACATTTGCCAATGTTCATGGAAAAATACCCACGCTCATACAAAAATAATTAAATAAATTAATGATTTTGCGCCAATGGAAGTGCCTTTTTTCAAAATGCAAAAAACATACCCGACTCATTGTAAATTATGTAAATTATTTATCTAAAATAGATTTATTAAAATGTGTATCATAACAGAAATTTATTTTAATTAATACTTCCTTTTATCCATAACTTCTACCATTTTGTAAAAAAAATTATTAGTAATATCACTATTTACATTTTCATTGGTTATCTTTTTCTAATTTTTTTAGACTTTTTATAAGTAAATTAATATTGCTTTTAATAAGTAAATTAATATAGTTGTTTGATATGAAAATTACGTGTTAATCTATTGATTTCCATCGCAAAATACTGAAAAATACTCAACACACAAACGAAAGTCAACTGTCCGAGCGGCAGGTTGTCTGAAACCAGAATGAACAAATCATTCCGGTAAACATCTGAGTCAGACTGCCAGTACGTAGGAAGTCATCGCGCAGGTGCATTATGGCCAGTCCCGTTAGCAAGAATATACTTTTATGCACGCCGGCTCGGCGCCGACTGTCTGACTCAGAAAACCGGCGTGCATCTTGGACGTACCCTAACGCCTACTGAGGTTACGCCGGGTGCCACCTCACGGTTGACATCGTCACCTGACCATGGTTCAAAAATACAAAGCATTGTTCTCGGGTCTTTCCTTCGAGATATTCCCCGAACCGTCGCCAATAGCCCACTGTGACGCTCTAGTGCGACGTTGATTACAGGGATGGGATGTGCTAAAGACCAGTTTGGGACAGCAAAATTTAAGTTTTGGAGCAGAAACACAACAAATTGTAGCAGCAAAACTAAAGATTTGTAGCAGGAACTCAATAAATTGTATCGTTTTGGAGCAGAAACTCGACAAATTGTAACAGAAAGCTGAAGATTTGTAGTAAGAATGCAATAAAACGTAGCAGTGAATTTTAGAATATTAAACAATAATTGTAGCAATTAAAATTTTTAACATGGGATTTTAAATCAGGTATGGTACTAACCAAGGTGTAAAAATCCTGAAAATATCTTTTGCTATTTTACGCCATTTCTTATACAATAAATTAAAACCGGTGTAAGCTTTAAATGAGACAATTTAAAGACAGTTGGAAATATTCAACGAAAATGAATTTTTAATTAAGAATTATTGAATTTTAATTTTTTTTTTTTTTACAATATATACTTAACTTTCATATGTTGATTTTTTTCCCCAGTGAAATGTGGTTTATACAATAACCAAAACAGTGTTGCAATCTTTTGTATTGTGTGCATGAAATCAATTAAGAAGGTTCACTTACTGTCTAAGAAAAAATAATTTACGTAATTTTTTTCCATACGAACTTTAGATTTATTAAAAAGTAATAATGTAATGGAAAACCGACAATACTACTTATTTTAATCATAGGGATGGGGATATAAACACACACACACAAAAAATTATAAAATATAAAACCATTTAAATCAAATATTAATGCCAAAACTAATTGCAAATCCCACAAAAAAAAAACTTTTTTTCAAATTGTCCATTGTTATTACATAAAAAGCCAATTCCCAAACTTCAATTTCGTAAATAAGTAATATTTTCGAAAAATGTAATGCAATTACATTTTTAGGTCGGTAGATTCAGGGGAAGTAATACCTAAAATGTGAAAACCCTAAAAGTATCTTTTGCATATTTTTTATAAAATAAAAACTTTTAAGCTTTAAATGAGACAATTTAAAAGCAGTTAAAAATGTTTAACCAAAAAGAGTTTTTAATTAAGAATTAATCAATTTACAATATATACTTAACTTTCATATGTTGAATTTTTTAGCAAAATGTGGTTTATACAATAAACCAAAACACCTACAATTTCTGCATACCTTGTGTATGAAAAAGTCAATTAAGAAGGTTGCCACTGTCTAAGCATGCAATGCGGCAAACAGAATGGAAGGATTTAGCTCGTCAGATAAAAAGGATGATTCCTGATGTCCAATTTTCAAGTGTCCGTTTCAAGTTTAAGCCCATTTTCTCAAGTTTCAATATTTGTAGAAATTTAAAGTAATAACGTGTGTTGTGAAATCGCAATCATTCCGTGGTAATTTCGAGCACGGGGCATTCCACAAATCCTATTGGTTGCCTGTGCCTGCATATGAAATATTAAGTATTTTTTTCTGTGTTTTTTTAAAGATAATATGGTTTAGGATTAGGTAGGGATTGGTTTGCAAGACTAGTCATTTTATTACCAAATTTTGGATTTAAGCATCCTTTTTATCAGTTTTGTAAGGGATCTGATTCCTACTTACAGAATTGGTTTTTAGGTAAAACAATAATTTTAAAATGTCAAATTTTAGATTTCAAATAATATTTTCATAAAGAGACATAAATTTTGTAAGGGTCTTTAAAAAATACAAGGCATCCTTCCCGGGTCTTTCCTTCGAGATATGTCCCGAACCGTTAACAATAGCCCAATATGCAGCTTTGTCGCAATGTCAACCGACAAATCGGAACTTTTTTTTTTGTTTGGTCACGGGTCCGATGTGTCAATGTGTGGCCATGCCCGTACAAAACATTTTTTTTTAAGCTGCCCTTTTAAAAACAAGAATTGCCTTTTCAAAAATGGGGTACCCTTTTACTGCCCACAGCGCCCTGCCCCTTTTTATTTCTAGAGTGAACACTGATTATTATAGCTATAATTTCGTCGCCTCTGCCGAATAAAACTCTCATTTGGCGTCTTTTGATTTTTTTTCAGTCATGGAAACTTGAAATTGTAAAAATTCACTAAATGCGATCTGCTGCGATCTTTGTTGAAGACTTTCAACCTTTTCGCATCTGATTTATAAATTCATGTATTTCATTGCTTCCTGTTTTATCGTGATTTGTTTTGCACTAATTAACAAAATTGCAATACATTTTTCGAAAATATAATTTAATTCACGAAATAAAAGATTTTTAAAAAAAAGATTTTTGTTTCTTTTTGTTTGGATGGTATTAAAATTCCAATTTAATCTTATTTTGTTTATATGTTCATATAATTTTATTAAATTATTTTTATTTAAATCTGTCCTATCTAACAACCCTACCACTTACAATAAAAACATGGCTTTTATTTAGTTTTTTGAAAGTTTTTAAAAAAAATTATTAAATTATTTTTTATGGGGATAACTAAGGTGTAATTTTCACTGATTTAGATTAACACGCATAAAATGTAGCAAGGTATGTTTTATATAAATTTATTACTATTTAATATATCTAGTTTGTGCAGAAAAGTTAAGGAATTTTATATCTATTATTCTTCATTCGTACCTTACATTTCTACTTTAGAAAATGTGCTAAAATGTTCTTCCATTTCCTCTTCCTGAGGTTGCCGTTACTTTGTTTATCGCCAGACAAACGTGCACCAAGACTTGGCTTGTGATGACGCATTTAGCGCACGTGTTTAACAAGGGTTTAAAACAAAATTAGCGCAGAATCGCACATTAATGTGGTTTTCAGGGCTGCCACTGAGTTGTACCTTTGAAAATAGTAGTTTTAGTATCCTCAGACATCAAAAATAGTAGCTTAAATAGTCTCCTCAATTACGCATATATTTAGCAAAGATTACTAAAAGCAGTAAATTGCGACAAACGTTAAACAAATTGCGACAAAGGCATTTTATTAAATTCAAGTAATATTACAAATTTATATTATTTTTATTATTGTCACTGTTTTTAGACAATTCTAAATATGTACTTTATACTCATTTTCTTAAAAAGACTGCATAAATTAAAAATGTATATATGTATATACTAGATATGAAAAAATTCCATTTTTTAACCGTACAACACTAGTACTGTTTTGTAAAAGTGCATATTTGCACCAATATTTGCTTTTTAAAAAAATTAACGTATATAAAAATACCCGAAGAACATATGCCTACTTTTAAAGAAACATAATAGAATATGACTGAAGGCAACGGTTATAAAAATACTGCATTCACGAAAATTGTCAGCATATTGCCAGATTTTCCTGAGCTTGGTATTAATAATTATCAGTTTATAACAATTAGCTTGCTAAACCAAACAATAGTTTAATAAAAAGCGGAAAATAAAGACAATTTTCATTAATTTTGAAAAGAAAAAAAAACCTTCAAAATTGAAACAAATCACTTTTATAATTGCAGTCTTTTAACCAAATTTAGTAGTAATGATAAGTTGTTTATATCCCGAAACTTGCTAATTGCATTCATATTAAAAACAGAAGTAAAATTCTCAACCAAAAAAAATACACCCAAAACTTTTGTCTACGTAACCACAAATCTAAAAATACAAATCTTTCCTTAAACTCTGAATAATTTAATAAGTTTTATAAAGATATCTACTTAATTCCATCAAAGTTTACACAAGTAGTTCTGGGAACAGTTGAGAGTTGCATCAAATACTTCTAATTATGAAACTTTTAGTTGAACCAATTCATGATTCGATTTCTATGCTAACTTTAATACATAGGCCCCACAACAACAAAACACATATATGTTGAGCTTAATGACTTCAAGCAACATTCATGCCAAATTTGAAGAAAATCAAACAACACATTTGGTTATAAATGAGTAACAAGCAAATTTATAAACAGACGAAATGCTGAGGGGTCAAGTTAAAACAGGGACCTAACATTCTCAAAAGCAAAGAAATTTCCACTCTAAAATGCCCATTATTTTGCCAAGCTTGTATAGGATATTAGATTCTGATAATCAAGTATAAAGTTTTTTAAAGGTTTAACTAATTTTACCAGTTAACTTATGCAAAATCCCTAGAAATTTCAAAATTTTCATTTTTGAAAATCAAAGAAATTAAGACCCTAAATTGTCGATTTTCGACCTAATTAAGAATGGATTTGCTGTGAATAAGGTTATTAGCTGACTAAATAAACTTAAAAGGCATATTCTTTATATGAGACTATTTAAAAGCAGTTGAAAATATTTAACGAAAATGAGTTCTTAATTAAGAATTATTGAATTTATATATATTTTTTCAATATATACTTAACTAAAATATGTGGATATTTTTTTCTCCAGTGAAATGTGGTTTATACACTAACCAAATCAGTGTTGCAATTTTGAATATGTTGTGCATGAAATCAATTAAGAAGGATGCTACTGTCTATGGGAAATGATATTACTTTAATTTGTCCACACAAACTTTACATTTATTGAATAATGATAATTTAATGGAAAACCAACGCTACTACTTATTTTAAGCATGTTGCGTTCAAACAAGAAAATAATGTATAAAATATATAAACATTAAAAAACCAAAAATTAATGCTAAAACGAATTGCAACTCACAAAATAAAGTTTTTTTTAAAACACTGGCCTAACCTCGCTAGTTATTTTAAGCATGTTAATATAAATCACTACAAATTACACACTAAAAAGTTAGTTTAATAAGAAATTTGAAAATTCCAAAAAGGTAAATAAAAGCCATGTTTTTTTAAGTGGAATGGTTGTGAGAAAGAAAAATTTCAAATAAAAATAATTAATATAATAAAAATATATAAACGTTTAACAAAATATAATTCAATTGAAATTTGAATACCAACCAAACGAAAAGAAACAAGTTTCTTTAGAAAAAAAATCAATTTTTATTACTGAAAATGACAAGTCCTAAATTTCAAATTCGTGAATTAAACTATATTTTTGAAAAATATAAGGCAATTTTGTTAAGTAGTGCAAAACAAATCATGATAAAACAGGAAGTAATGAAATATATGAATTTATATATCTGATGCTAAAGGATTGAAAGCCTTGAAATGGAGATCTCAGCAGATCGCGTTTAGAGAATTTCCGCAATTTCAAGGTTTCCATGCATTAAAAAAAATATCAAAAGAGTGCCAATTAAAAGTTGCATTCGATACATGCGCCGAAATTATAATTATAATCATCTCAACTTCCGAGAGATATGTTCCCCGTTTGACGAAGCTCGCAAATATTTCTAGATGTGAAAGATGCCAAATTTTTGTGAAATTATCTAAATTTTTTTAGATTGAACATCGATTTTTGGAAGAAAAAAAATAAACGAAATGAAGCAGGCCGCGTATACTGAATATCTACAATTCCAGAGTTTTCATGAGCGAAAAAATTCTTAAAACAACGCCATTATGCAACGAAAGATATTGAACCATCAAATTTCGACATAAATGTGGTTACAACGATTTTGCCAATAACGATATTTTTGTTTAAAATTGCTCGAAAATCCTCTCCTTCTCAGCTATTTTATGCAATTATTTTAACTAACACGCATATAGGCTACACATTTAACTGCAAATTTTAACTAAAATTTTTCGGAATATACGCGAGTATATTTGCTATTTTTTTTAGAAAATTAAAAAAAAAACTGATACATTTATTAAATTGATAGTAATAAAAAAAAAAAACGGTTGAACCTACGAAGATTTTCATTCCTGAGGTATATCTAACGTTCTTTGCTTCGCGCAGTGAATTCTAGAAATAACACACGCAACCTAAACGCAAATTGCTCTCTAAAAGATAAAGAAAGCGATGTCTATTAGTGATAAACATGCTTGACAAGTATTATTTACTTGTAAACACATCCTGCAGCATTTAATGGTGTTGATTCATCGACTGTTTGTTTTTTAGAATCGCCAAATAGCAATACATTGGCGCCGTATGTAACAGCCAATCAGATTACGTGATACTTTGAAATTAGTTGAACGGTGCGTGATTCTGAGAAATATTAGTTGAAAATCAGTGTTGTTAAAAAAAGTTATCAAAAAATAGTCGCCAAAAGCTAAAAAAAGTAGAGGGTTTTGATGAAAATAGTCGCTTTTGGCACTATTTTAACAAAAATAGTCGCCATAGTCGCCGAATCTTATAAAAAGTCGCTTTAGTCGCCTATTTAGTCGCCTGTGGCAGCCCTGGGTTTTGTAACAAGTTGGCGCAGGATACCACTTTTGGCGCAGAATTCCCATACTTGTGATTAATCAAACCAAACCGACGTTCATTAACCAAAACTAAAATCAAATTAACCAACCAACCATATTTATCACATGAACCTGCTCCTATTTTTTGTCACTTTTTGATATTCTTTAGAAATATAACATAGTAAGTTTTTAATTTTTATTTTAACTTGTTTAATAAACAAGCTATAAGAATTCTACAAATATTCTAAATCGTATTTTTTTTTAAATTTTATTATTAATGTATCACAATTATACTCTGATGTATATTGAGGTTGCGTCGTGGCCATCTCAGGTGTTGTCCTCGTCATCTGATCGGACCATGGTTCAAAAATACGAGACATCGTTCCCGGGTTTTTCCTCGAAGATAGACCTCAACCGTCGCTAATAGCCTCAACGTTAATTAATCAAACCAAAAGAAAATCCACTATTCTACAAATAATCTATAATCTTTAATAAAAGTTAGAGTTAAAATATGATTGGAAAACATAATTGCGTAACAACAAATAAAAGCAGAATGCTTTGCCTTCCCAAAAATACACGGTAGCTGGATTAATTTGGTTTTGTTAATTAACGTCGCACTAGAGCTGCACAGTGGGCTATTGGCGACGATTCGGGGTCAATCTCGAAGGAAAGACCCGGGAACACATACACATTCACACACACATTCATACACACATTCATACATGCACCTCGTTATTTTAGAACCATGGTCAGATGACGAGGAAACACCTGAACTGGCACCCAACGCCTTCAATAGACGTCGGGACTTTGGACCCCGATCAGATTTATCGTGCACCAGTCCCGTATACACGCCAGTATAATTTGTTGGATATTCTGGACGACTTTCTAGTATTTTTGTAGCGAAGCTGGCAACCCTCTGATCGCAAGATCACTACTTTTTTACTTTTCTATGTATAGTCCATTTCCCCGATTCGAACCACCAATCCTCTGATTAGTAACTGAACGCCTTACCAACTGAGCAACTGGGGCTCCCACGGTAGCTGGATCTACGAAATTTGCAGCATACTTTGTGGTTGGTTGAATTAACGCTAGCTAAATCAAGCTAGAATCCAGAAACATTGCTTCGTAATTTGGAATAATGGTCGGATAACGAGGAAAACACAAGAGTGGGCACCTCACGAAACCCGAATAGACGTTAATAATTTAGATCACGACAGATTTTAATTGGGTCAGTGCCAGTTCCTTATTCACGGCGGGTCCTTTTATGGATGTTATTTTGACAAAGAGGAACGAAACTGGCAACGCTCCGATCACGAGCTCGTTAGTCAAAGTTCACGTCGATATTCGAACTAAAAACCGACAGATTACAAACTGATTATTTTACCACAGGACCACCCACCATACACCCGCAGCAATCTTTGCTGTTTTCGAACTTTTTTATAATTGATAACAATATTAATTAATATTAGTTTTTATAATTTATTAATTATTATAACTAATTAATTATTATTATAATTGTTAATTTGATAAATAATATCAAATTAATTATCAATTATTTAATTAATTATTAATGATACATTATCAATGACCAATTATTGCATTAATGATAAATTATCAATTATTGTATGAATTATTAATGATAAATTATGAGTTATCAGTGATCCATTATCAATAATTAATTATCAATTATTAACAACGAATTATTAATTATCAGTTATTAAATATCAATTATTATCAACTAATGTCATTTATTAATCATCAAATGTTAATTTTCGATTATTAGTTATTTACAAATTATTATATTAATTATCAAATATCGGTTACAAATAATTTATTAAGTTGTGAATTATCGATGATCGGTTACCAAATATTTATATAATTATCAATTATTTTTCTAATTTCGTCTACATTAAATATTAGAAACAAATTAAATAAAAACAACCGCAACTATCAAAACAATAAACACCTATTAATAATAAGTCGGTAACCACTTTAATATAATTTGCCGAAGAATAGATAAAGCACGAAAAATCGCACAGAAATCCACAGCAGCCGGATCAACGAGATTTGCAGCATGCTTTGCTGTTTACGAACCTTTTCGACATATTGCAGATGCTTACTTTTATGACACAAGCGGAAAGCTTATCGCAAAGAGCATGCTGAATCGCACGCTTACGGACATAACTATTCACGCATAACTTCTGGGAATTGTAATTTTTGGGAAATGCGAAGTCTAGTCACTTTTTAACGTTCATGCTGCCAAGCGCGATTAAAAAGCATAAGTGTGGACTGCTATTGGACTCCCATGCAATTTGTTCCCCATTGAAATTCGCATAGACACTATAGCGCCATTATTGACAGACCACGGAACTAGAAAAGGTTTTTTCACCTATTGCCTTGTTTGTCAACTCAAAAATAGTGGCGCCCTCTGTCTTTTACAGCGGAACAAAGCGTTGTAAATTGAAGGGGGAAAAAATCGCGGATTCGAATCCGGGACTTTTTGTATGAGAACTAGATATTTTACCCCATGACCACCAAATCTTATAAACTTTTGTGATCTAGTTATAATAGTATGAGTTTTAGTATACATTATAATAATGTGTTAACAATTTATATTTGTATCACATTTTTGATTTATTGGGCAACTTAATAATGGTTTTCAAAAAGAAAAAACATCAGTGAATTTTTGAAGAAATTCAGAATTATAGATAATTATTTAATAACAAATAAATTTTCATAATTTTGAAAAAAATTTATAATTTACAATGTATATACAAAACTAAATTACAGATTAAAATAAAAAATGTGGATTAAACGGAATTTTTTAAATAATTTTTAAAGTACAAACGTTTAATTACATTTACACATTTATTAAAATAAAATTATATAAACATATAATATAAAAGTAACACAAATTTTTATTTATATACAAAATATAAAAAGTTCTTTAAAAAAAAATTAAACAATTTTAAATACAAATAAATTTATAAATAACATTTTGAAGAAGTTTAAAGTATTAAATAATGTTACATTTTAATTTTTTTTTTAATTATTTTAGAATAAACTTATATATGAACAAATTAAGTTACAAATTTAAATTTCAGAAAAAATTACAATAAAAACCTTTGAAATTTTTTTTTATTAAAATTAAATCTAAAAAAAAAATTTTAAGTAGTTTATATTTTTAAATAATTTATGTTTAATTACAATTTTTTTTTATTAATGAGGAAATTAATTTATATAAACATATTTAAGTCAAAAATTTCAATTTAACTGCAATTATCTTTTTGTAAAAAGTGAACAAAATTCAACACGCTTTTAAATTTAAATATCTATTTTTTTCTGAGGAATTTGAAATTTTCAACTATCATTTACATTAATATTTTTTTATTGTGATTAGAATATATACTTAAGTCATACATTTAAATTTATATACAAATGAAAGCTAAAATGTTTTTATTATTACTTTTCTTAAATAGGATTTCGCTTCGCATATCATTTTGAAAATTCTTTGTTATTTTAAGTTGAGTATATAATTCGTTAAAACATTAAAATTACGATCATGATCATGAGCTAAAAAATTCCTAAATTTAAACGAGTCAAAAACCACGAAAAACCTTGAAAAAGACAAAAAACCATTAAAAGACAAAAAAAATTACATTTCTAAATTATGGTTTTTGCCAGTTCTTTCTCATATACAGAACAATGAAATCCGTTGCAACAGACTTCACTGCAGTAAGATATAATTTCACGAACAGCAAAGTGCTTGAAATTACAAGCAAAAGCAAAATATCTAGCACAGGAATTTTAAATTTAGAGAAAAATTATCGAAATTGTGAATTTCTAAAAAAATAATTAGCATTAATTTTAAAATCGAAATAAACTCACTCAAAAAGAAGACACTCTACAAGACGACGATATATATAAACATTTGTTCGCATAATACAAGCGCGAAACAGGGTTTCCAGATCAAAATGACAAATTAAGCCAAAATTTTGAAAAATTAACGCCAAACTATGACGTGTAAATTCATAAAAAAAAATTGTGGTTGCATTCCTTGCATCTCTTTCCCCCAAATCTCTGCCTCCACGCTGAAAGAAAAATTCATGTAACAACAGCACTAACTGCAAGTTATGATTGGTCGAAAGCGACGTCATATACACAGCCAAATTGGAAACCAACCATTTTAGGCATTTTATTTGGCGATGGTTGTTGCTGGCGAGGAAATTTGACGCGGATAAATCGCATTATTAGCCACCTACAGATAGAGATGGGAACGTAAACCAATCATCGTCTGCATGTTCTTTACTCGTTAGTCGCTCGTCTTGCCTAATGTCCATGAAGTCACGTGGTTGCAACAGCTCAAATGTAAAATTAAAAAAAGGATTATTTACACCGATATGATTTTTTTTAATATTAGATCATTTGACAAAAAAGAAAATTGGAATTTTCATAATAAGGCCAAATTGACTTTAAAACATGTTATTTTTTTATGCCAACAGGCCTCCAACCAACAGTGCCACCTATAGGCAGAAACTCCACGGGCATTCGGGTTTTGCACAAATGAGGAATGGGTAGACCTCGAATGTGTACCAATGTTTATCACCTCAGGCGATAGCGGCCGAGGGTTTTGGCGACTCATTTATTTGGCGATCGATGTTGCTGGCGAGGAAATTTGACGCGGATAAATCGCATTATTAGCCACCTACAGATAGAGATGGGAATAATCGAATGATGAGTGAATTTTGAAACGAATAATCGAGTGGTTTGTCACATGACCGATTCTTCTATAACAGTTACGGTTACAGTTAATTTTATTGTTTGGGTTCTTTTAAATAAAAACACCAATATTTACGAATTTATTGTTTAAAAAAAATTCCGGATATAACTTTTAAAAATAATTTTGTTTAAATCTTTTATATCACTATAAAATTATAATTAACATTTATTTATATTAGATATTGTATTCTTGTTTTATACATGTAAAATTTCTGATTGTGTAGTTAACTGTAACTGTGTGTTTTCTTTTGATATGATTAAAATGTTTATCATTCTGAGGTTTTTTTACGAAAAATAAAAAGTTTGTTTCATCTAGGTCCTTTAGTTTCAAACAAATTATTTTAGCTGTATCTAAAATTAGATGGTAATAGTGGAGAACAAAAGAGACCGCAATATGGGTTGGTCAAGGATTAAAGGGAATTTTCAGAGATAAAAAAAAAATTAAATATCACCAAATAAATAAGTGTATTGATGCTGTCTGTATTCAAAGTAATCTTTTAATAAAGTGAACTGAATATAACCTCTATCCAGTGAGCAAGCTGGGATCAAAATGCTAAAATAAATTTTACTGCTTTAGATAAATTCCAAAAATAAAACTAAAAGAAAACTACATAGCTACAATATTTTTGGGGTCTTATACTACAAACTTCTATATGATAATTTAGTAATTATAAATATTGGAGGTACACTAATTGACTATATAGATTTTTCATACTGTTTTTAAAATATAGCTTCCATAAAACATACATAATATAATGCTAGCAATAAATAACAAACTAATTCTAAAATGTGTTTTAAAAAGTTAAAAAAAAATTATTTTAGCAAACAATTTTTTTTTGCTTTTATTGTGGGATATTATAGCATGTTTACATAGAATATTGGAGTTGACTATGTAGAATTTTGGAAATAGTATTGATGTCGAACCCTAGGATGCCTGTGCTAGCTAAAATTGGTTTTCGAATTTAATATTCTAATAAGGTTTACAATTAGTGTCCCAGTTTGGGGCCTCAAATATTTTTTGCAGTAGAGTACCAGCAAAAACAGTTACACTACTGATAAAACTTAACGGGATACCCCAGAAAAGCATTTTTTATTTAAGCCGAGAATAAAGACATTATTTGCATGCATCAGTTATTTTGTTTTAATGTTTGGCGATATACAATAGTAATAGTAGAAAAATATTTTATTATTGCCATTATGACACAAATGTGGAAAATACAACAAAATACGAGAGTTTGATTAAAATATTCATAAAATTAAACATAAAAACTTACATTTAATTAAAACTATTTAATAAAAAAAAATTAACTTTGGAGATTTGTTGTGTTAACTTTTTTTAAGTAATACCACAAAATAAATTAACTTATTTAATTCTTCAATTTAGTAATACCACAATTCTTTTAAGTAATACCACAAAATAAATTAACTTGTTTAATTCTTCAATTATATTAATCAATCATCGACAGAAATAAAATCAGGATTTTAAGAATTTCACTAAACAATCCATTAATTATTTGAGAAACTTGGAAAATATAAATTGTGAATAAACAATTCAAGGAATCCAACAACTTGAAACACAGAACTATTAATAAAGGCTGTAATACAAAATATCGTCTAAATATTAATTACAATACTCGGGATAAATTACTTACTTGTCGATAAATTAAACTATAAAAATATACAGTTACATACAGGCCCATCGCACAGGGGGAGTCACCCCCCCCCCCCCCCATCATCTGGAAACCCTGAAAGTTGGGAGTTTCAACTTATAAAAACCCCAAGTTGGTAAAACATATGACTGAAGAAAATTAATATTATTAACAAATAAAAGCTAGGGAAGCTTAAAAATTACCCAACTTGTAAGATAGCATTTAAATTAAACCTCAGAACAGAATATGAGTGCAACAAATCAATGCTTGTGAGAGAACTGTTTAATATTACCTAAAATATATATTAAAAAAAGATGAAAAATGTCGATAAGTTGAAACTGTGAACTTTCATCACTTGGAAATTTCGAATAGTTGAGTTGAGAATTTTGAATCGTTAAGTAAGGAAATTTCTTGTTTCAATCCCCCCAAAATATTTTTTATGTAACGGCACTGTTTACATACTTAAGCTTGTTTACATAGAAGGTGGTTTAAATTATCTAAAACAGCGGTTCTCCACCTGTGGGGCGCGCCCCCCTAGGAGGGCGAGAGCACACTAGAGGGGAGGCGCGAGAATATCCAAGAGAAAATATTATTTAAAAAAATTGATTAACTGACTGAAAGGAAAGCACACATACACATAGAAAACAAAATCCATTTCGACATATATAACAAATAAAGTAAAACAACTTACTAAATCAAAACATACTAAATTAAAAACAAATTTAATAATTATTAGCGACTTCCTTGGGCCTGCCTTGCAGAGCAAAGTTTAACTTCGTGATGTGTACAAGGAACAGAGCTGCCGATTTGTAGAGTAACTTTACATTATCCAAAAAATTCTTGTATTTGGCTTCATTAATGTGATATATTTAGTATCTGTAATATACTTAAAACTTAACTGTCACTTTACTTATGATGTTTGTAAGAACAAGACTGACAACACTGAAAATGTATGTAACAATAATAACTGCCGGTTTCCCAAGGATAGTGAAGACCATATATATATATATATAGTTTGTGCTCGTGTTTCGCTTTTTGATAGGGGCAAGGAAAGTATCTTTTTGGCGTCATTTTAGCTCCGCCTTACTATGAGTTTTTGATCATTCTCATTGGCTGTCTGTTTCAAGCATTGCTACTCAGGTTCGATCCCCGGTTGGGTAGCTACAGGTGATTTAATTTTTAATTAGCAAAATAATGTAAATATCTGTAAATAATTGTGTTCAGGTAGCTTCACTGCTAATCCGTCCTTGTTTTATTATGTCCCCGTATTTTACTTGATTGAAATTGTAACTCATTTAATATGTCCAATATAAATGCATTGACATAATGGTTCCTACTCCCATTTTACTCTTTCAAAATTCATGGACATGCTCTCGTGGAGGCTAATATTATTTTAATACGCTTAATTTATTAAGCAACTCTTTTGCAATTTTTACATACTAAATACAATCCTTAAAATATAATTTAAATTCTTAAAATTTAGCGAATTCTAAATAAAATTAACGATTATCACTTTTAAATAGTTCACAAAAAAACAAATAGATGGCAGCACGTCAACAACCATTGGTTCAAATGGTTTTCTGAATATTTTAATAATGAAACGACTCTGCAAATCGATTCAAATTGTTTTTTTGAAGCAAATTTTAACTGTTTTCTTTTAAATAAATTCATGATTAGTAAAAAACAAGAATTCTTGTTAAATTAAGTAATCCTTGTTAATAGCGACAATTATTTCTAAAACGACTGTACAAACGAGAGCATTAGACACACCCACAGACAGTTGAAGGCGGAGGAAGGCGTCACTATGACGTCAAAAGAATACTTTTCCCCGCCCTCCGTTAGAAAGCGCGAGAACCAGCACACCTTTTATATATAGTCTCCACTATCCTTGCCGGTTTCCTTTATGCTGTAAGCATGTGCTTTGAATCTTGTAATAAATCCTCTAATCTTTCTTCTAGTATTAGAAATCATCAACTTTACATATAACAATGGCGACGAGGAAGTGTTTGTAAGTGCAGTAACTCAGCGATTCTCAACCTGTGGGGCGCGCGTCCCTAGGGGAGCGCGAACACACTAGAGGGGGGGGGGGCGCAAAAATATCCAAGAGAAAATGTTATTTAAAAAAATTTATTAACTGACTGAAAGGAAAGCACACATACACATAGAGAACAAAATACATTTCGACATATTTAACAAATAAAGTAAAACAACTTTCTAAATCAAAACTTACTTAATCAAAACATACTAAATTAAAAAAAAAAAAAAATTATTAGTGACTTCCTTGGGCCTGTCTTGCAGAGCAAAGTTTTTCGAAGGAAGGCTTAATATTAGAAATAGCCACTTCTGTTTCTATATTTAGCCGAGATCTATATTTTGTCTTCAAAGAAGCCACAGCAGAAAATCCAGTTTCACAAAGGTAGGATGTTGAAAATGGTAACAGAATGCGAAATGCCCTTGTTTTTAGTGCAGAAAAATCATCCTCTACTCCTGCCCAAAATTCAAATAGTGATTTATTACTAAATTGTCTTTTGGTTTCGCCACTTGTCGTGAAGTCTATGAATTTTTCTTCCTCATCAATTGAGAGTCCTTCGGGAGTCTTATGAAATGGATCCCTAACCCACTCGTAACTTGCTATCAGTTTGTCGTCAGCAAGAAAATACTTTTTAAAATTCTTTGCCAGCATGGCTGATTTTCAATGGTTACAAAAACAACTTTTACATGTTCTTCTTCAGCCTTGTAGGTTTTAGTACAATCATCCACATTTGCAAACATTGTTAGGTTTTTTTGCTTTAAATTTCTGCTCCACAATTAAAATTTTCTACAAAAAGCATTAACTTTATCACTCGTATCCAACATATGTGTATTTGCACCCTTGGAGTTGAAGATTCAAGTTATTTAATTTCTCGAATATGTCGACCAAGTAGCTCAATTTCATCACAAATAAATCATCGCGAAAATTCTCGGCTTTCGGTCTGTTTTCTTCTTCTAGGAAAATGGCGATTTCTTCTCTTAATTCCTAAACACGTTGCAAAAATTTCCCGGGGGCCCATCCCGAGAACAATTCCTCGTAGTTTTGAACCATGGTCAGATAACGAGGACAACACCTGAGGTTTCTGGTGCCGTTAAGTAAAGAAATTTCTTTAAAAAAGTTGTATCTTCAAGAAGTATTTTAAGTGATGCATTTGTGTATTAAATTAGTAACAATTTATCTGTCTACGTATTTGTTGGATGTCATTATTTTTTATAAAGAAAGTGTCCTCATATTTAAAAAAAATGCCTAATTTGAGTTTACATTGCAGAATTACTTATTAAATTTGTCCACTGTCATTCAAAATACACATTACTCGTGACGTCATCTAAATTATATTATTTTACCTGCCAAGGAGTTCGTTTATCTGCGATGTAATCTCCGCCCCACTTCAGACCTTAAATATTTGTTAAATTTAATATGATTGAAATTCGTAACCAAGTGCTTAATAAGAACTGTTTAAAAACTTTCATATATCTTGAATTACCAAGAGCCACCCTCTACCAAGCCATGATTCCTGCTCTGCCACTAACATTTCAGTGTTCTACAACGAATTAAGAATAAGTTAATATTAAAATCCTTTTTGAGTGTTTGTTCTTTGTTGTCAAAGTTATATTATATGATTTAACTACAATTTATCATTTAAAGAATTTTTAAATACTTTGAATTTAATTTAATATTTATAATAAGATAAATTTGGTTATTCAATCTTTTACAACTTTGAATTAAAATTACTTTTACAATTTAAATTGAATTTATAGAAGTTAATATTTATTGGTCAAATGTAAAGACATTCATTTGAATGAGTTGCACAATGCCATACAATATGTCGAGTCTTTGACACCCACTATACTTTAGATCATGTAGCCTTCATTCTTTACACGTTTTAATCAACTAAAACGCTTATTAGATCTTTAAATTGCCATATCTATAAATTTTGTAACCAATTTATTTCGTAATTATTGATGGTTTCCGACAATGGACCACAATTTATCTCTGACGAGTTTAAAGATTTCCTAAAATCTTTAGGAATTATGCATACACTTGTGCCAACTTATCATCCGCCTACAAATGGATTAGCTGAGCGATCGGTACAAACTTTCAAACATGCTCTGGATAAGATGCTTCAAGATGGCAAGGACTGTGACCCTGTGATCAATAAGGTTAAAAGGTTTCTGCTTGCATATCGTTCGGCTCCACATTCTACAACTGGACTGTATCCTGCTGAACTATTCCTTGAACGTCCCATCAGGACTCTCATGAACTTGATTCATCCCTGTACTGCACACCATGTGCAGAAGAAACAGAACATTCAGAAGCAGCTCTTTGATTGATCACATACTTCAAAAAAGAGTTTACTCTCTGGTCAGAATGTGTGGGTACGTTCCTATAGAGGTTCCCGTAACAAATGGGTTCGTGGTTTTTAATAGAGCCCAGAGGTGCCAAAACCTGGATCGTCGAGATTGACGGAAATAAGTTCTCTGCCCATTTAGATCAGCTGCGCCCAGCTTCTGAAGTCGACTTTCCCATACCCGAGTTCACAGATGTGGGTTCCTATCCTTCTTTTGAGGCTAGTCCCTCACCACTTGTGAGTATTCCAATTCATACACAGGGGGATACGGGAACCATGTTTCCTCCACCGTCCACAGTACCCGAGGGGATGGAAAACTTACTCGAGGTTTCAACTGCTTTGCCAGACTCTGCTGCTGATGCCCAAGTCTCTTCATGTGCTGAACCTGTCTGTCCCACTCCAATTCGGAGCAATCCGCCTTGAAACAGAAGAAAGCCAAATAGACTAAACCTTTAGGACTGTGACAGCAACTTTTTATGCCTGCGTTCTTTTTGCTTTATTATAAAGGGAGTATTGTGATATATTTAATATCTTTAATATACTTAAAACTTAACTATAACTTTACTTATAATGTTTCCATATAGCACAAAACATCCCAGAGAGCTCCACTGGCGCACCATTTCTTCCCAAATTCCTCCTACAACAAAGATGACTTGTTGCGGAGCTCCTCGGGAAGCGGTTTTAACGAGGTCTTGGGGAGTCAGTTCTCCAAGATGTTCTATGGAGGAAAGTCAAATGGAAGCCCTTCTACCGATCCTCCCATGGAGGAGAACTTGGGGGATTTTGTTTGACCGTCGAGAAATGGGGGCATGTGTCAATAAAAATTTGTATAAAGTAAATGTAATAAAATAATTTACTTAAAAAATAACAATTAAACAAATATATGTAAAATTAATACAATATAAAATAAAAATACTAAATAAATATAACAATATATATATAATAAAAAAAATTATAAAACATATTATATGAAAAAAATTATAAAACATATATGAAAAAAAAATTAAAACATATTTTATAAAATAATAAAAAAAGATATATAACATAAAAATATAAAATTTATTATAAATATTTAAATTAAGAAAATTTATAATATAAAACAAATAATTAAAATAGGGAAATTAATAATATAAAACACGCAAGTGAAATAAGAAAATGTATATTAAAATACAAATGCAACGTTAAAATACGCAATAAAAGTCCGTAATAATCCGGACATGTTTCGGGAGATACATCACCCTTCATCAGCGGAAAATGTAAAGTCTGTGTGTAATGAAATATAAATAAACCCAAAGAAATCTAAAATGTTGCCAAAGACTAAAAAACTAACTAAAAACTATTACAAACGGTTGGAGTTAACTATTGTGTGCCAACAAGCGGGAAACATTGGGACCGCAAACGTTTCATTGACAACCGAATCAATATTACTAAAAATATGAAACGCCTCCAGGAAGTCAAGTTCAAATGGAGATTTAGGTTTGCAAATTAAATGTGAGTTAGAAAAATTAAATATATGACCATGTTCCCAAGAGTGCTTGGCAATGGAGGACTTCTTTATTTCTTGTTTAACAGTATGTGCTTGGTGCTCCTTGATACGAAATCTTAATGCTCTCCTTGTTTGACCAATATATGACATGCCACATTGACATGAAATACTGTATATGCCCCAGTTATTAAGATCGTCAATAGGGTCTTTAAGTTGTGTGAACGTGATCTTATTGATAGGTGAAAATATGGAACGTATGTCGAACCTACCGAGAATTTTAGAAATTTGATGGCTGATCTGGGGATAATATGGTAAAACAACTAAAGACTTAGATCGCTCAGATAGACTAGAATTTTTAAATGGATTTTTAAGTTTATGTAGGGCCTTATCAACGACGTTGGGTGAGAAACCTCGATCCACGGCGACGGCTCTCAAATAATTAAGTTCAGTCTGGAGTGAATCGGGTGTAGAACAGATGTTAAGAGCACGATTAACAAAAGTGTAAAATGCAGCCATTTTTTGTTGTATGGGGTGGCAGGACTTAAAATGAGGGGGCAAAGAAACTGCGAAGGGTTTTCTATATACGGTGGTGGATAAATGGTCATCTTTACGAGTAATTAAAACATCAAGGAAAGGAAGAGTATTGTTGGATTCGGATTCGGCAGTGAATTGTATTTTAGGATCTATGGAATTTAATACAGGGAGAATTCCGTCAACTTCTCCGGTGGAGTTGACGGAATTCTCCCTGTATTAAATTCCATAGATCCTAAAATACAATTCACTGCCGAATCCGAATCCAACAATACTCTTCCTTTCCTTGATGTTTTAATTACTCGTAAAGATGACCATTTATCCACCACCGTATATAGAAAACCCTTCGCAGTTTCTTTGCCCCCTCATTTTAAGTCCTGCCACCCCATACAACAAAAAATGGCTGCATTTTACACTTTTGTTAATCGTGCTCTTAACATCTGTTCTACACCCGATTCACTCCAGACTGAACTTAATTATTTGAGAGCCGTCGCCGTGGATCGAGGTTTCTCACCCAACGTCGTTGATAAGGCCCTACATAAACTTAAAAATCCATTTAAAAATTCTAGTCTATCTGAGCGATCTAAGTCTTTAGTTGTTTTACCATATTATCCCCAGATCAGCCATCAAATTTCTAAAATTCTCGGTAGGTTCGACATACGTTCCATATTTTCACCTATCAATAAGATCACGTTCACACAACTTAAAGACCCTATTGACGATCTTAATAACTGGGGCATATACAGTATTTCATGTCAATGTGGCATGTCATATATTGGTCAAACAAGGAGAGCATTAAGATTTCGTATCAAGGAGCACCAAGCACATACTGTTAAACAAGAAATAAAGAAGTCCTCCATTGCCAAGCACTCTTGGGAACATGGTCATATATTTAATTTTTCTAACTCACATTTAATTTGCAAACCTAAATCTCCATTTGAACTTGACTTCCTGGAGGCGTTTCATATTTTTAGTAATATTGATTCGGTTGTCAATGAAACGTTTGCGGTCCCAATGTTTCCCGCTTGTTGGCACACAATAGTTAACTCCAACCGTTTGTAATAGTTTTTAGTTAGTTTTTTAGTCTTTGGCAACATTTTAGATTTCTTTGGGTTTATTTATATTTCATTACACACAGACTTTACATTTTCCGCTGATGAAGGGTGATGTATCTCCCGAAACATGTCCGGATTATTACGGACTTTTATTGCGTATTTTAACGTTGCATTTGTATTTTAATATTCTTAACGCAATGCTCTATAAGACGAGTTTTTATCTTAAGAAAATGTATAATATAAAATAAATAGTTAAAATAAAAAATATATTTTTAATTAAATTACAAATAATTAATTGAATATAATATAAAATAAATATTAATTTAAATACATGTTTAAAAATAAATATTACACATTTCCTTCCATACAATATCAAATCAACAGCTGTAGAATGACCGCCGTAGCCTAGCGAATAGCGCGCGTCTTTTAATCGAGAGTACCAAGGATAAATCACAAAGGTCACTTGTGCATAAAGTTTGTTTAATTTTCCTATATTCCTGAATACTTTTACAATAAAATATAAATAAAAATATATACTTATTATAAAATGAAAATAATCAATTTAAAAATAAATAAATAACCTATTTAATAATAAATAAATAATCTATTTAATAATAAATAAATAACCTATCCAAAAAAATTCAAATATATAAAAAGCAATATAAAATATCAAATAATATATAAAAAGTAATATAAAATATGAATTAACAAATTAAATATAAACAAGAATATAAAAATAACATTAAAAAATTCTTAAAATAACTATATATAACAGATAAAATTTTATATAATATAAAAAATTAAAAACAAATTATTTAATGTAAAATAAAAATATATCAATAAACTTTATTTTTCATTATAATAAATAACAATTCATCTTATTAATTAAAAAAAATCCTCGAAATAATCTTATTACAAAAACATATAACGTAACAAGCAGATCTTTCCAACAGCCACCATAGCCTAATGGATAGCGTAACCGATTTGGAATCGAATGGTACCGGGTTCGATCCTCGACTGGGGCAAGTTCTTCATAAAATATTCCCGGTCTAATTCCCTATGTAGTTAGAAAGAACCTCACTAGATGGCGCCACCATGTGAAACTTTTATCTTGAAGTTTCCTAAATTCCTCCTACTAAACTTCCGCAAGCCTTCCTGAATTCTTCCGGAGGAGGGGTGACCGGGAGCTCCCCAAGTCGTTCCTCACGATCCTTTAGGGCGGACATTTTCGGTTCTATGGGAACTTTTAGCGATGTCGTTTCGTTTCCTGTAAGATGCCTGGCGGAAGATCGCGATTTTTCCCTAAGACATCTTGAGGAGGAAGTTATGGTATATGGGTTTGTAAGAACAAGACTGGCAACACTGAAAAAGTATGAAACAACAATAATTACCGGTTACCTTCCCGCTGTAAGCATGTGCTTCGAATCTTGTAATAAATCCTCTAATCTTTCTTCTAATATTAGAAATCATCAACTTTATATATAACAATTAATATAAAATGATTACCTAAACACAAGAATCATTTAGTCGTCCATTGTAATTCTACAGCAGGACTTGCCGTCTGATAGTTTTCTTCTTAGAATATACTAAATATGCATGATGGTTCTAAAACTTGGACAAAAACACGCTAACACACATTGGAAAAGCCCACAAGTTACGTCAATATTCCAAATATATAATCCACTGCAAAAATATAAATCGTGATTGCCAGCTAAACTTCGCTAATTAATCATTTTGTTTTAATAACATATAAATAATTCTATGAATCTAAAACTCTATTTAAACAGGGTTGTTGACAGTCAGTGACAGTACCATATATTTTAATGCAAGCAATTATATTCTTGCCAAATCGTAATGAATTTAATCAAATATTCAAATCTTTTCTCAAAAGACTTGCCTCAAAATGCTACATGCAATCGACAAACACCTGTAAAAATCACAGAGGAAAGAAAACGTCTTCTCGTGTCGTATGAAAATGCTCGAATGATCGAAATTTTGGTATTATAATCGGCAAAAAGTTGCCGATTTTACCTTAATCGAGTGAAGTTCTCGATTAGTAACATTCCACAATGTCTCGATCATTCTATAATCGAATAACATTCCAGAAGTTATCGATTATCCAGAATCTCTCATAATCGTCGAACCTCAACTTCATCGATTAATGCATAAGCGAGATAAAATTTCACATAAATTCAAATTTATCAACATAATAGTTGAATTGGATACATCCCTGTTTCTACTTCAGGAAAAAAAACGCTGTTTGCCACAATAGCCAATCACTGAATGGGTTTTGCCGTATTTTAATTCACTATCATTTCATATTGGCGAATCGGAAAACACTGATTTGCCGTATTTGTAGTAAAATCCCCCCGAAAGGGCGGCTCAAGGTAAATTTTCCACATGGGCAAGAAGAGATTTTGGCGCCCCTCCCCCCCCCCCCTCCCTCCCTTCTATTCATGCGTGCCCTGAGCACAAGTTATGTTTTTTTATAATTGCCATACTGGAGGCGAAGGGTGTAAGCCCATGTCCTTCGAAAATTCTTCTGATCGTATCGTAATACGGATTCAAAACACCCACTATGAGAAAGGATGTAATTCCCCCCTCGGTTCTCCACCGACCTGATGACCCCTCCCAGTGCCATAAATTTGACACTTGATGTAGTGTGGCTGGCGGGTGGGCATCAACATTTTCTTGTTGAAAAGTCTATTTATCGTTCTTTCTGTTTGAAGTGCTCTTTATCTCATTTTCCGAATATTAGGATATAACTGCTTTTGCATTTGGGCTACTCATTTATAAGCTGATTTCAAGTGGAGTTATAAGGATTTTAAAAATGTAATTTTTCAAGGTGCGACTTAGACTCCGTGAAACTATGTACCCGTACCATCATTTAAAAAGTATTCACGTCAAAACTTAATATAATTTTATTTTGTGTATTAAATTAATTCATCAGTGCTAATTAAAAAATAACGTTTACTAATTTAAATAAATAAAAATATTTACTTACGGAATGTTTAAGCATATACAGAGTAGTGATCTTTAAAAGATTTTTTTTCATTTAAAGTAAAAAAAAAAAAAATATTTTAAGAATAATTTAAAGCCAAATGAAATCTATTAATAATGACAAAGATTTCGATTAGTACGCGAATAGCTCCATCCCGTGCATTACAGGAGAAGAAACTTAACAGGTAGAGTGTATTGGTGGATTGTGCTCTTTTCAATTTGCGTAGACGAAAGTTCTCGGAAATGCGCAGTCTAGTTCGTTCTTAATGTCTATGCTTCAAACCACGGTAAAAAGCATAATCGGTGACTGTTTTGCCAGGCGCAAAATCATGCTAACCCCCACATACTGCATAAAATGGCGCGACAAACAAAATGACATAACAATTAAAATATTAGCATAAATCATGCCACTGCTATGCGCGTCACCAATTAGAAATTAACCAGACCATACAATCAATCTAACTATACATACAAATAAAATGGCACAACACATAGCCAAAAAGAACGCTCCTTCGTACCGGGAGCAGGAGCTGACTTTTCAACTCTCGATTTGACGTCTATTTACTTACTGCTTTTCACCATTTTCGAATCGACGTTTATCTTCAATATTTGTAGTTCAGATTTGATTTCTTAATATTTGTTGTTCTAATTAGGGATTGAGTACCTGGTTAGTTCAACGTTTTCAATCATGAATAATCGTTGTGAATATTATTGGCAGTATCGTCTTCGGCAACGCGACCAAATAAACTCGGCACCGGAAAAATCGCAGTAGCTTGGCAAACCGTGCTTTAAACGAAAATCAGTACCTAGGCGAAAATCAAAGTGATGACTGTGTTCCTTTGACAATAGGCTGTCTTTCTGTGGAATGCAATGATTGTGGAGCGCGGAGAATTAAGCACAATTGTTGTCATAATGGTAAAGTTCAATTAAACCCTATGCATCCTTATCCCGAAGCTTTAAAGAAAGACAACGATTCAGTGAATTTTCGCCAGAATATTAGGTACTATAATTATGCATTTGCCATGGCTGCATTCCGTTCATCGGAAGAAAATTTGAGGGGAATAAGTTGTGTGACTGTGTGACAATTTGTGGGCGTGTAAATGCAATGGCTACAACTAGCGTGATAGCCGAAAATGCATAAAAACCACGTTTTGCACAAATTTACTTTCATGAAAATGAATCTGTTATGGCATGAAGAACTTCAGATCAGTTCAAATCATCTGTTTTACATTTTATTCAAAACATAATGAAGGCTAACCCCTATGCCAATGTGTACTGAACACTGTTCGAATCTTATCGAAACCAACCTTCCTAAAATTTTCGACTAGAGTTCCATAGATGTTTTGTGACTGATGGCAGGCGATATAATTTGCCAACGTCTGGTGCTGCTGAAGTTTCTGCTGTTATAGTGACTGGAGCAGGTGGGTTAGTTCCAAATCAGGCAGATTTTATAGTCTACCTAAAGCACCAATATGAATGCAAAAAAATGTATAAACCGTTTCATCAAGTTGAACCTCTGGTCTTTCCGTTGCTGTTTCAATCAGGTAATCGTGGATTTTCTCTAAATGTACAAAATTACGCCGGTCACACTCGAGTTACCCCTGTTCAGTATTTTGGTTAGCGCTTACGCATTCTGGACGAATTTAACATCTTCACATCTGCTGGTCGTTAACTCAACAGTATATTCTCCATGGCTACATCACAATGGAATGGAACCATTTGAATTACGAGAGTGAGCTGACCCAGAAATGGTGCCAGCAGGTCTCATTTTTGACTCGTATTGGACAGTACAATCACTGACTGGCTTATATAATAACTTTCAGGTCGATTGCTCTGTTAATATATGTCTGGCAGCCTATTGAATAAGACGCCCCGCTTGCTTACGTGAAAATGGAAACAGTAGAGAAGCTAACGGTCATCAAATACTTCTATTTTTAATGATTAACACTACTTCAAAACAAACAAAAAATGGATTCAACACTGAAAGACTCTTCTCCGTCATATTGAACAGTCAAACAATGAGTTTCTGAATTTAAGAAAGGTCGCACGAGCACTGATGAAGAACCACTCTCAGGAAGTCCCGCTGAGGTTACAAATGGCGTAATGATAGAGAAAATTCATAAAATAGTAGTAGAGGACAGCAAATTGAAAGTGAGTGAGATAGCGGAGACTGCTGGCATGTCAACTGAATGTGTACGCAATATTTTACATCAACATTTGTGCATGGAGAAGCGACCGAGAATTTGAAATTATAGAATCGAGGTTCCAGCAAATGTCGATTTATTGCGTCGATTTATAACGTGATGAAATTTGGGTACACCATTACACTCCTGAAAGTAAGCAACAGTCAAAACAATGGACTGGAGCAGGTGAACCAATCGCAAGGAAGGCAAAAACAGTTTTATCAGTAAATAAGGTTATGGCGACTGCTTTTTGAGACAAAAAAGGTATTATCTTCATTGATTACCTTGCAAAGGGTAGAACGCCGAGTTATTAAATCGCTTGAATGACGAAATGAAGGAAAAACAACCTCATTTGGCAAAGAAAAAGATATTGTTTCACCATGACAATGCACCAGCTCATTCGTCAGTCATTGCAATGGCTAAAATCAAGAATTGAAGTTCGAATTGTTATCCCATCCAGCGTATTCCCCAGATTTAGTTCCCAGCGACTATCATCTGTTTCCCAACCTCAAAACATGTCTCGAAAATAAAAGATTTGGGAGGAACGAGGAGGTCATCAATGTTGTAAATGTATATTTTGAAGGACTCGACAAATCGTTCTATAAAATGGTATCACTGAATGAGAGCACCGTTATGAAAAGGAGATTATGTTACAAAATAAAATAATATTTTTTTTTTAATTATTCCTCAGGCCGGAAACTTTTCACCTCACCCTCGTACTTTCGAACGCATCAACAGCAGTTCCGTAGGGAAACCCTTCAAGATCTCATTGATCATGTTCTAAATAGCGAGGTAAACACTTCCAATGCAGTACGACTTGGACTCTGCGTCGGGAAGATCGGAGTAGCAGTGGTACACGGCTAATTGTACGCAAGATTATTAAATGCTGTATTTTGCACAATCATGCCTGGTAGTATGGTCGGAAATGCTGCATGTATTTCCAGAATAACAGTGGCAATAGAGAATTAACATTTGTTCTCCATCGAACAAAATTCCGTCGAAATACATTGATCGATCACCCTGAAAACCGAACAAACCGGCTTTCGTCACCAAGAACGTGTTACAGTTGCGAATATTGTTTTTTTCCCGAATACTTGGCGTGACCATTTCAATTTATTATTGATTGTGCACTCTTCATTTTCACTCTTAGCTCTGACAATTTTCATTTTTATTCCATCATAACAAAGAGCTGCATATAATTGGCAATGACAGATTATGTTAGAAATTTTGTTATTTAAAAGGATTACTAGATTTGTATACAGCAGGGTGCCTGATCAATGTATTTTGACGTAATAATGTTTACAAAGAAGCTATGTAAATATGTATTTCATGTTATAAAAAAACTACATGTAATTGGCAATGACAAATATGGGAGAATTTTTATTCACATACAGGCCAATTCTATGTTGTTAATAGTTATGATAAGAATGGCGAATTTGGGTTAAAATGCATTAAATAGTCACCCTTGACGATATATATATATATATATATATATATATATATATATATATATATATATATATATATATATATATATATATATATATTATGAAAATGTAGTGTTGCTTATGTTCTGTTTTGAGGAAAATAAAAGCATGTAAAAAGAAACATAATTTGTGGTTATTTTGTAATTATGACTTTCGTGTGTGCGTGCGCGCGCGCGTGTGCGTGTGCGTGTGTGTGTGTGTGAGAGAGAGAGAGAGTGTGTGTGTGTGTGTGAGATCCTTTCCCTCTTTCAGATGTAATGATAGGCCCCATGTATGCCAATTTAATAAATTCATAATATACAATATTTGAGCAAATATTTAAAAAAAAAATCATACAGCCGAGATATCTGAATAGAGTTATAAAGTAATGGAACAACGTTTGGCAAATAAATATTAACTTTTAAGATACAAATAAAGAAAGTAACTATTTTAAGTGGTTTATGGAATGCAAAAGTTTAACCTTTACACAACTGTTTATTTTCAACATCAATTAGCAATTCTGTACATTATTTCTGTTTGATTATTTTTAATGTATTTGAAGTTAAGTTGTCATAAACTTCTTATAAAATGCATATATGGAAAAACCCAAATTTCGAATAATAATTTTTTGGAAGTCCGCAGTCATATATATTTTATACAAGATTGTATATTAAATTTTTTTGAAGCAATGAACTGAAGATTTTGTTTTACCCTGCAGATTTTCTAAATTTGAGCTATTTACGTAAACTATCGGAAGCCAATTAACTCAAAATGCAAACGCATTAAGCAATAACTTTTTTAATTCTGAACTTATCATTTAGATATTAGTTTATTATTTTCTTGTACCTATGTCATCAGTCATCAATGTTACAATTTTTATTATTTTTAATAGAATTTATTACAGAGTGTTTTACATATGACTTCTATATATATTTTTCCAAAAAAATTCCTATTTTCTAACTTTTTGAAAACTCTTTTGAATAGATTTCTTTTTATTGTAAAAAAAAGTAGCTGGTGCTGACAAACGGTGACCCTCTTTTCTCTTCCGTATTTTGAGTCACTACTCAAGAAGTAACTAACAGGTAATTATGAAATTTACTTAATTTGTTTATAAATGTTTAGGGAATACAATAAGGGGATTTTTATTGTTACAATAGTATGAATTTTCCTTAATTAGTTGTTTTACTTCAGAACTGATTAATAATATTATTCATATTTTGTAACGGTTGTTCTAAAATTGTACAGAAATGCTAATTGATGTTGAAAATAAACAGTTGTGTAAAGGTTAAACTTTTGCATTCCATAAACTACTTAAAATAGTTACTTTCTTTATTTGTATCTTAAAAGTTAATATTTATTTGCCAAACGTTGTTCCATTACTTTATAACTCTATTCAGATATCTTGGCTGTATGATTTGTTTTAAATATTTGCTCAAATATTGTGTATTAATGTATTTATTAAATTGGCATACATGGGGCCTATCATTACATCTGAAAGAGGGAAAGGATCTCTCTGGATCTCTCTCTCTCTCTCTCTCTCTCTCTCTCTCTCTCTCTCTCTCTCTCTCTCTCTCTCTCTCTCTCACACACACACACACGCACACGCGCGTGCACGCACGCACGCACACACGAAAGTCATAATTACAAAATAACCACAAATTATGTTTCTTTTTACATGCTTTTATTTTTCCCAAAACAGAACATAAGCAACAGTACATTTTCATAATTAACATATATTATAATAAAGCATGCCTTTTTTAATGATATAATTTATTTTATGGAATAAGAATTATACTTGAAAATTATGTTGGAAAGGAAATAAAAAATAAATTAGTAAATACAAAAAATATCTTCTAATGTTCTTAAGACAAATTACCTGTCAGAAACAAATCCTTCACTCTCGTAACTAATTATTTTTCATTTCATATGCAAAATATATAAGCAAAGAATACAAGAAACGTTAAACTATGTATAGTAATTTCATTATAAATAGGCTTTTGACAGCATTGCTGCCTGACATCTGGAGATTAAGATATTGCATAAGTACACTGTAAAAATTACTGTAAAAATGCAGCATTTTCGTAGAATAAATACATCGCACGTTGCTGTATTTTTCTACAGAACGTTCTGTAAACACAATTTACAGCACATTGTGATGTAACCTGTTTCCGAAAATTTCTCAGAGCCCGTCTTGTGCGTACCATGTGATATTAATAACGAATCAGCTTCGAGACCAGTACTTTCAAAGAACTTATAATTTTAAGAAGGTTCACTTCGACAAAGCGTAAGTGGCGCTCTCTCACTTACTTGATTGATTTGATTAATCAACGTCGAACTAGAGCTGCACAGTGGGCTATTGCCGACGGTTCGGGACCTATCGCGAAGGAAAGACCCGTTTTGGTTTAGTTTTGTTTTGTTAATTAACGTCGCACTAGAGCTGCACAGTGGGCTATTGGCGACGGTTCGGGGCCAATCTCGAAGGAAAGACCCGGGAACACATACACATTCATACATGCACCTCGTTATTTTAGAACCATGGTCAGATGACGAGGAAACACCTGAACTGGCACTCAACGCCTTCAATAGACGTCGGGACTTTGGACCCAGATCAGATTTATCGTGCACAGTCCCGTATACACGCCAGTATAATTTGTTGGATATTCTGGACGACTTTCTAGCATTTTTGTAGCGAAGCTGGCAACCCTCCGATCGCAAGATCACTACTTTTTTACATTTCTATGTCAAGTCCATTGCACGGATTCGAACCACCAATCCTCTGATTAGTAGCTGAACGCCTTACCAACTGAGCAACTGGGGCTCCGGAAAGACCCGGGAACGATGCCTCATATTTTTGAACCATGGTCAGATGACAAGGAAAAACCACCTGAGTTAGCACCCGACGCAACATCAATAGGTGTGAGGACATTGGAGCCTGATCAGATTTATCGTGCACCAGTCCCGTATACATGCCAGTATAATTTGTTGGATATTTAAAACAATTCCTAGTATAGTAGCGAAGACATAAACCTTCCGATCGCAAGATCACTATAATTTTACTTTTCTTTACGCCTTCAAAGACGTCGGGACTTTGGATCCCGATCAGATTTATCGTGCACCAGTCCCGTATACACGCCGTTAATTTTTGCGGATGTTCTGGACGACTTTTCTAGTATTTTTTAGCGAAGCTGGCAACCCTCCGATCACAAGATCACTACTTTTTACTTTTCTTTGTCAAGTCCATCATCTGGCATCGAACCGGGAACCTTCGTATTCCTAGCTGACACACTTAACCGCTCGGCCACAGAGGCCTCGCAAAGGTTTAGGCATGTGCAGATAGCATTCTTTCTTTGGCGCCTGAAATAAATCATATCGTCGTCAAGAAAGGTTTGCTAATCTGTGATGAGTTGACAGTCAAGATCGTGCATGATTTCGCTATGAAAAGACATTTCTTGATATTTAGGGTAAGTCACAAGCAATTTATTATTAATATAGCCAATTTAAAGCGCACATATATTTCTGAATGTTGTTTTCTGAAAAAACTTTCTCTCAAACGGCTGTAACGCGACTTCTTTTATAGGCTTTCCAAATAATTGGGGTTCGTGTAATCTAAGTACTGCACTTGGAAGCCCTTTGTAGTTTTTATTATGTGTATGTCAACGGAAAATACGATTACATAAGAGAATTGAGAATAAAGCCGATTTTCATGAGTGGGGATCGTTTGTCAATGCTTTAAAAATCTAGACAAATTTTTACATTTGTTTGATGTGCAAGATTTAACCCTTTGGGTACATTTGACGAGTGAGACTTGTCATCTGCTTACTTGGGCGAATTTACGGTGGACGAGTCTGACTCGTCATCTGAATTGAAGAAGCAGGCGTTGATGTTTGCGGCACCCCCGCCAGTGGCCATTGATCGCAAAAAAATTTTTTATAGGGTCGGTCAAAAATGGAATCAATTGAACTTCACCAAATCCGTCCCATGGGCATAAAAATCTTAAAATAATTCAGTACTCAAAGGGTTAATTAGCTTCGATTATTTACGAATAGCAGCAATCTGTATTTTATGAAAATTGTGTGACAAAAACTTTGGTAAATAAATATTAAAGAGCCAAAAATGTAACAAACATTTCGGGAAATAAATATTTAAAAATATTATGGGGAACTCAACGCACATTCATAAAATTGTTCAAAACATCTTTTTTAACTAAGATAAAGTATAGCTGTATCTTATTAGTCTTTTCACACAAAAATAAACCTATCAGCTTATCTTAATTTGCTTATAGGTGCAATTAGTTTGAATTTGATCAAATCTGAAACTTTTAAACCTTGAACCGCATGAGGTATACAATTATAAAAATTTTATTAAGTATAAGTATTCTTACAATATTTTCTGGAATACTTTTACATTCGTTACTTGTTTTTAGAAGGAGACTATAAACATATTTTTTGTGAAATTATATGTTTTAAATTTTATATTTTTATTTCTTAAATGATTAAAAACTAATAAATAAATAATTTTTGAAGCATCTAATTTAAAATTAAAAAAAAATTGTGATATTACGTGTATTTAAAAATAAACACTCCTTAATATAATTGTAGTCTTAAAGTTGTTTTTCATAAAATTTCTTAGTGTTCGGTTTGTTCGCTTGTTAAAATAATATTTTTACTGATTTATGTTTGCTTTTTCATTTTACTCCTCTTCAAAAACTGCTGGAGAGTCCGGTGGCCTAGAGGTATAGCACCAGGCTAGTAATCAGAGGACTGAAAGTGCGAATCGCCATGAGAACTTGTTTAAAGTTCAGATGTAGCGATCTCGTGATAGGAGGATTGCTAGATTTGCTACTAAATTACGAAAGTCGTCTTAAATTATCCTCAATTTCCATCGGCGTGTATACCGGACTGGTGCACGCTAAATATGATCGTGGTCCAATGATCTAACGCCTATTCAGATTGCGTCGGGTGCCAGCTCATGTTTTGTCCTCGTCATCTCACCATGGTTAAAAAATACGAGACAGTGTTCCCCGGCTTTTTCTTCGAGATATACCTGAATTATTGTCAACAGCGACTGTGCAGCTCTAGAGTAACGTTAACCATACATCAAAAGCTGCTGTAAAACATAAAATGGCTTAAGTTTTTGAAAGAAACTAACATGCAATTTAAAAACTAGTGATGACAGCCGATGACTCTTCAAATGAAAAGTTTGGAAAGATGGCTCAATTGTTCGATAATGTTATGGCCATTTCGCAGATTATTTGAAGTAATAATTGTTTTAGTAATTTTGTTGGTCATCATATGTTATAAAAATTGTTAATTATGTATCATATGCACTAACAGAATTAGGTATTTAACGAAACTAACTGTAGCAAATAATACAAGTTGAATTGTAGAATGTAAATTAAGTTATATTTAGAATTATTAATTAATTATAATATTTTTAGAAATATTAAAACAAATGTTTGTAAAAACGGGTAAATGTTATTTGTTTTTCTAAAATTAAATGCTTATATATATTTTTTTATTTTTTGACAGGTTTGTTTTTGCACATGCACGCACCTCAAATATTCTAGTGTTTTTTAATGGAGATACATTAAAAGAGTTTATGATTAAATGTTATTGTGCATTCTAAAGTAAAGCCAATTTCTTCCTACGAGCAGAATAGCAAAAAAGCAAACTTGAAAAGTTTTGTATGAGTGTTATATGTCATAAATATTTACCTAAAATTATTTGTTCGTATTTTTGCATAACGATTATTCTGATATTCAATTTGAATTTATAGTTTTTCTGTTTAAATGCCTTTTTTAAATAAATATTTTTATAAACGAACCATTATTGTTTGTCTGTCCTCTGAATATGATCAGAATTGTGCTGCCTTGTAATTTTTAGTGTACTCGCATAAAGTAAAAACCCCGCTAACTTTTACAGTAACTGCAAAAACATGTCTTTCTCTTTTGCTTATTGCTGTATTTCTCTTGACCGGTTGCTGCATTTTTTTTAAATTACAAAGCAGTTTATTTTTTATAGGACACTAAAAAGTGAGCTATAATAATAGAAAATGCTCTGTAATTAAAAAAAATGCAACAACCGGTCAAGAGAAAAGAATTTTTTTTACAGCTACTGTAAAATTACAGCACACATGATGAAAAACTACAGCAAAAGTAGTTTACAGCAAACTGTAAAAATACAGCACGTGTGATTAAAAAGTACATCAAAATTATTTTACAGCACACTGTAAAAATAAAGCACAGTGTATGTAGGCATTACTTTTACCAGCACACTGTGCTTATTCGGAAATCTTACTCGGAAATTTTTTACAGTGTGTATGGACAAGTTTTTTTTCCTTTTCCAGGTGCCAGCTACTCTGTCCCTTATGCAATAGAGCCAAGCAAAAGAATTATATTTATTATAATGAAAAGTATGCATGAGTTGTGTCAAGATTACAATTGTGGAATAAAAACAAAAGCACGTTTTTTTTAAGATGCCTCTGTGATTAGTGAACACAGTTTTAGCAGACACAGTTTTATCCACTAATCAATCTATGCACTGTTCAAGGAAACACTATGATCTTACAAACACTGTTAAAAGTAGGTACTTAAAAATAAGTAAAATATACTCATTTTTGAGTATATTCGATGCTTATCATAGCTCTGAATATATAAGTATCATTTTTGAAAAAGACATACTCAAAAATGAGTAAAATTAACATAAAAAGAGCAGTTGCTTACATAGGCTGTCTTCATAAATATCTTTCAATAAATATCAACAATTACAACCAAGATTTACCGGGACCTGAACCGAGATCCTCAGACACCGCAGCCCAGTGCCTTATCTGTTGTACTATCAGGGCGACTGAGGAAGTTATAAATAGTAGAAATGCTAAAAATGTGTGCCAAACGAATGGGAAGTAAGATAATTGAGTTGTAAAAACTTAGTTTCCATTTAAGCAATCAACATCCAATAATGTGGAAAACCATCTTCTAAACTATTTTAAGTTTGTCACATCGCTTTGTTAAGATGGCTTGAACAGAAGCTGAGATTAGCAATATTAAATATTAATTTGAATACGCATTTACAATGGAATTGTACTCAAAGAAAATCGAGTATGTTCAGGTACTCATTTTTAAGTACCTTTTTTTCTACAGTGTTGTATTTATTAAGTATGTTACATAATTTTTTTTAGTTGTTTTCTCCTAGTGGCAATATTAAAGGAGATAATTTGTTCTTTAAATAATCTCACTCACCCCCTCTGCGTTATGCATGTTTCTAGTTGTGTAAAACTTTCTTAAAGTAAAATAAATTAACATTTCATTAAGGAAATCAAAAAAAAACTTAGCATCACAAACGTTCTTACACCTCCATTGAATTTAGCCAAATAATAGAAGTCTAGGGGGGTACGAATTAAACTATTGAAGTCAACATTAATTGGATTGAGGTGGTGAAGAATGCCCGGTTGCTGAGCAATGAGCCTGTATTAAAAAAAATCCTGAACTGAAAAACAAGATTGGTAAATATACATTCCATTAAGGTACAGAACAAACACAGTAATTTTTATAGGTTTTTTTTTTCAAATTTTATTTTATGCACAAACATATATGAAAATCTGGCAACTTGCTATGTAAAGTTGTAAGACGTGGAATATTTCATTAAGAATCAGTTATTGTATACATTTTCTTCCTATGATCTTCTGTATTAAATTTTTGTGTTAGTGATTTCTTCTATCTAGTGTATTCTTGGTGTCGCACAGTAGCATTTATATACCCCACAAATAAATTTATTTGTTGAACAGATGGATGAATTTGAATCAGCCCTGGTTGAGTTTACTTTACAGATTTAGAAATAATCCAGTCCCATAATTTAATACGCACAAAAGAAAAATTATAACAAGCAGCATTTAAATTTATACTATACCAATATATATGTATAAATAATATTACAACACACATTTACTTATATTTCTTCATGTCAGCATTCACTCATTCTTTCTGCATTGGGTACTTTGGCTCTCAGCTGTGAACTTAAAAATAAGTTAGAATTAATTAACATTAAATTAGAATAAGGACAACGCAGTTTACAGGAAAAGTCCAATTATAGTATTCAAAGCAATAACATTTAATTGTTTTTTATAGCACAGGAATTTACATTAAAATATTTTCAAAGCAATGGTTTGCTTTTTCATGCTGGCCAAATGCTCAAAATTATAAATATTATACTAACCTTTTTAAAAAAAAATAAGTCCTCCAAATTTGTTTGAAAACATTACCTACCAATGAATATTTTTTAAGTTTTTCATAATAATATTTAAGCCTGTAAAAATTAAAGTGCTTGTAAATAACTTAGCAATGTATACAAAATCAAGAATTTGCGATTTTTACGACAAAAATAGGGATGGGATAAATCGTATAACTCGCATAACGAATATCTGTTTAGGTCGAATTATTTTGATATTTGGCCAATCATCAGCCGAAAAGTAAATACTATACTACGTATTATGATCAATTTACGTCCTAAATCTTTACCTCAGGTACTTGGGCTGATTACTTGCATAAAGAATTGATCTATTCCTAGTTTGCAGTACCCCACCAAATGAAATATTTGGCAACAGTTGGTGAGCGATATTTTTGTTTATATTTTGGTCAAGTCAAATCAGAGGAAAATAATGACCAACTGGTCAAGTAACGTCGCACTAGTGGCACAATGGGCTATTGGTACCGGTTCAGATTTGACATTTAGATTATATTTTTTAATTGATTAATTGCATAATTGTGTTTACCATAATCAACTATTCGAAAAAGGTACCAGATTTGATTGAGTAAGTTGGCAGCCATAAGTCAATATTGCCCGGTTCAATGAACCGAGGTACGAGTCTATGACATTAAAGAATGGTATGTGCAAGTGCTTAAGACTTTTTATATTGCCATATTTTTATTAATTACAAAAGTGTTGATTCTTAGTATGTGAGTAACATATTTGGTAGGTATGTGTGTATTGTTGGTAAAATGTCAATTTTTTTCCTTTCGCGCCCAAAAAGTATCGCCTATATACAAGGGCTGGTGCACGTTAAATTTGGTTGTGGTCCAACATCTGGAAGCCTATTGAGTGCGTCGGGTGCCAGCTCAGGTGTTAAATTCATCATCTGCCCATAGTTCAAATATCCGAGACAATGTCCTTGGATCTTTCATTCGAGATACATCACCAATATCCCACTGTGCAGCTCTAGTTCGTCGTTAATTCAACCAATTAAAGCGACAAACCAAAATGTAATTATGTAATTTTTAGCTAAATTTTCAGTATTCATTTTAAAGTTTTTTTACAAGATTTAGTACTCTTATATAGTGTTCCACTCCACGTATACTAGAAATATTTTTATGATACTTTTAGTTACATTATTTGCTACATATTGTACAATAAAAACGTCCAAAATGTGCACACTTAAATTCATTTTTGAAAGTATCAACATTAAAATTTTAATATTATACTAAATCATAAACTAAGGTAAAATATTGAAACATAATAATTGATACAATGAATCATCATACATACGATATTTGATCACGCATTTTTTATGTATTAGTAATTTGATTTAAATTAATTTTAAAATATCATATTATTGAAACTGCATTAAGATAATATTAGTAAATCCCTTTCTTCTAAGTCGGTTATACATAATAACTTCAAAGACATTTTTATTAAGACTGATATTTTCATTTGGCTTGTCGAAATTTCGGCCTAAACATAGGCCGAAATTTCGACAAGCCAAATGTCAGTTTATAATTTTAAGTTTTATAATTAAATGAAAATGCTATTAAAAATACTATTTTTAAAACTATATTACACAGTATATTACGTTCGTTATTTATTAAATTAAGTACACTTTGAGGTAGTAACCCTTGATTTATGAAATATAATTAAAACATTTTTATAAACAGGAAGGCTATTTTATTGATTTTCACCGGTAAAATATACCGCCAATACTTCAGTCAAATATTTGTAAAATAGAACCTGAGCAAAGAAACATTTTAAAACTACAGCTGAGGACGAATTTATGCTGGGGGGGTGGTGAGTCTTAAAACTGGAAATCGCGGCAATCCTTCCGGCTGGAAGAGCATTGACTGCTTTGTTCTGGATGAATCATTTCTTGCAATCGGTTCTTGTTGTGATGGAATGGAAAGGGAGATGCGTATTTTGAAGCGGCGAGATTGTCTACTTTGCGACTGGATGGGGAGGGGGGGGGGGGGTTCTGTTTCAGTGGCGGCCCGCGGACAAAAATGTTAGTGCAGCCGAAATTTTGTGACTCCCCTTTTCCCACCTCCCCCTACTTTACACAACCATACATGAACGGAAATTCTTTAGTATTTATTACTCAAACTCAGATCTAAGTTTCCATTCATTTTTTTTTAAATGATAACATGATATTTGTTAAATTCAACAATATAAAGTCGAGAGTTTTCCCTTTATCAATTTTTTAAAGCTTACCGAATTTTTTAAATGTTCGATTGAGCCCTCGTGTGTTTTACATGCTCGTGTGATGAGAGTGGTAAATTCATTATATCCAGCACCATTCCAAACGCGCTTTTTAATTCCGACGTTTAAACACGGCCAACAAAACATTTTTTGTAAATAAAAACTACCACACAGTTTCAAAAAAGAAAAACACATACCACGATGACTGAAACTTACAACCATGCTGAGATGTATCCCTTTTTTTCATGAATGGACAATTTTGGTGTCGGTCTATCTTCCTTAAGTAGTTTGCGTTTATCATCTTCAAAAAGGAGTTTCAAACAAGACGCAGACCTTATCATAACGAGGCTACGTTACAAACTGGTTAAATTATAAATTTTAATATTAACTTAAGTAACGAAACAACACAAGGGTAAACTTATCACCAAAACAATTTCCGTTTGGAGAGATTCTTGGGAATTTTCATCCCCAGCCCGCCCCGCCGATTCACTCACGAGCCTATCAAATCACCGAATTCCAAGTACAGCAAAATTGAAAAAAATCATTTTGGGCTGCATTTGTGACGTCACCCCCCCCCCCCCCCCATTTTAGCGTGTAAAGGAAGTCATACTACGTAAGGTTGTTATGGCAACGATGCAGCCGATTTCTAACTTAGCTTTTTGACTGCAGTTTTGATTGAATAAAGTTTTTCCCCTCCAGAATTGTGCATTACGGCAACAAGTTTGCTATTGATCGGAATTTTTTTTGACTTTCGGTATAAATTTCATCTTTATTACCAATTCTAATCTGCATTTAAGAAAATTAGTAAAATATATAATTTTAGTTTTAAAATACACTAATAAAATTAGGTATAGCTGTACTTGCTGTACCACACGAGCCGCCACTGGTCTGTTTACAGACTTTTGGTCCTAGGGGCATACTGTTCACACTTTTCTTTGACCGAAGAATCCATTGTGAATCGTAGAACGAGACGACACACATTTTCAGATTAGTTGCCAATTGGACAAGTCGGCGTTTACTTGCGCTGCGTGCTTTTACTTATGATATTTAGGAACAGCAATTGGCGCAAAACACATGAAGCGGATGATAGATTGAAAAATAAAGTGTTGCTGAAACTTTCAATTCCGAGATGTACGTTATTAAGGATTTAAAAAAAAATCTATGAAAGCCAGAAATACTTTTTAGTTGCCCAACTAAAAGTACTGATTCGGAATGCATGTGGGGTGGCGTTCAAGATACTACAGCATGGTGAGCCTTTTTATTCACAAAATATATCCTGTCTTTCTTTTTTAATTCATATTGTTCACCTATCCGGACGGTACTTACTTTCCCAATGAAGCAGCCATTCATAGCGCTTCGACCTCCATGAATACATTCTTGCTCGACCTCCATGAATACACATTCATGCTTGGCCCTTTGTGCGCTGCGCTTTGTGCCGTCTGGGGCAGCCTGGATATACCGTTCGCCGTAATCTTTTTTGAGTTATGCTAATTATCTTTATTGTTTTTAGACTGCTGTTCAGTCTGAGACGAGTGTGCGCGGAGATGTCCCGCTCAAGCATTGCTAATGTCTTAATTTATCAGTTTGTTTTAACTAGTTTCTTCTCAAATAAAAGTAGATGTCGATTTTAACCTTGTTCGTCTGATTTTAAAGTATCGCTTCTGACGAGGGATTTGCCTAGCTAAATCATATATAATACGAACTACGTTAATTAAAAGAATTCTTACAGTCCCACGAAGTTCGCGAACAAAGTTTGAATGCAATACGATTTGTACAGTTTTTGTAACTTATCATTTTTCTCTATGATTTAGGTTTATGCAGTAAGTTGTTAGGATAGTACTAAAATATCAAAACATATAATAATCATATTTATTGATTTTGGACCAGAATAATTTTAAAATATTCAACCTGAAATACCAGCCGTGTTTATCATTCCTATTCAAAGTACTACTATTCAACACCAATGCATATAAATAACATAAAATATTATAAACATTTATTCTCAAACGTTCACTAAACACCTCAAAATCACTTAGAACTTGGAGTATTCTCTTTTAGAATTATTCATTCCAACACTTTCCTTCCGTGAAAAATATAACTATTCACGTAAATTTTTTCTTGTTCGATAGGAAATTATCCGCTAATGCGTGTAAAATGTGGTAACGATGCAAAGCGTGTACGGAGCGTGGATGGGATACACTGCGTCAGGCGAAATAGTTTGTTTATCTTCATTTTACTGAATATGTTTTTGTTGGTGACTCTTTCCTATTTTTTATAATATTAGCTAAAATGACGTTTCACGTATAATCCTTCTGAAAGTGCTCCAACAAAGTCACATCAAAATTTTTTAGGATTAAATAATTTTATATGCATAATTTACGTCGATGATACTAGCCCCCCCCCCCCCCTCAAATCGATTATTCACTTAACAGAAAACTTTTAAAATATCAACATTGGGATTAGAACTTCAAAATCATGGATTGAAGATGATAACAGCAGGAGAAGATGAATATGTAGACATTAAAAAGACTGCCATAAACCAAATTAACAGTAACGTTGTAGTTGTGGGTTCCGATACAAATTTAAATGTTCTGTTAATTACGCTGTCTCCTGAACAGGACAAATATTTTTTTTCGTAAAGAGAAAGGTGGTGCTATTTCTTCAACAGTCATATGTAAGATAGGAACATTAATTGAAAGTACAAGAGTTCCCGACGTCTTTTATTTACCCATGACTTGCTGTGATACCACTTCTTGTTTATGTGGTATAGGAAAAATAAAAGCAATGGACATGCTTAAGTTGCCTGAGACCCACAGTTGGGCCAAGGTCTTTCTTGATGCTTTCACATAAAAGAATTGTTGTCTGAGAGAAATTTGTGCTGTACTTGTATGGGTTGAAAAAATATTCTACATTTAACGAGAATCGATATTTCAAATTTGTGGCTTTGACAAAGAAAAGTACGCCAAGATGTAACTTTGACCAGACAAAACTACCACCTACCTCAACAGGGTCTGATTACCGAATGGGCCCGGGAAGTCCAGGCTTATGCTTTACATTTTTGAAGTGGCCCCCAAATCACACATTTGATATATAAATCTTTTACACGAATAACAGTTTACTTACCTTAAATAATGTATTTCAAATTAAAACAAACTTTTCACTTGTGTTAAATATGTTCGAAGAAAAAAAATTAAAACATACAGAATATTAGAAATTCTCGTTATAAACTTATATTAATATATTTTATTATATAATTTATAAGATGTTAAATTTTAATGCCATTCAGGGGCAAGAAGTTTAGTGTATGCAAAAGTTTGTTTGTTAAGGGGTCTATTTGAAAGCAATGGGGCCCCTATTTAAAGACTGGCTTCTCTTGCTTCAATGTCTTAATCGGGCCCTGGACCTCAAAGGGTGCGAATAACACTTACTTAGAGATTTGTTTTTACAAATTCAAGGATGGTTAACAAACAAACTCCCCACCACAAAGTGGGGACGGAAAATTAAAACTTTAAAACACAATGGAATTTTCAAAAGAACACTGAAACCAATTACAACATCCAAACCATTTTCACCATATGATCTGTTACATCAACTATCTTGTGCTTCCAAAAGAGGATGTGTCAGTTATTCTGTGGGTGCAAAAAAGCGAAGGGTTGAGTAGAGATGAGTCAGGAAAACAGGACTTATGGTAATAAAAACGACGTTGACAACTTTATCGTGTTATGCCGCGTTGTACGCCGAACATTTTTTCTTTCCCCCTTTCCCCGGCAATAATTTCGCACATAAATTAATAAAAATATGTAGGTTATAAATTTTATATCAAGACATTTTACATAATCTGACAAATAAAAAATATATAACGCCAAAACCAAAAATTTTAAAATAAAAAACCTACTTTTCTCACATTTTTCTTAATTTATAAAAAAACTATTAGGTTTAACGCAAATATATAGATAACCAATATTGTAGCCCATTTAATAACAAAGAAAACAAAAAAAAGTTGAAGTTGATGCGATCATTAGTAACAGAGATAATGACAATTCCGTAAATATTGGCATTTTGAACCTTTGAGGGGGGCTGGGGAACTCCAGGGGGATTTTTGGGGACTTTTGTCAAAATGCTCCTCTAGTAGTGGTCTATCAATGGCGTAAAAATCAGCATTACCCTAATTTTTTCCGACTCAAGTCCTTTATTGACTGGGCTGATAGAAATGGATTTGCCTAGTGGCGACAGCGGCAGTTGCTCGAGAAAGTACTAGTGGTCTTCTTCTTCTAGCAGAAGACATGATTTGTCACCGACTAGCGAAAGTCCATTGTTTTGTCCATTTATGGTTTCTTCTGTCGTGTCGTCTCAAAATTCTTGTATTGTACTGTAGTGTAAATCTCAAAATCTTCATTTGGCTGCATGTTGAAATTTATATTTCGTTTAAATGCTTTTTCTAACTGAATATTTTTTTTAAATGTTGAAATTTATATTTCGCAATGCAACTTGTCTCAAGTTTATTAAGGTAACTTATATTTCTTTATTATTCTTAAATAATTAAGCTTTTTGTATTAATTAAAATTCGAAACACTTTTTTAAAGCTGTCAATTATTTATATGGGAAATGGTAGTTTTTTTATTAGTTTTAATTCTGCGCCAAATATTACTTTGAGTTCATGTTACATTTAAAATTAGGTTAAGCACATACCTAAAAATCCTAAATTACGAGGCTTTTAAAAATTAATGACAGTTTTAAAAAGCCACGAGGGACTTTTTAAATTATCAATTGTTATATAATTATGCTATATTTTCTTAAAATAAGTACATGTAAAATATATGCATCAATATGTCTTTAACGGGGACCGGAAAATTTGTCCATTAGTTTAATAGAATTCTAATTGCATTAACCAACTAGAAAAGCATGAAAAAGTTAAATTACATTTCTATTAATTTTCGGATTTTAATTATATTTAATGGAAATAATGTTTTTTACTTGTTTTCTTAATTTTGTGAATTTTCCTGACACTTAATATCAAGAAAATATAGCCGGTGCCGTAAATCCGCCCTTGATTGATAAAAGAGGTTTTCTTATAGCCTTTGGAAGAGCTGTGTCAGCTCGACGTAATCGCAGTTTGTGGTCAAGCCCAAGAGTAGTCTTTTAGCAGTATTTAAAAATCATCAATATACTCTGTTCTGAAAACTATCCCTTACCATAAATAACGCTCGCGTCTCCTCTTCAGGAGACAATCCACGCTTTCTTGTTAGAAAGTACACATTGAAACAGGCAGTTTTTAATTAAGCTTTTAACTGCCCAAAGCCCAGCTTCAGCCCTCGAGAATTTCTTGATGCTAACACAGCAACTTTTTAAGAGGTATATTTAAAATTCACACACATTGTAACCAAACATTGAGATTAAACGATTTTGCAGCCCTTTATGAACAATTGAAGACAATGTATCTGTCCGAAAAATTACATAAGTGTCTTTAGTTGAAAGTTTTATATTAACTTTGGTGTTAACTGAGAAATGTAACTTTTTAGAAATTACAAGTAACATATTTTAATATTACAGGCTATTATATGTTAATTGTTTTGTTTCAAGAAACATCTTTTCATGATGTCAATTTATATTTTCACTCTAGAAATCTTTCTATTTTTCTATAATAATGAATAGTCAATTACAGAATGATTAGCTTATTTTAACTTTGATATTTTTGTATTTTTCTAATTTCGTATGACCCATCTTCATAGATATTATTTCTGTAGTAAAGATCCCTCTTCCGTCCCTTAGACGCAACGGATCTCATCACAGGAGGAGGAGGTGTTAAACGAAAGAGAAGTTCATGGAAGAATCCTACTTTCATCTCATAAATATCATTTGAACTGGTCTTTTTTAAACAAGCCGTTGATAACGCTGCCATTCATGAGCAGACCGTTAATTTTTTTTGATTGTTTAGCCATAAAAGATTCGCTAATATATTTCACACCAATGGTGTGTGGTGAGTTCTTACTATGGGGGGAGAGGGGGGGGGGGGTCGTGCGATAATTATTGTATGTGAATGAATGCTAGTGATATATTTATTTGGATAAAGGAAACGCTTTTGAAAACTGATTTTTTCGTAACCCCCCCCCCCTCTCCCTCGCCGTAAAGACTTTCTAACTACAGGCCTGCCGGCTGGTAGATAAAATTACTCCGACTTTCACGAACACACACGTTCCATAAAATGTAAATTGAGTGAGCGACAGTCCTTCACAGAAACAAACGCATTAGCCCTCCAGGTCTTATCCTGGGGTTATTTGGGTATTACGTTTTCAAGGATGACATCAAAGTGAATTCAATGAGCTGAACAATTATGGTTCTAGTCTAAAGTGCGGCCCTTGTGTCGGTGTAATTTTGTTTAGCATATATTTCAGAAGAAAAGTTCAATATCTACTTGTTGAAAACAAATTTAAAGTAAGAATCTTTTCATTTACATTACATTTTTTAATGTTTATAGTTTGTGCTAACTGAAGAAATTAACTTTTTAAAAACTTTTATCTATAATAACATTGTTTAATCTGATAGACACCCATAGGCGTAAAGTTATCAGATTTATTGGGGGGGATCAAAATTTTAACTTTCATCTAAAGGCACTTAAGTATTTTTTTTGGGGTGCTAAATTGTCTTCAACTTTTCAAAAGCGCTACAACTCTTTCAACCTCAAGGTAGGCATGTAGCTGAAAATATTTTCATGGGGGGGGGGGGGGGGGGCATGGGCAAAAGGAAGAAAATGGCTTTGTCGCTTTTTTTTTCATAGCACCTGATAAAACTACGTGTAAACTCCTGTACTTTCAATAAGCTAAAAAAAATTGCCTTTCTTTTGCAATATAATATTTTCTCTTTTTACACACACATTGACGGTTTTACAAAATAGAAAAGTCTTTGTAAATTTATTTTTAACGTAAAACAATGCTTTGATATTGAATAATAAATGTTAAAATATAAACTCGTGTTGGGAGGCACCCCAAAAACTTTCATAATTACCGGGAGGAGGTAAAATTGTCCAAATGGCTTTTGGGGTTGCTCATCATGTAGGGAAAGAAATTTTCGGTCCTGCATGGATTTATGTGTTACATATACTTTCTTTCCCAAAAAATATAATTTAGGCTACAACTGAACTTAAGTAAGAAATTATACTAATTACTCTTGCGTGTGTGAACACAGTAGTTTGACACACACATTGTTCTCCACATAGCAAAGCATTTGAATGCGAGGTGCCACAATCGACTGCTCGAAGGTGTCCGTGTAAGCACTCTAATCGACTTCTCGAAGGGGGAACCAGATGCTATCCTGAGTAGTCAAAATCCGGAGATCACAATTGCTCGGTGCCATAAATCGACGTTTTGAGTCTGTGACATTAGCACACGTGCTTAAAACTGTTGGTGAGATACCGATGACACAATACTTACAGGAAAAAAATCATGGCCTTGGCGCAAATTTTCAGAATCTCGATAAAAAATAATAGAATCGCGACATTAAATAATCGAGACAAGGGACACCATAACTTAGGAATTAAAGATAAATCCATGCAGGGCGGAAATCTCTTTCCCTCCATGTGCATTCTGCAATATATGAACGGCCCCTATATAAACGATATATATAACGATTCGGCCAAATTTAACAACATTCAAAATTGTCACATACGATTGGTTAACTTTACCAATGATTTACAACTTTATAAAATAAATGTTTTAAATACGTTTTTTATTTTAAAAAATATACATTATTCATAGTAATTTTAACATTTTTTTAGACAAAATAAGATAATAATAAATTTTAATTTTTTGAAAAATAGTAGTTTTGTTTCTTCAAAATAGTACGTTTGAAACATTGAAGATTTGGTAACTGAGAATTCTTTCTTCTTTCCTTCATTATTTCAACTAGAAAACGAGTTTTAACCAGTGGCAGTCCGTGGCCGAAAATGTCAGTGCGTCCGAAATCATGTGAATCCCCCCTCCCCTATTTTCCACATGAAAGGAAATTCTTTATTATTTACTACTCAAATCAAAGTTTCCTTTAAATTTTTACGAAATGATAACATGCGAAAAAAATAGAAAACACTTACTTATTTTCTGAAAATTAAAGCTCCTTTCTTAAACATACAAATCGGTCAATTTTAATATTAACTTAAATAACGAAACAACAGCAGGACCATAACGGTCCTGAAACAACAGCACACAGTAAAAGTCACGAAAACCATTTCCGTTTGGAGAGATTCTCGTAAGTTCTCGTTCCTCCCACCCATCCCCGCGAATCACGCACGAGCTAATCAGGTTATCGAATACCATGTGCAGCCCAAACCCCAGAAAATTAATTTCGGCTGTACCTTCTCACAAATGCAGTGAATTAGCATAAGAGGAATCTCCATACTTCGTAGAGGTGGCCATGGCAACGATGCAGCCGATTTCGAACTTCGCTTTTTCGCTACAGCTTTGATTGAATTGAGTTTTTTCCCCTCCTGAATTGTGCATTATGGCAGCAGGCTTGTTATTTATCAGAAATTTTGTTTACTACCGTAGAAATTTCATTTTCAATTCTAATCTTCATTTAAGAAAATTAGTCAACTATCTGATTTTAGTTTTAAAATACACTAATAAATTTAAATGCAGCCCGGATGTACTTGCTGTAGTCCACGAGCCGCCACTGATTATAACCGAAATATAGGCGAATTTTAGATCCATTTAAATGTATTACACGAAATAACCTTAAAAATATTATTTGAATTTCTCCAAACACGGGATCGCCATTTCAAAATAGTCCGCGGTTTTATTTTGTTGGTCACTTTAAATGTTTACAAGATCGGTTAATGCAAAATATAATTTGAGTACTTTAATTAATGTAAAAACAGTTTGGCAAAATTTTATACTTTACTTAATTAACTTTCGATTATTTGATTTTCTGATAAATACAATACTTTCAATACAGAAATACTTTTACTTTTAAAACATCTTTGATATTTTTAAAAAAAATTTGTTTATCCATTATTATATACCAGAAATATTTTTAGGGTTAAAATGTAAAATATGAAATGACATCATCAAGAAAAGATTTTTCCTGAAGCAAATTAACATAATGGAGTCTATCGGAATACACAATGTTACTATATATAAAAAAAAATTAAAAAGTTAATTTCTTCAGTTAGCACAGCGATTCTCAACCTGTGGAGCGCGCCCCCCTAGAGGGGCGCAAGCACACTAGAGGGGAGGCGCGAGAATATCCAAGAGAAAAAATTATTTAAAAAAAATTGATTAACTGACAGAAAGGAAAGCACACATACACATAGAAAACAAAATACATTTCGACATATTTAACAAATAAAGTAAAAAACTTACTTAATCAAAACATTCTAAATTAAAAACAAATTTAATAATTATTAGTGACTTCCTTGGGCCTGTCTTGCAGAGCAAAGTTTTTCGAAGGAAGGCTTAATATTAGAAATAGCCACTTCTGTTTCTATATTTAGCCGAGATCTATATTTTGTCTTCAAAGAAGCCACATCAGAAAATCCAGTTTCACAAAGGTAGGATGTTGAAAATGGTAACAGAATGCGAAATGCCCTTGTTTTTAGTGCAGAAAAATCATCCTCTACTCCTGCCCAAAATTCAAATAGTGATTTATTACTAAATTGTCTTTTGGTTTCGCCACTTGTCGTGAAGTCTATGAATTTTTCTTCCTCATCAATTGAGAGTCCTTCGGGAGTCTTATGAAATGGATCCCTAACCCACTCGTAACTTGCTATCAGTTTGTCGTCTGCAAGAAAATACTTTTTAAAATTCTTTGCCAGCATGGCTGATTTTCAATGGTTACAAAAACAACTTTTACATGTTCTTCTTCAGCCTTGTAGGTTTTAGTACAATCATCCACATTTGCAAACACTGTTAGGTTTTTTTGCTTTAAATTTCTGCTCCACAATTCCAATTTTCTACAAAAAGCATTAACTTTATCACTCGTATCCAACATATGTGTATTTGCACCTTGGAGTTGAAGATTCAAGTTATTTAATTTCTCGAATGTATCGACCAAGTAGCTCAATTTCATCACAAATAAACCATCGCGAAAATTCTCGGCATCCGGTAGGTTTTCTTCTTCTAGGAAAATGGCGATTCCTTCTCATAAACACATTGCAAAAATTTCCCACGTGATAACCATCTTGCCTTCAAGGGCGGATCCAGAGGTTATTGTTAGGGGGGTGGGTGGGGTAATACAGTATATTGTTACCATGAACACTAAATTTGACGACCCCCCCCCCCCCCCCCACGCCATCCAAACTACTTGATAATCGAAAGTTTTTCCGTTGCTGGAAAACCTACATTGAAATTTAACATTTTTGAAATGATTACTTTAACCTTTTTTCATTCCTTTTTCATTTAAATTTTAAAAATATTAAATTATTTATTTCTCTATAGAAATTAAAACAAGCATACTTTGAGTAACTCTTTTACGGGAGGGGAGTATGGGTAAGTTTTAAAGAGCGTTAAACAATGCATATATGTCACGATTCGCAAAAAAAATTCTTAGTTTGAAATTTTTCATTGCCTAGGTGATATTTGAAAATATAATCTTAGATGTTAGGGGGGGGGGGGGTAATTTCCCCTTGACCAACCACCTGGATCCGCGCTTGCTTGCCTCGCAATAAAATAGTAACGCTGAACGTACTGACCCCATGTCTTTACAAAGTGCGGAAAAGATTCTCGATTTCAAGGGGTATCATTTTTATCAAGCGACCCGGTCGGGTTCGCAACGCTATGTCAAAAAAGAAAAAATAACGTCAACTCGTCAAAGCAGCCAACAAGAAACGAAGGCCCGACCGGTAGAGCTTATCTATACAGCCAAACTACATTTCGTAAAAAAATAAAACCAGTATTGGTGGAACCGTATCTGTGAAACCTTTAATTTAATGCAAGAATATTTTTTTTAATTGAAAATTAACGGAGATACGAATTTTTTTAATTTGCGTAAAGTTAGTCTATTTGTCACTTTTTCATATTTAGAAGCCCGAATTTGTTAAACAAGCTAGACACTGCAATATTCAACCGATTCTTTTGATTAATAGATTATATGATAGCTTTTTGGAATTACTAGGCTCTTTTGTTACTTTTTGTTCATAATATAATTTATTTATATGTTTAATTAGCTAAAAAAGTTATTAAATAATTTAAGCCATATTTTTACGCCTAACGGCGATTTTTACCTAAATATGAAAAACTTTCACTTTCAAGTCGCCAAAGAAAATTATGTTTTAGAGCAGCTTAATAAAAGTTAAAATTATCGTTAATAATACGCTCTACAAAATAAAAATTATACCACCCGATAGATTAAAAATCCTTTTAATCGATGGATCAATTTTCATTTAACTTGGACAATTATTAATGAAGATAGAAGCATTTGAAGTAATTAAGAACTATGAAAATTTTCCCCTATCTTTCTTCCGCGGAAGAAGGGAGAAACATCTCAACAGTAACCATTTTAAATATCAACAAGCTGAAAGAAGTAGTGTGCGTGTGGGGGTCGGGGAGGAGGAATCGAGGTCATATTTACCTTTTAATACTTCGCGTGTGATTGATTTTTCCTTGAATAATCGGATTTTACTAATGACATGGGAAAACAAATAGTAATTTTTGAAAAGTTTAAAAGGTGATTGGTCTGACATTCTAAAAAAGGTGGGTTGAAAAAAATGACTTGTATCCCCCAAAATAACTTTAGAATAGTAAAAAACGCTATCTTTTCTTAGTTCGATTAAAAATTTATGTGTGTATAAAATTTAGAACGAGCTAAGAAAAGAAAGCGCAGCTTTTTTTCGGGAAAAGGCTAGTGAGTGGGTGTGCACGGTTGAGCTCTTGGCTTGTCTGTGTTTTATATCACAACTTTTTTAGCCACAGTTTCGAAGATTTTTTTAGGTGGAGTGGGGGGGGGGGGGGGCGCTTAACGTTTTTTACTTTTCTAAAGTTTTTTGGGTATAATTTACTACGGTTACAACCGTAGTCAACACAATATTCAGACCAGGATTCATTTCTTTCGAAGCCAAAGCTTCTCTGTGGATCATGCAGCAATGTGTCCCGACGCACTCAGGCGATTTTTGTTTTACAACTGCTTGTATACTTTGGAATCTTCCGGACATTGAGCGAGCACCATCGGTGCATATTCCGACGCAATTTTTCCATTCTATGTTTGTCTCGTTCATAAAATCTTTTAAAATAGCAAATAATGCGAGCGCTGTTATTTTGAGTTCTATTGGGGTTTGCAGAAAAGTAGTTCTTCTACTACTGACATATTATCACCAAATCGAACATAGGCAATTAAATAAGCATCTTTATTACTATGTGTTGCTTCATCAAGCTATATTGAAATCAATTTGCCACGCAACTTCGAGAAAAGCTGACACTGTACAGCTATATCACCAATTCGACGAGCAACAGTATCATTTGAAAGAGGTATGAATTGCAATTGTTTTGAAAAATTATATCCAAACATAGTTTCTACAATCTCAATTGCTGCAGACAAAATAAGCTCTTCACCAATGGCGTGAGGTTTTTTACATCTGGCTATTTTATATGATACTTGTAAGATGCAATTAAAGCTTTTTTTATTCACAAAGTTTCTTTAAAAAATTATTTTTGCTTTTTATATGATTTTAATTTTAATGGAAGAATTCTCTGGGTTTGTTGACGTACTCACTATGAAGCGTTTCCAAATGTCGTTTAAGTTTATTAGGTTTCATGCTGTCTGCGGCAAATATTTTTGAGCAAATAATACACAAATAATTTGTTCTATAATATTCCCTCAATTCCTTACCTTTAAGGTGATACCAAGATTGAATAAACATACAAAAACAAATTATTTACAAAAAATTATTCTAGGGTGCTGCTAGCAATGGGCGTATGTTTTGTGCACTTTAAACTCAATTTCCGAATAATTATATTTTTTCCATATTTTTCATGTATTCATTCCAAACATGAAAACTCAAGTTTGCTTAAACTTTTAAAAAAATTATTTTTTAATTCAACTTTATATTAGTTGTGAGAAGTTATAACACTCCACCATAACGATTAGTTAAAAAAAATAGAATTTTAAAGTTAAAAATTTGAAAAAAGTGGTTTTTTTAAGGACTCTCGAGGTAAAAAAATCTCTCTATTTTAAAAAAAAAGCAAACCCTAGGGGGAAAAAGTAAGCTCTAGGAGGAATTTTCAGTTCTTTCAATGTTATTCAGATCATATCTCAAAATATAAAAGCCATAAAATTACGAAATTAAGTGAATTTGTTCAGAAATATTTGATAAATAAGATGAATATATTTTTGTTTCAATACTGTTATTAGTTTATAAGTTATTTAATATTAAAATCGTCGTTGATAAAATTTCGCTTACAAGTAATTTTGTCCGTCGAGTTTCTGAAACACTATTAAGAAGAGAGATCCAATTTTTTTAGGGAGTGTACAAATAGGTTTGAACTGGAAATCCAAGTAAGCATTTTTTAAAAATCGAATTACTTTTGGATTTATACATTTTTTAAACATTTAAACACGCTCCACTTTTTGAAGTTTTTTCACCCTCATTTTTGAAACGTGATTTCTAAATTACAATAAGTCATTTAAAATTACATATTTTCTTATTCAAAAAAATATATTAATGTTCGTTAAAACTTCCTCTTTATGATGTTATAAAGATTATATTTTTATCTTTACAATGAAATTAGATATTGTCAATTAGGATAGGTATAAAAAATAGCGAAGAAGGATGAAAATGTCGGATATTTCGAGCAAATTTTAATTTGCGACTTTTTGTCTCATTGTTCCGCTTGCAGCTCAAAAAGTAAATGTCCTAAAATTATAAAATTATGCCAGTTTATTAAGAAATGTTTAGGTAATAAGGTTAATATATTTGTATTTCAATACGATCAGTATATAAGACGTTATTTTATGTTAAAGACATGATTTTAAAAATTTTTGAAAACAATTCATACATTTTTGTATACTTGTCTTCCAATTTTCAACAAAAAAATAAATAAAAAATTAGGGATATAGATTAAACTATTGGCTACAAATGATCCAGAGCGTTTGTGAAATTTCAATTTAGTTTTGTAGTTATAAATTTTTAAATAATTGACGAAATGTCTGAAATAATCGTCAATTTTACGTGTATTATTACGACGGATAAAATAAAACTGCTCTAAGTAGTTCAAAAGTATACTTTTTTCCCGTTAAAAAAATATAGTTATGTTCGTAAAATCTTTCTTTCTTGAATGGTATCAATATTGAAATTCTATCTTAAAAAATAAATTAGATGTAACTATTTATGTGAAGTATTATAAATATTATTAAAAGATACTTCGGAACGAAATGCCAACATGTATTTAAATCCAGTTTTCAACGTAACTTAATATATATCTTAACGGCGAATTATTATTAGCGTCAATTCTCAATTATCTTACTTTTATTATTTATGCTTGGCGCGTTTATGCTGTTGTTTGTTTACATATGTTTCGCTTTGCAATAAGCACAATTGCGTTGATGCAGTTCTACAATTGAGTTTTTCCAGTTATCAGGCCCACTACAACGGCGGGGGGGGGGGATTGGGGGCAGCATGCCCCCCCCCCTATTTAAACTTGAAACCTTAAAAGATGGAACCTTAAAACCTTAATTTTTTTTTAGCAATGTTGCTTTGTGAATCTCAAATCGTTAATGTGGTCTGGTTAATTAACGGCGCACTAGAGCTGCACATTGAACTACTGACGTTGGTTCAAGCAAAGCGCACTTGATTGGTTATTGGTACGTATTTACTTACTACATCAATGATGCTTTGGTTCGTGGCCTTTCTCGAAGAAAAGACCCGGGAACGATGCCTCATATTTTTAACAGTGGTCAGATAACGAGGACAACATTTCAGCTGGTACCCGACGTCCTTAATTTGGGAATTTTGAATCGTTCAAGTTCGGAATTTCGGATCGTTAAGTTGGGAAATTTCTTGTCTCAACATCCGAAAAATAAATTTGTGTGACGGCACTGCCAATAATAATTTATATAACTAAAAAAAAAGTATTGTTGTTAGGACACATTGTCATTGTCTACATTGTATGGTTATTGTTTGCGGTATTGGTTTGCGAAGCAAACTAAAGAGGATTGCGTAGCAATCCTCCGGGGGTTAGCGGAGCGTCAGCGAGCAGGGGGCAGAGCCCCCTTGTTATATAAAAAACCTTTTAATGCTATAAACCTTTTGGAGGGTCATAACTTTAAGAAAGATACTTCAAGCAATTCCAACAAAAATTATGCTTCTAGATGAATTACAACTTGCATAATCACGTTTAAAAAAAAAACATGATAATTAGCTAATTAGCATTTCACTTAATTCAGGTTTTTTTATAATGCATTGTGATTTTTAAAGTGTTTTCATACATGAAAAAACTAGAGTTTGAAATTTATAATTTAAAAAAAAAGTCCAGTGTGTACGTACACCTTAACAGTTCTTCAATAAACTGTTCATATTTATACAGATTTTGAAACGGTCAGATCTGTATTGTACAATGCTATTTGAAAATGTAATTTTGAAATATTTCCAAATTGCTGATCTAAATTGCGCCAAACTTAAATGCTAAAACTAACTTTTAGACTGGAGAATAAAACAATTTCTAATATACACCGAACAGAGATATAGCTATGCACTCTACACACCGCCACCTATGCGAATTGTTCAAACTTGAAGATACTCCACTATAATGGCGTGTTTTGAATGTCTGCAGCATATCTATTCTCAGTGACTCACCGGGTCTGAGTCTGAAACGCACTCCTTACCCACCTGAATAGCCCGTGAAAAATTCAAGGGAGAATCTGCACACTGTGAATATATTGGTAGAATTTTTAGAAAATTACTTAAAGCAAGAACACAGATAATTGATCACCACAAAAAAATCTTCGATGTTTTATTCATCTGGATATCCGGCTTGGTAAATCGGATATCCGGCACTTTTCTTCCGGATATCGGATAGTTACCGGATAGTTAAAAATCAGCCGGATACCGGATAGTTACCGGATATCCGTTTCATCCCCACATTTAACGTTATCTTCCTATTCGGCTTTCATTTCAAATATAATATTTAAATTTTCCCCGCTTTCATTCGCTTCATCTGTTCACCGCCCGCTTGGCAAAATGCCAGATGTGGTTTCTCGCCAACGTTGGCTCGCTTTTACTCTTGTTTTAGCAGTTAGTTAAAAATAATTTAAAAACAGAATCCAAAATACTCAATATACGTTATTGTTGCATACATTTTATTGCAAGTGGGTGGCGCGATGTAAATTATTATTGAAAACTGGGCTGCGAATACTGAAAGGTTGAGAAACGCTGAGTTAGCACCAACTATAAACCTGAAAAACTGTAATGTACATGAAAGGATTCTTACTTTAAATTTGTTTTCAACAAGTAGATTGTGAACTTTTCTTCTCAATACATATTTCAACCCTCAAAACATGCTTAACAAAATTATATCGACACCAGGGTCACACTTTAGACTATATAAACTAGAACTATAATTTTTCAGCTCAATGAACCAACTTTGCTAGCATCCTTGAAAACGTACTAACCCAAATACAGGAGAGCTTCTTGATTGTGCTTGCGTCTTCAAGGCAATGCTTCAGGAGACTGTGGGTATCTTCGGAGTTGGTATCGTCCCAGTGTTGGGAACCCCAGGACAAAACCTAGAACTCTAACGCGTTTGTTTATGTGAAGGACTGTCGCTCACTCAATTTGAACGTGTGTGTTCCTGAAAGTCGGCGTAAATTTATCGACCAGGCGGTCCCTTCGGGTATGTCCTATTGGGAGGTCTCCATCAGACTGGGTAGTTCCTGTACATACAGGTCGAGACAAGGTTTGACTAGTTCTGGTTGTAGCCGCTTAACGGCGCTGCATGCGAGGATGAGTCATCGACACGTGTTCCCCTCTTGCATCATGTCATCTGTTTACAATGTTGGTGACGTCCCCCATGGTCCCCTTTCTGGTCATCTGCATTAGGCCACGCCTAGTAAAACCTTGTCTACACCTGTGTGCAAGGATGAGTCATCAACACATGTTACCAACTTTGCATTACGTCACCTGCATACTCCCCGGTGATGTCACACATGTTCCCCTCCTGGTCATCTCCATTAAACCACGCTCCCAATCCTTTGAACCGGTACTGCGCTAGATCCTCATTACTCCCAGTACTCCATTACTCCCATCACTCCGGGCCAGAACCCGTCAATTACACTACTAGTGGTCTTATAGCTTTTAAAAATGTTCAGTTACGAAAAAAGTTGCAGTAAACAGCGAAATTTCGCGATTTGAACTTTGTAAAATGGCAACTCATCAGTAGCGCCGGAAGTTATTTCAAAGAACTATGGCTGGAAAAACTAACATTTTGTTCCGAATGACATTACATACTTTTTTCTGGAATATTTTTTAATACACATTATTTGAATGTAGGTAAGGCAACTGCCATACCGGTTCCGGCGCCAAATTATTATTTAATTGAAGATTTAAAATTTCTTCGAATACACCAACAGTTATTGGAGGACACGTTCCTGTACAATACATCGAATAAATAAGAGGGGGGGGGGGGTATTGTACCATATTTTATAGGGAAAACGGTTGGTACTAAATTGTCGTTAGTATTATAAATAATCCAGTGACATTTGTATATTTTTTATGTTAAAAAACAATTAAAATTTTATTTTAAATGAAATGGACTACAGAAAAACAAAAACTATTGGGTGTGTTATAAAGCATTTAACACCTGTATTTTTTTTATCGTCACGGTCACGTGATATTGAGGGGGAGGGTGGAAGGAATGGGGAAAACGCTAACGCCACGCTAACAAAGGCGTTGCATCAAAGAAAAAAATATATTTTAATATTTCTACGAAATAATTCTAATAAAAAATGATGGAATGAGTTCCTTTCCCTATTCGCTAACGTTACATACTCTGTATTGTTACAACGGCAGTAGTTTTTATTGCTAGTTAGAAATGAAATAAGAAGAGCGATCATTCAAAACATATTTTGTCTCATTACGGGGATTTGTGGGTAAACGCGCAATTAACTTTCCCTAAATACGTTGACTCGCATACGGATTCCAATGTTTACAAAGTTAATTTCAATGGAACAATGCGTGTTGTGGACGAATAAAATAGTTTAGTTCGATTAAAATTAGGATGGAATTTCAGTAATATTATAATCTAATTTTTATAAATTTTGGATAAACCACATTTTGAATGTTTGCTCCCCGTTTTCTGATCTTAAACTTCAATTGTTACTGTTTTTTTTATACGCAATGCTGTAAAATATAATGACACGTGAGCAACTTGAATATCGATTCTACCGAGACGGCCGCCGTTTGAATTTATGAATTAAAAATAACTTTTATCGTTATGGAAAGGACCGTTCATATATTACGTCACGCATCTGTAGGGAAGAAAGGAGTCTGCCCGGATTGATTGTGCGAGGTGTGAATAATGTGAGAAGGGGAGGGGTGAAACGGATAATGATGTACCAAATTTTATTTTATAAAACAAATGCTGAAAATATGTTTAATAAAGAGTTGGTTTGCATCGAATCCTTGGGTCTTTCTTACACAAACACACAAAGTAGGGAAGGGTAAGATGAGTCTAACTTAAAGACAAAAGTCAATAAATGTTTACTCAAATTATACAATTGTCATACTATAAAACATAAAAGAATATATTTAATGACAAAAACGCATATGTTCATTGGTCATCTATGCGCACAAGATCTATTCATCTATGGACCTACAATTTTACATGAATCTATATTGAGTGTATGTTTCTCCCTCGTCCAAAAAAAAAGTGTTTTATAAAAATTAGTCTATTTAGTGTTTGTAAACGCAATATCTCAAGAACTGATTATAGTACAAAAACCAAATTTGATAAATATCTTCCAGTTGCTGCTGTTTACTGCTGTTTATACAAGCCAAATGATATTTATTGCATAACATATGAGGGGTAACATTTTTATTTATTTGAATCTTTCTGGATATGGGCACTCTCGTTAACTCTATCCATGGAGCTAATCACTTTACTATTCATCTGCAAAATTAATCTTGAAGTCCAAACTTAAAATAACTAACGGATTTCCACTTTAATTAAAAAAAAGTTCAATCCTTTGTTGATTTCGTAATAAGCATTTTCAAAAGGATTTAAAAGAGTTCTATATCCTGGTTGTTTGTGATGGGAAGCTTCTTCAAAAACCGGAATGTGGGCAAGGGGGGGGGGAAATCCTAACGAGAACTGTCGTGTTCATCGACGAGAAATATTTAAAATGGGTAGAGTCTGTTCGGTTCGCGATTCCTGACTAGAGTAGGTTTTAAAAAACGTTCGACACTCACTAGTCAGTTATAATTTTAAATCATCTCCGAAACATTTTTGAAATAAATGTGTTAACCATTTGTATTGATTAAAATTGATTTAAAAAAAAATTATAAAAAATTACAAACAAAAAAAATTAAAAATATTAAAAGAAAAAAAAATTAACCAAATTTGGCGCCTTTCGAGGACGGCGACGCCCTAGGCAACTGCCCAGTTTGCCTAGCCCTTCAGTCGCCCCTGGAAACTGTGCCCCTCGACGGCTTTGCCACCTGGGCCTTTTTCCTTCAATCGGCCACTGGGTGGAGTGTCTCAGTTTCTACTGATCGGCACGTAATATTTTGTGGAAGGTCCTCCTTTCTTCTGCGGAACTCAATGCATTGGGGAATCAAAAGTGACTGCCGCCTTCGCTTCATTCGAATTGGGTTTTTTAATTTTATTTCGTATGATTTTTATGATATATTTGGATAATTTATTTATGATTTATTAGGATAAATAAAACTTTCTTCAAAACCGACTATTTCGGTTATATCTCGTTTTATTTGTTCAAAAATGGAGCCGCGAATAATATGTTAGAAATGAGAAAAATTTCTCTGGCACCGAATTCTAGCAATTGGAAATTATTTTGGAGAGTTCAATTAATTAAAAATTATATATTTTATTGTAATATTTAGATTGCACATTTTTACAGGCAAGTAGATATAGATTTTTTTATGGGGGGGGGGGGGAGGGTTCAGTGACTGAGCAACGGATTTTTTAGACACTTTAACACCACCCCCCGTTTCCTTCGCCTAGAGGAGGGAATCCTTAACCCCCCACAAAAATCAATAAACATCTCTCCCCCCCCCCTACTCACTATTTTTTTTTCTCAAAAAAATCATTAATTTTTGTTTGTGTCATTAACTATTTTTAACAGTTGTCGATAACTATTTTTAAAATTAGTAAATCACTCCTATATTCATGAAATAACTTTAGAGAAGAAATTTAAAGTTTGAGAATCCTTATAGCATACGTGTGTTAGCAATTAGTTTGAGAATTTATAGTTGTGGTAATTTAAAGGTATAATAAGCGTTTTAGTTGGAACAAGAAATTTCCCAAGTTCAGTGGAAAGTTTCCGACTTAACGGGTGCCAGTTCAGGAGTTGTCTTCGTTATCTGGGCAAGGCATTGTTCCCGGGTCGTTCTTTCGAGATGGGAACTGAATCCGAACCGTCGCCAATGGGAGCCGGTAAATTTGTTGGAATTGTGCGAGGGGTCGACCATACATTGCATAACATGAGTGTAGGGAGAAAAGAATTTCTTAACTGCATGGAATTATGTTGTTTATAAGTCTTTACAAATATAATTTAAGCTAAAACTCAATTTAAGTAAAAAACAACAACACTAATTACTCTTTCGTGAATGAACACAGGAGTTCGACACACATTGCTCTTTACAAAGCATAGCGTTTGAGTGCGAGGTGGCTTAATCGACTGCTCGAAGGTTTGCCTGTAGCACCATAATCGACTGCTCTAAAGGGGTACCAGTTGCTATCCTGAGTTGGCGGAGGCCGGAGACCACAATTGCTCGGAGCCTTAAATCGACGTTAGAAGTCTGTGCCATTAGCACACGGTACGCGCGTGCGCTTAAAATTGTTTGCGTGATGCTGCGTACGACACAATTTAAGCAAAAATAAAAGTATGGCCTTGACGCCAATTTTCAGAATCGCGACAAAAATAAAAGAATCGCAACATAAAAGAATCGCGACAAAGAGTATCGTAAGTTAGGAATTGAATATAAATCCGTGTAGGACAGAAAATATATTTCTTTGGACGACCCCCTCCCCTCACAATTCCGCCAAATTTACCTACATCCGACGGCAATAGCCCAATATGCAGCTCTAGTGCGACGTTAATTTACCAAACCAAACTTAACGATCGAAGTTCCCAACTCAACAGTGCTAAATAGATAATATTAAACGGTTCTCTCAAAAGTATCGATTTGTTGCACTTGTGTCCCATAGCAGTATCCGTTCAGAAGTCTAATTTAAGTTTAATCTTACAAGTTGGGCAATTTCTAGTCTTTTCTCGTTATCATATGCTAATAATATTAATTTTTTTCGGGCATTTTTTGCCCCCCCCCCCCCTCCCAGTGCGACGGAACAAAACCGCAATTCACAGAGTGTAATAAGCAAGATTTATTATCAAAATATAGAAAATACTGCAACACAATCATCTTATACGTTTCATTTTGGTTTTAAAAGGCAAAACAAATCACCATAACTTTCAGAAATACTAAACAAAAAGCCCTCAAAAACTAAAGTCCAATTTCCATTAGTATAAAAAGTAGAAACTGTTCAAAATACCTTTTCATTTGCCCTTTACATCACCTGGCACAATTATTGTTCGTCCTCTACTTCTATACAATAATACTTAAAGATATATATATTATAATTGATATCAGCGAGAAATTTTTTGAAAGAGAAAAATCTAAAACAAAAAAATTCGATATTTTATTTACTATTGAAAAACAAAATATTTCAGATTGGCTTATTAAATATTCACGTAGATATATATCGGCGCCAATATTTTTCCCGCTCTCTAAAATCGAGACCTATTTCCTTTTGCTTACTTTATTTTTTCTTTATTTTCACTCAAACGACGAACATTTTGTAATGACGAAAACAGGAGCTAAGGCGCTGTGGTGCCTGTTAGATATTAGTATTCTGATGCCTCAGATTACTTTTCTAAATACATTGAAGTCCAGCTCATGAATACCACCACTGCACAAACCGTGATCAATGCAATGAAGTCCATTTTTGCAAGGCATGGAGTCCCAGAGGAAGTTGTGAGTGAGGGAGGACCTCCTTTCGATGCCGAAGCAATGCGAAAGTTCTTCAGAGAATGGGGTGTGAGCCATAATGTTACCTCACCATATTTTCTCAGAGCTAATGGACAGGTAGAAAGAGCTATCCAAACATTTAAAAATACAATGGTAAAATCAGAGCAGAGTGGCAAAGATCTATATTCAGTTCTGCTTGATTATCGAATCCAACCATCCAGTGATTTGCCATCTCCTGCAGAATTACTTATGGGCAGACGATTAAGATCATTGCTACCATCTCATCCTGATCGTCTTCAACCAAAGTTTTCAATCAAAAAAGCATATGTTGCATAAAGAGGCGGCATAAGAAGCAGAGAAAGTATGCAGACAAACATTTTACCCAACATTCAGCATTGGCAAATAAAGCCAAGGTGTGGTTTAGACAGAAGATGAATGAACCTTGGAAGCAGTCTCGGTCCACAGCCTCGGTCCTACATCATTCAAGGAATGGATGGTGCAGAGTAGAGAAGAAATAGATATTTTATGCGTCCCGACAACTCAGAATCTGCATGTGAATCTGGCGGGGCAGAGCTAAACAGAACTGTGGAAGACCTGTACACAACCCCTTTGTACCCCCAGTCAGAGGTAGTCACTGGCTCAGCAGGACAACAACAAAAGAATTCAAAGAGCCAACCAGTGCATATTAAAAATGGTGTTGAAAGTAGTAGACCTGTCAGAAACACGGTTAAACCTAGGCGATACAAAAATTATTAACAATTAAGACTGGTCTAAGCATGTCACATGAAGTTTATAATTTTTAAATATAACTTTAATTTGTAAGCATTTAATTTCTAGTTTATTAGTTTTCTCTTCTTTGTAAAAAGGGGCATGTTAGATATTAGTATTCTGATACCTCACCAGATGGCACCATCTGTCAAGAGTCGGTATACAATGAACCTGAGTAACTGCTGTTCGTTCAGTCAGTTAGCTCTCTTAAATCATTCCTCTAGCATGTCTCATTTTGTCATTTCCAATCTAAGTCAATTATACTTAAAATCATGTAACTAATTCTATTTAATCCTAAACTAGAACGTAACGGTGCCTAAATAGATTTTAGCTGTCTGCGTGCTTACGAAAGATAATACAAGAAAATAAAATTGATTGTAAATGTAATATAAGTAACTGAAAGAATTAGGAAGGGGTTGGGGCACGAAATTTTTCTTTGGTTCGTCAATTCAGTGAAAAAATTTACTGTATATTTTTTAAAGAGCAAATTTATAAAGTAACGGGGACATCCAAAAAAAGTAAGGGAGAACCGCCCCAGTAATCGCCTCCACTGGTCTTGACTCGAAGAGCCATACAATAATGTGGTTTCCATGTTTTGGAGCATCTTGTTTATACGGCACCGTTTGGCGATTTTTTCCCTTTGTCGCTGAAATCAAAATGCTAGGTAATGAAACACTATGACGTCATGTTAGGCTTAGTTTAAGATAAAAATGACATCATCACTACATTTTAAAAACATTTTATGTTTATTTTTATTTCAAACTAAACCTAACGTTACGTCATAGTGTTTCTGTCTAACTCCCCCCCCGCCGCCCCCGTTCTGGGGTATTCTGCTATAATCATTGACCTCCCCCCCCCAAACAAAAATAGCTCTATTCTTATGATTTTTATAGTAATTCGGTTTTTAATTATTTTTTACTTGACTTTCAATGGGAAGGGTTTGAACCCCCTGACCCCCCCCCCCTTTACCTACGTGTTGCATTTTCATGCCATTTTTTTATTGCCCATATTGCGCATTACTTTTGTTTCTAAGTTACTATTTCATAGCAAATAATACTCTATTTCAGAATAAAATAAATTGAATTATTAAATTATTTTGCACAAAATTTAGTTATTTTGAAAACGTTAAATTATTTTATACATAGTTTGAATTTTATTATTTCTTAGTTTTTATTTTGATACCTAATATTCAGAACTAACGCTTTAGACCTTTTCACGTTAGAAAAAAAATCTATAAAACATATTAAATTATGTCTTCAATTTAACATTGCATTTGTAATGTCTTCCCACTGTCAATGCTATTCCAATGTAAGTTTGCAATGTTAAAATAAAGGTAGATTATATGGCACTAGAATGAAAGTTTTAGAACTGATTGTGCAGTTCATAAATTTATACGTAGTTTTATAAGCTATGGGAAAAAAAAGTATTATTTATCTTTTTGCACATGTCTTGCCCAACCTGGAAATTTTTTTGTCCCTCCTTGAAATATTTTCTAGCTACAAGCCTGTACCACAGGCATTACTACTTTTTTAAAACTATTATGTCCGTTCTAACCAAAGTGCGTCAATTTCGTTTGTAATAAACTGTGTAGTTGCAAATTTTTCTTAAATTCGGTCTTTTTTTCGGAACTATAAATCGACAAATAAAAAAAAAATTGAAGGAAGTTTATTTGTACGAATACGAAGCTTTTCAAATTAATATAATTTTGGCAAAAACAAAAGAAATTGTGCTGTTTGCAAATTTTTTTCAGTTACTTAGAAAAACGTATTTTACATTAGAGAGGAACAAATATATCACAAATAGTTTTTATTATTTAAAAAAATTTTGATCTATTTTGTATATTGCATTAGTCATCTGTACATTGACGCAATTGTTGACATCGGCGAATCAACTGATCAGGATGCTTGTTTAATGTTCAGGATGCTCGCATACATGTGTAAGTAATGTAAATTGAACCTATGTTCTTTATATAACGTTGTAGATGGATCAGTGATTTAAATAATCTCTTTTGAAGTGCTTCAGTCCCATTCTTAAGCCGATAATACCCTGAAGAAAATGCTTTTCAGTTCTTGCTTTCTTGGCCGCCTGAACTCATTCGAACAAAGAAGACGATATTGCATGAACTCTGGTGACATAGGAGAATTGAAGAGAAAATCCCCTCTCGAATTGCTGCCTCGCGTCATAAATATCTCAGCAAAACAGGAGCTGAAGCAAAGCAAAAGCGTCTTTCGATCAGAACTCTGCTTTGCACCTTAGAACAAATTGTTTTTCCAGGATGAAGGATGAGAGAGAGAGAGAGAGAAGCTGAATCTTCAGAAGAAAGGGGGGAGGGGAATTCTTTCGGACGGCAAGCGAAGAAGACGGTCCGTCACAGCACCGTGTCCAAGAGCTGCAAGGAAGATACGATGTTTTCATCCTGCAAACAAACACACTATAGTTAATGTTGGTTAGTCGAATTAACGTCGCAATAGAGCTGCACAATGGGATATTGGGAGCGGTTCGGGATCTCCACAGACGGAAAGATCCGTGAACATATTATATGATGTAATTGTTTTATTTGTCACGTTTCCACTTACGATGTTCCATGTAGTCAATAAAAAAAAGAGTAAAAGTGCAAGCACAACATTTCCAGAAGCTGCCGCTGCATACTATTTCATGATTTAGTTTCATTTAGGTTAATACACTGGTGGACAATTGCTAAGTACGGATCACAAACGGCTATATAGCGCATAAAAAAGTAAGCGTGGTTGGATACCAAGTGAAATAAAATAATGTCAGAATGCTAGGACATTACAATAAAGATAATTTATTGAGCTCTGAAATCCAGACGGCTTTGAAAAGTGTTCAAGGAATAAAATGGTCATTTTGTGCTGAATACGTAAAAGTTTTTTAAAAAATGCAGTTACCGTCCGCATTATTTCTGGTGTCAGATGTCGATACGGGACATGGCCACCATGGAGGGCGATGCAAGATTCCGCACGTCGTGTCATGCTTTGCACAACATTATCCAGCAGCTGTTGCGGTAATTTATTCCATTCCTCTCTCTCGGTGCACGGATGAGGGTGTCCTTGCTTTTTGGAAGGCATTGTCGACCAGCAATAGACTCCTCCGTGCTGGCCATACGAAGCGTTGAATATCCTCGCTCTCTAGACACTCCTGAACCATGGCCAACTAGACCAGGTAAGCTTCGAAGTCACGGGATGTGACGTCAATTTAGTCGTATGACGACCGATAATCCTGAATTCGAACGCAGTCTGTTTTTCTGTTTCCTTCGCTTGTTTACATACATTTGGCATTTTTCAAATATGCCCGACAGATGCTGTGTGATGACTTCTTGTAATTCCAATTATGATGGACAGACTACTTATGTTTCTGTCTTTCTCTTTAAGGGGGTCCGATACCCAAAATTCGCAAAAAAAGTCATTTTTTTTTTATATTTACAAAATAATATTCAAACTTATCTTAACAACTCACAAAAAACTGCTTCAAAAAGTTCCTATTACTTTTTTAGTTATGAATGTTTTAATGATGTGCTCCTATAACATAGTTGTATCATATGTAAACTTTAAAAGCAAATATCTCTGTTCGTGGTTTTGAAATTTAATGAACACTAAAAATGCTAAGGCCTTTTTTACTATTATACTTAAAATCATAATTTTTGTGTGTGTAGCAAGATAAATATATTTTAAATAGATGTAAGCATTCAGATTTCCTATTTTTACCATAATTTGTTTTTTAAAACCACTTAAAATGGAATTTTATTTTTTTCGTCAATTTTTTTTCAAAAATTTCTAATATATTTTATTTTTTTAAAGTGATGTATCTGAATCAAAATTTGAATGCATACATCTATTTACATATTATTCAAGATCTTAAATAAAAAAAATTGCTTCAAAATATTGAAAAACAAAAAAGGAGTAGGAATTTTAAAATTGTTAAAAAATTTACTAAAATTTTAATTTAAAAATAAATGTACAATTTAAAAAAAAATTGAGCGTCTTAAAATGGTTTTTTATGCATATTTAGAAAGAGAAAAAAAATTGGATTGTACAAGTATAAAAATTTAAAAAAAATTGTCGAAGGTATCGGACCCCCTTAATAAAGATGACAATTTAAAAGAATTGTGGATCTAAAAGATTCCACGCAAAAACTTTAGGCCTACTACGAGAATTGTGGTGTGCGAAAAGCATTTCGCTGAAGATGCCTTTATTCGTTTCGACGAGCTACCAATGAAAGAAGAAATTATACTGATCAAAAGAGATCGCCCTAAATTAAACGGGGCCGATTCTTACAACTTTTTCAGGCTGTCCTGCATATCTTACAAAAAAGGAGTCGACAATGAAAAGAGTGAGCCGCGACTCGAAGCTACAAAAATCAGATGAGACTGTGCTGAAAACCTTTCTACAGAACCACCAAATAATCTTCCTGTGATGAATTGGTAATTCTAAAGTAAATTCTAAAGATAAACTTTGCATTTTGTTAATAAATTCGGATTCTATTCCGACAATTTCCAAGAGTGTCAGCTTTAAGTGAGTTTGTTTATATTGGAGAAATCAAGGCTACCAAAGATTTTCAACATTTATTGGAAAGAAATGAGCTAAATCTGTGAAGTCAGCTTTAAACATCCTGAGAATGCTGACTGCCAAAACGAACAACGATATTTCTCATTATGATGCTGCCCTTCAACACTTGAATATTCATGTTGCTACAAATTTGTTGTCCAAACAAAATAAAAAAATAAGTTTCTTCTCGAACAGTTGACTCTATCCTCAAAGCAAAAAGCTGCTTGACGATACAGTAGTGATATTACAGATTTGCATCATGTCTGTACCTAATATTTCCATCTTGCTACAGAGTCCTTCTGAACTGTAAAGTCCTCGTCTTGCCTTGTGTTGAGAATCTGAAAAAACTTCTAAATGTAATAAGCCTTAGCTCATCAATGATAAGTCTTGAGAACTTTAAGTACATATCTTATAATTGCAATAAACTGAAAACTGAAGAAAAATTAGAGAACCTTTGAGTAGATGAAATTTACATCAAACGAAAAAAGTCGTACAAGGGGAAACTTGTCTCGGGATTTGCAGAAAATCAAGAAAGTAACCAACAACAAGCCAATTCTGTGCAAGATTTTATGATTTCTTGTTTCTCTAAATACAAAGAAGTAGTTGCATTTGTTCCTGTATGTTCAATGATAGCCCAGGAATTGATGCGACTAACCAAACAAGCTTTACAAATCTTGCATGGAGCTGGTTTTGAAGTACTTTCAATAATTTCAGACAATAACAGTGTGAACAGAAATATGTTCACTTCGATGGCAGAGGGTTCTCTAACAAGTTCTCAGTTACAAATCTTGTGAATGGACACAAATTGTATTTATTATTTAATGCAGTTCATATTCTTAAGTGCGTCGAGAAACGACTGGCTGAATCAGCTAGATAGCAAAAAAACTTTCATATGTCCAGATTTTGACAACGACCAGAAAATTATTAGACCACGTTTTGATTTACTACAGGAAGCTTTCAAAATTGAACAGGAGTCTGCAATAAAGTACTTTCTTTGAACCTTTCACTTGAATGCCAAGACTTTGTATCCTACCAAAATCGAGCTTCAAAATGTTCAGTACGATGTAAATATTTTTCATAAAAGCAATCCAGCAGCATTACAAATGTTACCAAAACATCTTCCAAATTTCATGCACACAGTGGAAGACACCATTATCTTTTTTGAAGTTAATAAAAAAAAGTGGTGGGATGTAACGAATGTATCTCACCAACATAAAAGTACATACACTAGAAACGAAGATTCATTACCCATTACTTCAGCAAATGCCGTAAGCATCATCTTCTTTGAAAAATTTATATTGTGGGTAAGAAAGTGGAGGGACTTGCATTTGCAGTATTCTCGCAGTAAATGTCTTACAAATGAAACATTCATTTCTATTATTCAAACATCAATATTGCAACGGACTTGCTGCACGATGGTGCAAGGTATGTTCTAACCACAAAATTTCATACTGAAGCTGTAGAATTCAGGTTCTCACAGTGCGAGCAAATGTCTGGCTGCAATTACCGTGTTTCGTTGCAACAAGTGTTAGAATATGAATGAAAATTGCCAATTAAATCTGTTTTGCATTAACATTCGCATCAATATGGAGACAAACCATTGCGTATCTTCATCAACGAATTGACCTTTGATGAGATGCAAGGTGAAATAGACTTTCAACCGTTTGCTGACATTGTGGGGGGTTTAGATGTAAATGTCTCTCCTCAAGATGCATAAATATTGACATACATTGCAGGTGACAGTGTTTTTAAATTAAAGTTAATCTGCAGCTGTAAAATATTTTTATGGGCCATTTAATATAAGTAGATATAGATGAAAAACTTTTGTTGTCGCCATTGGAGAAAGTTCCTCATAGTGCTTATTTAGATTTAATTAATTGATGAGGAATAAAAAACCCGTCTTCTAATGTAGTGCTTTAACTTTCTGTATGTTTTGAAATTTTTCAAAAACTAATTTCTTCTAAATATGAAAAACTATACATGTTATATAACATTAAACAACATGCAGTAATGGTTAAGTTAACTGAATTATATTTAAATAAGAGTTGTATATTTAATTTTATAAATATATTTTGTGAATGCAAAACTTGTTTGTCAGTTGGTATTATGAAAGGAATTCAAACATTTCCTAATGTTTGTCCAAACAACTATGCAAAGAATAAATCTGATCAATGTATTCATAATGATAAAATAAAACAGAATCGGTAGAAAAGAGTGTTAAAAAAAATTACAAAATCAGTTGGAAAGTGTGATAAAAGAAAACTTAAAAAGTTTCAAAAATAAGATTGTGTAAGATTAACACCAATTACTTTTAGAAAATTAAATTTAATGCTATAATCATACAGTTTACCTTGTTTACTCTTAATGTTTGTGATTTTATTTCTTTCAAAGTATATACACTTTGTGAAATCTATGAAATCTTTTTGTAACTGTTATTAATGCATCCCTAAAAAAAGTGTTTTGTCACAATTCTGCAGTTGTGCATAAAGGAACATCACATATTTCTAGCAGCACACTATAGGAATATTCGAAATTAATATATTTTAATATAAAATTAATTGTATATTTTCCAATTTAATATTTAACTTTTTTTTATACTTAAACTAATTGTTAAATAAAAATTATCCTGCACACTTTATATTTGTAAATATGCTGTTAAGTAAAACAATTATTATTATTATTATTTAGCATATTCTAGAAAAATAATTACTTTTTTATTTTCAAAGATAGATTTAAATGTTTATTATCATTGATCTTTCAGTTGTTTTATAATAGTGCTTTATATTTTTGGAAAGTGCACAAGTATTACAAAATTCATTATTTTTGCAAATATTCTGTTAAGAAAATAATTAGTTTTTGTGATTAAGTTAAATTGATGTTTTTTTAAAAAATATACTAGAAAAAGAATGTTTTTTTAATTTAAAAAGATTTTTATTTTTCCCATTGCAATTTTTTTATATGAAATAATTTAAAAGTCTTGACATTTTTGGAAAGTGCAAGTTATTTCTTTTAATTAAAATAAGTTCTCATTAAATTTTGTGAATATAATTTTATATAAAGTGTTGTTACAACTTATCATCTTCAGAAGAAAGGAGCGCGCTTCGCAACTCTAATCGCACGACTAATGTGACGTCACGAAAAGCTTCCGCGGCCTTTTCTCAGTCTAGTTGGCCATGCCTGGACAGAGACAGTTCGATGACACGTTGCGCGGTCATCCATGAAAACAGATATATCACCGACAGCACCCCACGGAACATGCGAACATGAGGCAGTAGAACATCATTAATGTATTGTTTGCCATTCATAGTCCCAGTTCGAAGCTCATAAAGGGTCGTACGACCATTGATCATGATGCCAGCTCATACCATGACACTACATGTAAAATATTGGTCCTTTTCCTATATGTTAGCCGGACAATATGCAGTATCACTCTTACGCCAGATCTACCTACTTTCCTCTGAACCTACTTTCATCTGAAAATAGTATGCAAGTCACGCTTCCCTCTAATTACGATGCTGGTGACACCATTGCAAACGGGCGGTACCGTGACGTCTGGACAATGGGATGCAACACAACAGGACGGCGGGCGTACGGTCCTCCTTGTTGCAAACGTCTGGCTACAGTTTTTCGGGAGATCCGCTTGCCAGTAGCAGCAAGAAACTGATTTGCAACCACACGAGCTGTACTGCTCCGGTTCTTTTTTGTCGATAGCACTGTGTACAGCCGCGGGGAAAAAAACGAATCATCGATGATTATTTCGTTAGTTTTTATAGTAGAGCTAAACTTAATATACCATTTTGTAGGGAATAAAGTCTACTATACATTGATATACAACAAATTTGCATAGAGGACTATCTTCATACTCGAATCCGCACTAACTTTAAAATTTTCAATAGCAACACCTACTTTTGAAAGCGCAGAAATGTTCCCCGCCCTCAAAATAATCTAAATATAAATGTTCGTTAATTTCCTACATTTATATGCAGATATATTATAAAATATGTATATATCTTATTTGAGTGGCTACTTCCACATTGGACAAAGTATTAGTGAGACTTCGAAATGAAGTACGCTGGTAGAAAATGTTTTGGCGTTAGCCGTGGTTCTTCTTTTCCCGTGGTCATTCATTTCCCCACTCCCGTTTACCCCTCTCCTTTATATAAGAATTTAGAATTTTATGCCAACGCGATCACAGTGCTTTTAATTCTCAAAATTAGTAGAATTCTGTTAAGTTCTTCAGATTTTAAATTTGTGTGTGACCCCTTAAATGATCATTTGATGCACATTTTAATATAGCCAAAAAACTACAAAGAGGAAATTCATGAAATTTTAGATATGCATATAAAACGTTTTTCTGAATCCATCACTATCAAAATATAGCATGGTTGCTATTCATAAATTTTATGAATATTAATATCCTAATTTAAATAAAATTTAAAAATATACATATAAGTAATGAAAGTTATTGTATTTTATTTGGGTAGTTTAGAAGTAACACAGATAAAAATATCAGCTTAATAAAATTATTATTTCGAAAGATATAATTAAAAGTTTAAGAAATTCATTTAACATTACGAGTTCGAAACTTTTGATATTCATAATTAAAAAACTACTTAACAAAAATGACTTGCAAATTGATATTCAACGATACATTTTGTCGTAGATTCTAAATATTGAATCAAAATTGGGTGTTGCTATTGGAAATTTTAAAGTTGGTGCGGATTTTAATATGAAGATAGTGCCCCATGCGAATGTTTTGTATATCAATGTGTAGTAGACTATATTTACTACAAAATGGTATATTAAGTTTAGCTCTAATATAAAAACTAACGAAATAATCATTGGTGGTTCGCTTTTTTTTTTCCCCGGCTGTACCTATCTTTTGCAGGCGTCGTACTGCGAACACGACCTCCCCCGTGACTTTTGCTACGCTTTCCATTTGTTTGAAATGATTTCCAAAGCCTTTAAACAACACTGTGGCTGACGTCGAATTTCCTGGCAACATCTTTTATTTTTCGCTCTTCTTCAATCTTGTCAATAATACAGCTACGCGTAAAATCATCTGAGTGATGTCGGGAAAAATACCGAAAATTGCAAGTTCGTCAATTGATTCTTTCCGACTCCACTTTGCCTTAGAACAACAACGGTCAACACGCGTCAAATCCTTTATATCTCTTATCAGCGCTATCACGTGACGAACAAGTTCGGCAATCCAAAATTTGCATACGCACAACATGTCTTACTGTATCCCGCACTTATATTAATTTCCACATTTTCCTGCCTTCCATTTTGTGGTTGCTATCGTTGCTATTGTCATCCGTCCATAGCAATTGTCCGTCAATGTATCATGTATTAGGAACGGTTTCTCTGTAATTATCGAATAAAAATATATAAAAGAAAATATATATAATTATAACTATAAAAAAATCTTTTTATTATAAAATATATTCTATTGAAAAGTAGACTCAGAATAATATTTTTTTGCTTAACAACCAATTCGTGCATAATAATTCACGCTCTAGAACGTATGTGCCTCTTCAATATTCAACTCACAATTTTGTTTGTTTTTTTAAATGTAAATGCATCGTGGCCTTTTCGCCATTTCGTAAAAAAAAATATAGGAAACATATGTTGAATGTAATAATTATAATAATTATGTATATTAGCCAACAAAAAACAAATGGTAATGTGCTTTAAACTATAATTTTTTTTTAATTTAAAGCCACCTTCGAAAGTTTTATCGGTTCCTCATAAAATCGAAGGGGGGGGGGGGATTCTTACCTTTTGACAAGTTTCCAAGAATTCATCGAACGTCACGTAGCCATTTCGGTTCGGATCCAAACGCTGCAAAGAAAAAGGAAGGAATTTAGGTAACGCGAACTAATATCGACACCGCCTAAAATCCAACATTGTTCTAAAGAAGAGAAATCGTCAGAACTTTTCTGTCTATCAGTCCGTCTACTTGTCTATGTGAATATCGGTATATATGATTATTGGTACATATAAGTATCTGTTGCCGTGCAAGTGCCAGAGAGCAGTGTATCTGAAAATTCTATAGGAAATCTGCAGATTTAGTCATTGAAGTGTGGAATCATCTGCAAATAAGAGTTTTCCGCACTTTCACTAGAGTATCTGCTTGTTGGTGTATTTCGGGTCGTGAAACTGAGAAAGTTTGTTCTTTAGGTATCAGAAATTAGCAAATGACATTATGTTTCACAGAATAGACGTTTTTTGTCATAATTACTGCTTAAATTTAACATAACATCATTGGGTCAGCAAGGTCCCTGGTTTAACTCGACATTTCAGCATTTCGGATGTTTGTCCCTAAATTTGTTTGTTACATTTACGACCAAACACATTGTTTGATTTTTCAAAGTTCTAAGATAATCTATAATTTTTAACACTTTTCAAACATCATTGACGGATGGTTAATATGTACAATGTGGTCTAAATAATATCGACTATGTCGGGGTAAATTGGATGTAAATCATCGGGGTTTTCATACCATTGTAATGTGTAAAGACCTGAGTTGCTCTCTGAAGCGCTCGTCACTCGTGTTAATTAAAATACAAATATTTACAGTATTTACAAAATAAATACAAATATTTGTATAATAATTATATATACAAAATAATACATTCGCTCCTTACTTCTCTGAATCAAATTACGGAATGTTGTGTCTGAAGACAGGTGCTGGTGAGCGACAGCCTTTTATGATGTGGTTCACGATCGGGCTGCGGGTTGCCGCCATCGCCGCCTGCCGTGAGTGTCGGTCTGCCGTCCCATGCCGCCTGGTTTGGCCGCCGCGGTCTGTCGTACAGTGTTGCCTGGTTGGCCCGCAGCACGCTTGGTGTGCAGATGACCGGAGCGCCACAGACGTGTAACATGACAAACATCCATCCGTCCTTTGTAACAGGTGACCACGCACACGGCGGCTGGCATCATTTGACCTTGACACACCAACCCAATCATTGTCATTTCGCAAAACACAACCCCTTCAAAATACCAGAATTTCGATCACGTCAGCGTCGCCACCCGAAATATCCTTACCCTCTTCCACCGGAAGAAGATTGAGAGTTAAATATAGTATGAACTTGCGCAGACAGGAGACAACGGCCCAGAGTCTATCTGCTGTCCAACAGAGAAATAGGACTGATCCAATGTAGCGATCCAGCCCGTGAGATATGGGACTGATCTGAGTTCAAGGCAAACAGGACAGATCCGAAGTTGAAGCTCTGGTAGGTCCCCTGTTATCCTACAGACCCGGACTTCAAAACGACTGACCGGAGTTATCGTAAAAAGGACTGATCCATAAAAGCAAAAATCAAGTGTATACGAAATATAATTGGTAGGGATCCACAGGGCTGCCCACCTTGATTACCTTCACGGGGCACCGGCTGGACGCCCGCAAAGGGTGACAAAAATCAAGGTCCCTGTGGAAGCAGTAGGGTGAAATAGAAAGATCATAAAATAAGTTAAAGATGCCCTTAAAAAGGACGCCGCCTCGATCTACACCCTTAAGGGGTAGTTATGGGGAAGTAGATGAAAGAGACAAAACAGTCGTATCCCAAGAGGAAAGAACAGTTTCAGAAAGCTCAACGAGGACTGAACTGCAGGAGGCTGAAATAAGTAGAATTAGAGACAATGATGTCCCGACGGAAGAGGAGAGCAACATTCCTGAAATGTGGGCCCCAACAGAGCCCGGAAGCATGGGAGAGTTACAACAATATGACGGAGTTTCTCCAATCGAAGAAAAACTGACTCAACCAAAGAATACAAACATGATGATGACTGAGATAAACGCCCTCTTCACATTGGTGTTGATGTTAATGACCGAAAATGCGGTCTTACAAGCGGAAAAAGGAAAAATAGGAAATGGGACGTAAAAGGAAGTATGATTCCTAAACCCACTTATGTTAACATAACATCTAAGCAAGTTGAAAAAAGAGCACAGATGACACACACACACCGAAAGATTATTCTTTACTTGTATATCCTACAGACAAAACAGAAACTTAAAAAAATACTGAGAATAAAATGGTAAAAAATTTAGATCCGAGGAATTTGAAAGTTAAAGTGAAAAATCTTAAACAAATCAAAAATGGCGGAGTGAGAATTGTGTGCGAAACGCAACAAGATGCGCGTGAGGAAGCGATTAATGAACATTTACAACTCATTGGAAAAGCAGATGTCAAGAAGCCTATTTTCAAAAGGCCAAAAGTGATCTTATACAATCTTGATAAGGGACAGACGAAAGAGGATGTAAAGAATGAAAGCTTATTCCAAAATGAACATCTAATGGAAGAAGACTTTGAGCTCATATTCAAAATAAGAGCTAGACATGAAAAATGGGAGCATTGGGTAGGGGAGACGACTTCACAAGGATATGAAAAACTCCTAAAAGGAGATAAATTTTACGCAGATTGGCGAGTGATTAATACGAAGGAATATATTAAAGAAACTCGCTGTTACCAATACCAAAAGTTTGGTCAGGTTGCTAAATACTGCGATAATGAGAAAGTATGTACAGAACGTGCAGGTAGTGGGCCATGAATTTAAATAAGGAGCAGAAAAAGTGCAGAAATTGTAAGGACTCGAACGAAAGATTTTTAACGAAATATGATACGAACCACAGTAGTTTGTCTAGAGAATGCCAAAGTCTAAAAAGAGAGCTACAATATATAACGTCTAAAATTCAACACTGGTAAAGAGACTATAATGAAATGTGTTTTAATTAACTTAAATCACGCTTCTAAAGCTAACCTAATGTTGGCTATTGAATGTAATAATAAAAATCTAGACATAGCATTGGTAAATGAGCCATACATGTTCAAAGGTAAGATGGCGAAAGTTGAGAGTAAATTTACAGTAGTCATTCAGGACAAGATTCAAGGGCAGCTATAATAATTTCGAATATGAATTTTAAGTTTTCCGAAATTTGTGTAAATAAAGACGTGGCAATTAGCAAGGAAGATGAAAAAGGAACATTGACAATTTTCATATCTATCTATAGTCCTCTTTCGGAGGAACTAGGTAAAAAAATTATTCTGCTGGAACAAATCTTGATCAAATATCACGAACATAAAATAGTGATAGGAGGGGATTTCAATGCAAAATCATCAGTTTGGAATCCAAAACCCACAGATGAAAGAGGAGAAATGGTTTTAGAAATGGTAGCAAGACATGACATAGTTAATGTAAACGAACCTGATAGTAAACCAACTTTTGACGCAACAATTGGTCAAAGTTGCATCGACCTCTTACCACTATATAACATAAGTAAGAATGAAATACAAAATCGGGAAATAAGCGATAAAATATCGATGAGCGTCCACAAATATATGTTCTTCAACATAACTACAGACCGAAAGTGGACAGAAAAAAAGTCTAAAATGGAACATTATGAACCTAAATTGGATTAGGTTCAGAAAAGATGTAAGAAAACTTATAATCCACGAAAATGGGAAATACGAGATCTAGTGGAGCAACTCAACATAGAGTTAACTCTAATTTGCTCAAAAAATAAATTTAAAAATCAGCAAAATAAGAAGGAAAATCCAATATGGTGGAATAATAAGCTCAAGACTCAAAGAAGTAGACTTAGAGCGTTGAGAAGAAGATTCCAAGGAATCAAAGGATACCAAATGTTAAGACAAGAAAAGATGGTCCAATATCAGAAAGAATTTGCTCTATTCCAAAAGGACATAACAAATGCAAAAAGGGAAAGTTTCAAAGAATTCATTGACAAAGTAGTTATAAAAGATTCATTTGGAAGTCATTATGACTTGATTAAAGAAAAAAGAACAATAAGAGATATAACGAAGAAAGTATTAAAGAAAGACGGAACTTATACATATTATGACTCGGATTCTAAAGAAGAAATTTTGAAATTTCACTTTCCGTGAGACGTTATGGAGCAAGAAAGAGAGATACTAGAAGAAGAAGAAGAGGAAATTAATTTCACAATAACTTAAATTAATCATGCACTTAATGACTTAAAGAAAAGAAGGCTCCAGGACACGATGGATTTACAATAAGTATAATCAGAGAATTATTTTCCACACAAATTTTTAGTATTTCTTGGAATGGTTCTAAGAAGTACTAAATATTTGTATGGAAAAAGGGCAGTTCCCAAGAAGTTGGAAGAAAGCGAAGGTAGTGTTGATAGATACCTAAAGAAGGTAAAAGAATGGAAGAATGCGCGTCATACATGCCAATTTGCCTGTTACCGACATGGGGAAAATTATCAGACAAATTAATGACAGGAAGATTGGTGTACTACTTAGAAGTAAACAAGAAAATTGAAAGTACCCAGTTTGGGTTTGGAAAAGGAATGAGTACAAATGAGGCTCTGAATGAAACAATAAAAATTTATTAAACAAGTGAAAAAAAGAGGGAAAAACCACTTGTATGATATCATTGGATGTCAAAAACGCATTCAATACAGTAAAATGGCAGAACATCAAAAGACTAATTGAAAAATACCAGATACCAAGAAAAACAGCAAGTCTTATATCCAGCGTTTTAGCTGAAAGACAGGTTTATACTGAAGGAATAAAACCATTTGAGTACAATATGAGAGTACCACAGGGTTCTTGCTGTGGACCCATACTCTGGTTGCTTACAGCAAGTGAGGCATTGAAGAAAAATTTCAGCCAACACCAAGATCCGGCAAATATTAGAGTACACATTTTTGCCGGAAGACTTTTTGTTATTAATTGGAGTGAAAACAGTTCCACACCTTGACAGAGTGAGAAATCAAGTGCCTTAAAAAAAAGTGGAAACATGGGCTCAAAAATACAGCTTGGAATTTGGTCCTGGAAAATCAAAATTCATGCTATTTTACGCTAATTCAAAATATGAACCAAGATTAAAGATGGATGACCAAAAGATCTCTCAAACCCAAGAATTGCTCTACTTGGGACTTACGTTCAATCCAGGACTAAGATTTACGGTTCACTTGAACAAAATAAAAGAGAAATCAACTTGCTTCCATCATAAACTAAGGAGGATAGAAAAAGCGACATGGGGGTTGGATCCCGTCATAACGAAAAAGATTTACTTGGAAGCCACAGAAAAATTAATTGGTTACGGTTCACCAGTATGGTATAGAGACTTCAAATATATAAATGTGAAACTTCAGCAAATACAAAGAGCAGCATTAATGAGTATAACTAAATGTTACGCTACAGTTTCAACAGATGCTTTAGCAGTATTGGCGGGATGTGTCCCATTAGACATAAAAATAAAAGAAGTGAAAATATATAAGATTCTTCATTGGGGAACGGGAGCAGAAATAGAAAGAAAAAGAATAGAAGGAAAAGAAAGATTAAAAAAACGCTTAAAAGAGCACTGGAGGAATTATGTTATTAAATGCGATTATGACATTAACGACTTAAACGAGTATAGCGTATATACAGATGGGTCGAAACTTGATGAAAAAGTTGGTAGTGGCCTGGCAATTTATAAAAACGGAACACTAATTTTAGAAGAAAGATGGCGCTTGAATGATGCTACAACTGTATATTGTGTAGAACTTTTTGCCATAACAAGAGCAATTCAGTTAGGAAGAGAAAGCAAAATTAAAGAACTACACATATATACGGATTCATGATCTTCACTCGAAGTGTTGGCAAGTTTCAAATTTTCGAACAACACTGTGTAAAAGATAAAGACAGAATTAGCAGAAATAGAAGCAAGAGGAAGCAAAATAGTGTTCCACTGGATAAAGGCCCATGTGGGGCACTTGAAGAATGAGAAAACAGACCAGTTTGCCAAAGAAGCAACCTGTAAAGGTACGATAGAGGTGACCTTTCCACTGTCTAAGCAACAACTAAAAACTATGGCGGAGACCTAAGCCAACATCATTTGGCAAGAAAAATGGAAGGACTCGATGAAAGGAGTTGTTTCTTTCCAAAAGTGTCAGTAAAAAGAATCGAGGGTGACTTCTATTTAAATCAAGTGACGACAGAACATGGAGCGATAGGACCACATCAAGCAAGATTCTTCGGAAAAACAATGAAGTGCTATTTTGAAAAAGATAACGCAAGAGCGAATCACATTATCTTCGAGAGTGAAACAGGAAGTAAAATCAGAAAGAATTACTTCAATAAAAGTGGTAAAGATGTTGTGAAACTTTTGAAAGATAAGAAGTGTCGAACAATTATTAGAACACTTATACACAACAATTTGTTATTGTATATACAGGATCTGTAATTGTAAATTCTATTGCCTTTGTGTGTGTGTGTATATATATATTTCTAGGTTCAGAGTGAGGAGAGGAAGTGAAAGAAGGTTGAGAAGGAAGAAAGAAAAGTTTGTAAAGAAATGAATGAAAAAGCAGTATTGTAATCTTTCCAAAAAGAACTTGTAAACTATTTTTGGTATATTTATTATCTTTGTCTATATTCCAAACAAAATATGTTTGAATTTGTAAATTTGTATATATCTTTGATTAAAGACCTGACTGAGGTGCGGAAAAGAAAAGAAAAGTGGCGTTGGTGTGACCGGCAGGTTGGAAAGCCGGAGGACGTGGCTGAGTTCGAAAAGAGGGCGACTGTTCTCGATACAAGTGATGCTGCCTGGATTGGCGCCCGGGACAGTAGGAGTTTTGGTAATAGCGATCGTTCGGGGTGCCGCCGGTGCGGCTGCGGTGTCCAATGCTGTGTCAATAGATGCCAAGCCTGTGAAGTACTCCGGGCGACAGATGCGGATTGCTCCGCAACGACTGAATCATCAGTTTTGCCGTATACCTTCGGGTGGGTCATTTGCATATTAATTCTTAGTCACGGTAGTCAGTCAATTTTCATTATGGGATGGGAAGTGATTTCGTTGGGATATCGCACCAACTTGCATATTTTTAGACGGGGCTCTGTGACGGCTGTCCGGTTTCGGGATGAAGTCCTAGAACCCACTGTGAGATTGCACGCTGCAGCAGTGGGTCCTGCTTTCGTTTGAATGGACGATAATGCGCGTCCCCAAAGAGCTGCTGTCTTCATGAACGACTACTTGAAGAGCAAGAGGATTGAGCGTATGGAATGGCGGGCATACTCGCCCGAATTTAATTCAATTGAAAATCTTTGGGATGGCCTCGGCCGTGTTGTAGTGTACACGTTTCCCAACCCCAGCCACTCTCACACAGTTGCAAACTGCTCTACAGGATGAACTGCGCTTACTTGACTCTGCGATGGTTGAACACCTCATGGGAAGAAGCTGTAAACTTTGTATTCAGATGAGGGGTGCTCACATACCCTATTCATGTCGGTTTCGTTTGTTTTGGCTTTAAACATAATTTTGCTAGTGAAGATTTGACATCATCTTATAACTTATGAAAAGTCAATATTGTTTTCATCTGTGTATGTAATTCTTTGTTTTGTTTCATGCAAAACCATTTTTGATACTTTCTTGCCGTATTTCGTGTGAATCAAAGCAGTACTTGTCGATTTTTCCGCATTTTATCGCTTCGTTCTAAATTTTTGACAGTAAGTGTACTAAATAAATTTTGCATTATTAAGCAATATTGTACTAATCAAAATAGCGCAAGTTAGTTGAGAAGGCATATGTTTCTTTGCTTTGATTGGTGTTCATATTTATTTTTAAAGTGAAAAGTTCTGAACACTTAGCTTAATTTGTCGGGAGGTTACACAATTTGAACGATGCCATTCAACTTGACTTGAAAGTTTTTTTTATGCAGTAATTCATTTATATTATTTCGGAAATTTCTGTGCAATTTTAAAATTTATGACGCCGAAATGGCCAGTGGTGGCCCGTAGTCGAAAATGGTACTGCAGCCAAAATCATCTTTAGACAACCATACATGTTGGGTTGTGACGTTTAATCATCGGAGTGGAATGTTGCCGACTGACCGTTTTTCCCTTTTGTGACGTTTAGTTTTTGGTTTGTTTAGGTCATTTATTTTCCGATCGTCTGCTGGGAAGAAGAGGTACAGTGAGGCGTGACGTTTTGTTTTGTTTTTGGCGTTCCGCTTTGGGTGATCTTACGCGTGAGGAGACGTACTACCGGTTTGGCTTTTGGATGTGCGTAATAAACGTTTAGCATTGCTTGGAGCTAATCGCCTTTCCGTTTATTCGGTTGAATACTCAAATTTACTCCCGTTTGCCCACTGAACAATACATGCATGGACATTCTTTAATAATTATTACTCAAACACAAATCAAAGTTTCCTTTAAAGTTTTGCGAAATGATAACATGCGAAAAAAATAGTTATTTCATTTACTTATTATTATTATTACTTTCACTCACTTACTTAAATCACTTATCTATTGAAAATTAAATCAATCCTACTTTCTTGAAACATGCAAATCGGTCAATTTTAATATTTATTTAATAACGAAACAACAATACGCGTGTAAACTTACCACGAAAAATATTTCCGTTTGGAAAAATTCTTGGAAATTCTCGGTTTCCCCCAATTCAATTAATTGAATTCCCAAGTACAGCAGAGTTAAAAAAAATCCTTTTGGTCTGCATATGTGTCGTCACAAGCCCCATTTTAACGTCTAGGGAAAGTCATACTACGTAAGGTTATCATGGCAACGATGCAGCCGATTTCTAACTTCGCTTTTTGGCTTCAGTTTTGATTGAATGGAGTTTTGTTCCCTCCTGAATTGTGTCGTTGTTGTTGTTGTTGCTTATCCTCTATAGTCTGACGGAGTCATACAACATCCAAGAGACCAGTGACTCTCAGGAAGTAGAGCACAAGGAGAGGATCTCGGAATAGATATCCTCCCTGGAGAGGCCCATGCATTCCATTATGTGCTCTGCAGAGGCCTGATGGTCGAGGCACTTAGTGCAGATGGTGAAGACCTTCCTGCCTTCAAAAAATGAGAGGCACTTGATGTGTCCGCTAGCAAGCCTAGAAAGGGAGCCTCCGGGAGCCTCTGTCGCACGGGAGGTCTAGAGTCAGCCCTGGCTTTTTACCAATATACCAATTATGGGTAGGGGGCTTTCTCCACTCAGCTAGATTTTTTCCCTGAGCAAAGTTCTAGGAAAGTCAAGGCGCAAGAGGAGAGGGTGGAGAGTCTGCAACCCTCCTTGGCAAGTTTATCCGCCAATTCATTGCCGTGTAAGTCTACATGAGAAGGAATCCACTGAAAATGGATATCAAGGTCCAAAAAAATCACTTTTAGTTTAAGTAAAATAGATGTACTGGTTTTGTCACCAGCAAGCAGCCAGTTATTAAGATGATGGAGAGAGCTACGGCTGTCTGATAAAATCCATAAGTCTCCGTAGTCCTTCTCAGAGAGAATACCCTCGAGTCCCAGGTCTATTGATATCAGTTCGCTTCTGAATACTGAACAGAAGTTTGGGTTCCGATGACTATGTGTCAAATTACCTCGAGGAGTCTGTATAAAAATGCCACTACCTGCAAGATCGTCAATTTTACTGCCGTTGGTATAGATCTTAATGGCGTTATTTGGTATGTGACTAAGGTTTTCCAAGGTCAATTGCCTGAGATGTTCAGGAACATAGTATTTCTTGCTGACCTGGGGCTTTAAGTTAAAGTGGAAGTAAACCTTAGGGAGTCCTTCAGCTGGGTTCCAGCCACATTGCAATGAGTGAGGCTCTACATTGCAGTTAGGTAGGTGCTGGGAGGCAACTTGACTGAAAGGGCTGTTTTTCTTTAATCTTTGATGATTTCTCCAGGTGTTAAGATACATAGAAGTTTAATTGCAGAGTCCATAACTAGAGAGTTTATTACAGTATTTAACAGGACAAGCTATGGCCCCTTATAAAGTCGTATTGTTCTCTGGGCATTAAGGGGACTTGGTACCCTTTGATTTGAGAAAATCGATGAAAATATCAATTTTTATTTTTTTTGCTTAAAATATGCTCTTATACCTAAAGTTTATTATTACAAAGTTTTGAAACGATCTGATAATTATAAATGTAATTAAAATGCGTTTCATTACTCTCATAGCACTTAAAATGCTACGTCCATTTCGATGTTTGCATTTTTGACGCAACAGCTTTTCGTCATTTATTTAAGGAAAAATCAGCTAAGAACAAGTTGAACGTGTTTATCTGTGACTGTATCTATCACATCACGTGTTTGTTTACTTTTTTTTACCGTGGTTTGATATAATTTTAAATTTGAAGGTACAAGGAGACGTATTTGCCAAAGGCGACGTATTTAACAAATGTAATAACATGTTTTTGCTATTGTCAAAGCATATTTTAAAGTCTTTTATGGTATGGAATATGTATGTTTAATGAATTCAGTTGTATTAGTATGGTTTCTAACACAAAATTAGTCTAAAACAATATTTTAAACATTAATATTTTGATTTTAACAGATTTTTCTCCAAAATTTAGTTTTATTATCATTTTAAAACTGAGTACACAATAGTGATTTAATATACTCCAATTAAATAATAAAAACCGGAATTTTATATGTATGCAAGTAGTTATAAAATTAATTATGTGTAAAGAAAATATCAAATGTATTCCTCGAGTTATTTGAATTTGAAATGTTTAAACTGATTTATCTCAGTTTGTGTTTTTTGCATATGCCACGGTATTTAAAATAGGAATACTTTCTCACATATTATTCAAATGACTTGATTTTTTTTCTGAAATACCAGTATAACCTATTTAAAACAATCAAGGATGGGTTTTGCAAAATAATGAAAAGAAAAAAAGTTAAAAATTAAAAAGTAGACTATATCATGTTTTTTTCCATTTTTTTGCATATACATCGACATTTTATTTTTTTTCTCAAGAACTAAATCAGTTATTTCAAATTCGATCCTTAAAGTTATAAAGTATAGTACAGTGAATGTAAGAAAAAATATTCTTTACAAAATTATAAAAACTGAAAGAGAAAAACCATTTTTAAAACAGTTCAATTTTTAAAAAAAAAATTAAATTTTGAAAAATACACTCATAAAAATAATTTTTTTGTTGCTAAAATCATGTTATATAATAATAACCTTCAATAATATGTGTAAAATATCTATGTAAATTATTTAATAAAAAAAATTATTCCAAGGGTACCGAGTCCCCTTAAGTTGTTTATGTCCAAGTAATATTGGATTCTTATCAGGATCATCTTCTCCGTTATTTTACATGCCGTACTAGTCAAGGCTATAGGTTTAAAGTCTTCAGGGGAGCGAGTCTTCTTTTCTGGTTTTTGGATTGGGATTATGGTAGCCCTTTTCCACTCGGTAGGCAGTCGTCCCCTTTTCCAAGTTTGATTGAAAATATCAAGGATTCTTTGCTTCCCTTGGCGGCCAAAATTTTCAATCATTTGACCATGAAGGCCGTCGGGTCCTGGGGATTTGTGCAGGCCTACAAAGGCCATCGCAAGGAGAAGTTCTTGCTGTGAAAAGGGTTTGGACAAGTCCGAATCTCCAAGATCAGTACTACGGCAACCATGGATGATATTTCTGGCCCTATTCAAAACCGGTCGATTTTCACTTGTGAAGTTGAGCCTACTTATCAATTGATAGTGTGCGGCAAAACCATCAGCTGCAGTTTTGTCGTCGGGGAAAGCTTGTCCATTAGCATCTGTCACAGAGTTACATTCTTCGTACTGTTCTTGTTCTTTGTTAATGCTTTTTACAATTCTCCAAAGTTTTGAGTTAGAAGTCCTTGCATCCAATTTACTGCATACTTCCTTCCATCTTGTCCTTTTAAGATGGGCATAAGTCAACTTTATTTCTGCATTGATTTGATTAATTTCAGTTCTTGAACTGTTCCCCGGAATATCAATTATACTTTTTCTTTTTTCCAAGAGGGGTTTCAGGACGGCGGCTTTGTGTGTGTAGAAAGGCACATATCTTTTTATATTTCCTCTAGGGATGTTTAACTTAGCTTTGGCAATGACTATTCTCTTGAATTTCGTCCAATTATCATTTATATCGTCAGTTAACGGCTCCAATTCTAGGCTGGAGTCTGTGGAATCTCTGAATGAGTCCCAATTAGCCTTTCTGAAATTCCAGTATTTCTCTCTGATAATAGAAACTCTCTGTTTTCTCCTTAATTCGATTATAGTTGGCAAATGATCACTTCCAATATTATCTAGCACGGACCATGAACATTGAGGAAATATTTGAGTACTGGTTATCGCAATATCTAAAGCCTCAGAGGAATTATAACTATAGGAATTGTGAGTATGGGTACCATCATTTAGGATCACAAAGTCGTTGTCGTCTATCATTTGTAGAACATCCTCACCTCTTGCGTTGTTGCAAGAACATCCCCAGGCTGCATGTTTAGCATTAAGGTCGCCCAGGATGACGGTGTTTTTATCCATAACATTGTAGAAATTAACAGGTAGTTGCCTAGAATTGGGAGGATGATAAACATTAAAAATATGAAGGGGCTTACCTCTCCAAGAAATTTCGATGCCCTGGATTTCAAGGTCTGAAGGTTGAACTATTGGGGGGTCGGTACTTTGATATTTAACATCCCTGATGAAGAAAGCAAGGCCTCCTCCGCCCTTAGATGTTCTATCTACTCTGTATATGTCAAAATCCTTGATTTTCAGAGTTGAAATCTTCTTTAATTTTGTTTCCTGAACCGCCACCACATTACGGCAACAGATTTGCTATCTATCGCAGTATGTGTTTACTACCGTAGAAATTTCATTTTCATTTCCAATTCTAATTTTCTTTTAACACATTTAGTAAAATATATAAATTTAGTTTAGTTAAAATACACTAATAAAATTAGGTGCAGCCTGACGAGCCGCCACTGAAAATGGCAACACATCGTAGCATTAAATATTCTATGTGTCTGGGGCGGATTCCAAACTGCGCCGAAGAACTCAAAAATCACTGGAGTGATTACTAAGGGGTGTCGACCGCACTACTCTCCCTTGAGCCCAAACTGCATAAATAATTCTTTGGCATGAGATAAGAACACGGTAAAGTCGATTTCCCTGCCCCTCCCAAATGTGAGTCCTCCTCACTCCGTTGTTGGAGGAGCAGTTCACTCACCGCGAACACCTTGTCCGCGTGCTCGTCCGCCGTGTCAGCGGAGACGGAGGGGCGCGTGTGGCGGCCGAGCAGCCGGTAGACGGCGGTGGTGATCTCCCGCATCTCGCGCGGGTCCAGGCGCCCGTCCCCGTCCACGTCGTACAGCCGGAAGGTCCAGCGGAGCTTGTCTACGGTCGCCCCCCTCGTCAGCATCGACAGACCAGTCAGGAATTCCTGAAACAGTGAAAGACTCGATTGGGATGAGTCCAGTCAGCGAACGGTTCAATTCGGAAACAAAAATCCAGGAAGGTAGGAAACAATTTTAATCTCTTCTAAAAAGTGCCATTTACGTAGCCCTGCACCACACATGCATTGGCCGCCATCTTCTAAAAATGTCGTCCAAAATGAATTTTTTTGTAATTATCTCCCTAGGTATTAATTATTGAGAAAAAAGTTCAATAACAAAATTGTTTTTCAAGTAATTTTCAACAAAAATGTAATTTAAACTTTTTTTTTCGCAGCTATATCAGGCTCTAGAGGAGAATTTGAGTTGGTATTAAACCCCTAATTAACATGAGAATTCATGAAACCGTTTAGATTCGAAATTTTATTTACCTTAAAGTTTGTTAAAAATATCTATAAGTAAAATTGTACAGGTTTATATAAGCAAAATATATTAATTTTTAATAATTTGTATGGAATATAGTAAAGTCCCGATGACATGTTCATTGTTTAACTCATTTAACCCGTACTTTTGTTTCTTAAACAATCGTACTCACCTATTCGGAATCACTCCTATCTGTGATTTAACGTTTTCGTTATTTATATTCTCCATAAATATAACCTGTTTGAAATATTTGATTTCTTTTATGCCTTTTAGAGTCAATAGTATTGACAGAATCGATATTCTATTTTACCAATTATCAAAAAATTATAATACATAAGCAATATATTTAATACTTAAGACATATATTTCTAATAACTCTTTAAATAGAGTTTACACGATTCCTTTTACATATGGTTATAATTATGAGATAAAATATTAGATCATCGTATTCTACTCGCTCAATAACGGTGGTTTTAAAAATTATACACGGCAATCTATGACCACGTTCATTTTGAGCATTTTTGTCCAGCTTTTCTGCAACTACAGTTTTTTTAAAAAAATCTTTAAGATATTTGCAGGAAATGATATATTTGCAGAAGATGCTGGCTCTTTATTTGTTGGGATGGAAACTAACCCATTTAGTGTAATTTTCTCATTTAACCCGTACTACAGTCAATTGTTCTCAGTTCATTTCTCATGCACTTTTGGATTTAATGATACGTTCTGAAATAACAAAATTGAAGAGTGGCTTCTGTGGAAGGCAATGATGCTAAATTAAAACTAATAAGTTATACCACACTCAGCTGGAAGAGAGATTTCTAAGTGCAGTCCCCATAATTGAAGGATAAAAATACATAACTGATTAATCCATTTTATTCAATTGGTATAAAATACACATCAAATAAATAGATTAACGTACGTAAAATAAATAGATTAACGTAGATAACATGTTAAGCAGTAAGTAAATAATGTGCATGTGGACAGTTCGTCTTCTGTGTGGAAATATGGTCTCTGTCTAGTTCTGCTACTGACAAATACATTGGACATCCTGGAAACAAAGAAGGCACTGCATCCTTCTTCAAACGAGGATAACGTGGAGATGCAGTAATTTTCTCGACAGTCTTGCTGTCATGTCATAAATCCAGGTCTCTTTTTCAATGTCGCCTTCTTTGAAGTGTACTTCACAAACCTTTAAAAAAATAAATTAAAGCTTGTTACAAATAAGAAAAATATAATTGAAATGAAATACATATTTAGGACTTTTTAATGGTGCAGTTTTCAAAATTGTGATGCACTTGTCGACTATTTCTTAGTATTCTTTTAATAAAAAAAAATTAATGGCCAACTTTCCAGATCAAATATTTGTTTATATTCATCTTCGGATAAAATATTTGAGTTTAATGAACAGGGAACCTTTTTAAATGAAACTGTGCAACAAATTTAATCCGCACGTCAGCTCCAATGAATTTTCAATACAGAGGTTGTTGCGATTCCATCTCATTCTCTCGCATGTTTGGTTCGGCTAGTAAAAAGTTAACTCGTAAAGTGTAAAATATTATTGGGTGAGGTACAATAAATTGTTCTATAGATCAATGGAGATTGTTCTGGAATGACCAGGGCCTATTCTCAGCATGCAATTAAGAATTATTGAATTGAAGTTTTGATTTTGCTCTAAAATTGATAGGCCCGAAGAAAGACTTTCAAAAAAAAATATGTTTATACAAACTTTATGAAAAGCTTAAATTCTCTTCTGTTTATTGAATCTGTACAGATACCAAATATAAACCATACGTTTCTGTACCAATAAGAGCATTATTAAATATTACCTTATCTCCCAAACTTATTGCTGCAACAACAAAAAATTCCAATATTTTATGTGGAATGATTCCTACATTAGTAATGCATGAAAATAATGACGAACTTTTCACACTATATTGAAGTAAATATGCATGAAATAGATTCAAATTTCAAGAACTATTTTTAATTATTTGTTATTTATAAGTAATTATAAAAATACAACTTACCCTAGAAGACTTGGAAGGTATGAAATCCTTTCTATGTATCGCTCTTATCTATTTTTTTCGCGTCATGACATTTTTGGGAAATTTAAATATAGTCACGCGTTCTAAAACGCTGTCATAATTCTCTTTGCAAGAAGGCATTTTATGTAACTGACGTTCCTAAAACTGCAAAATAACTAAAATATATATATAAAAAATGAATTTTTTGCGCTTCGAAAACAACCTTGTTTATATTTGTAACGAACAGATTCAGCAGTTGAATGGTGCTTCGGTCGGTCTTCCTATGATGACTCATAGCTTCCTGATCGGCAGCATGCGCAGGCCTTGAGTCACAGTTAAGGTGGTATTGGCCCAGCCCCAGACAACATTTATTAATCTTTAAAAAGTTGGTTAATTACATGCCCTCCGGGGGTAGAAACAGTTCACCCCCCGGGAATAGAGTTAGTATAACATGAAAAATAATACAAGGTGTGATATGAACTTTTTGCATTCTATGTGCGTTCTTTATGTTTCTACTTAATTTAATCAAAGAAAATAACAGTACACCACAAAACACAAACAAGACAGTAACGTATTTACATTTAAGACACATTTTCCCCACACAAACACACGTCACCAAGACACACATAAAAGCTTAAGTAGACAAATGATATACATATAGTTCGAAATTTGGGTCGCCCCCCCCCCCCCCCCTGAATTATGATACACGGGATCCAACCACTGGCATCGGTCCCCGACCATGGGGTTCCCCCTAGGGTGGGCCCATTCTATATATTACAATTAGTTACACAATACATAGTTTTATACATTCAATAGCTCTGCAATATATAACATATATTATTTGTATTTTGGTGGGCCATCCTGGCGTCTACACTTTTGTGTTAGATACGACTTGTACGACTTGTAATGACTAATGCTAGATACGACTTGTACGACTTGTATTTGTTTAATATTTACTATTACTTTCCTAGGCCTGACCACTACAAGCACACAACTGAAGCCTGTCCATCACAAACAGTAGTTCTTATTGCCATTATCGGGGGTTGTACACACATTGCGGTAAGTTCTTACATCTATTTAGTTGTTAATTTATTTGTTTATATTGTATATATATATGCACTGGTAAGGGTCTCCGAACGAAGGCGCACCCCAGAACAAGCCCTAGTCGGTATACCACATTAAGCTACACGATATAAGGTAACACGCACAGTGATGCAAACACCACACTATATGTCACTCAATATATTCATTTTTCCATATATATATCACATAAAATCTATTACAACAAGATCTGCATTTAAGTAGTTGTTAGTTTATTTATTGCTATTGACTATATATGCATTGTCAACGGGGCCAACCAAAGGTACACCTCAATGCATGCCCTATTCTATATTCCACAATAAACTGTACAATATTATACGTAGCATTATCATTCACCACAATACACGGCACTTAATATATTTATTTTACAATATACCTCTATATTGTCTCCTTCTGTATTATCTACCTCTGTATTATATTGTCTCCTTCTGTATTATCTACCTCTGTATTACATTGTCTTCTTCTGTATTATCTTCCGCATGTATATTGTCCGCATGTATGTAGTAGACGCATCACATACACTTTTGCGAGAAGTTCTTGCACACAGTCAATTATTATTTTTTTATTTCTTTTTAGCCTATTTATATACAACATTCCATACATAAAAACCTTTTGTTGCCTAACCCGTTCTAAGGTATACTCCAAAAACGGGCCAAACATGTGATTGCGTTTTGTTTATATTCGCATATATTTATAACCGCGTTATTTACCATTAATTTCTATACTTCAATTTATATAACTATTCATCATTTATTGCATATATTATCATTCATCCGTAGATGGCAGTTGTGCATGCCCCGAGAAATATTATTTTTAGATTGTCTTATAGTTCTATTCCATTGTTATTGACCATAAACTACAGTTACATGTTTGTAAGATAAAAAATTTATGATTATGGTACCGGTTGTCAACAACGTAATAGTTAAATATTAATTAATATGTACAGTACTTGTATATCCCACAGCCCCGCCACACCACCCGGCCGTATTTGCCCACTGACAGGTTTTTGAAATTTGTTTAATTTAAATTTAGTTTAGAATTGTTTTGGTTGTTATTATTGTTATTATTATATTGATAAATATTACTTCAACTATATAATAGAATATAAAGGAATAAGTTAAATACAAATATCGCCTTTTATTAGATAGTTATATCCCTATCAAGAGACCCGATCGGGCTCGCAACGCTAAGCCAAAATAGAAGAAATAACGCCAACTCGTCAAAGCAGCCAACAAGAAACGAACGAACGCCCGACCGATGGAATTTATCTATACAGCGCACAAGTCATAATGTTAAAACGCGTCCGTAAAACATATTCCAGCAGCCGAACTACATTTCGTAAAAAAATAAAACAAGTATTGGTGGAACCGTATCTGCGAAACCTTTAATTTAATACAAGAATATTTTTTTAATTAAAAATTAACGGAGATACGGAGTTTTTTAATTTGCGTAAAGTTAGTCGATTTGTCACTTTTTTCAAATTATGAAGCCCAAATTTGTCAAACGCACTAGACACTACATTATTCAACCGATTCTTCTGATTAATCGCTTATAGGATTGCTTTATGTCATCACTGAGGTCACATGTTACTTATAGTTTATAATATAATTTATTTATATGTTTAATTAGCTGAAAAAGTAATTAAATAATATAAGCAAAATTTTTCGCCCGTCAGGCGATTATTACCCAAATATGAAGTCCTTCCACTTTTCGGTCACCAAAGAAAATTATGTTTTAGAGTGGCTTAATAAAAGTTAAAATTTTCGTTAAATAATTTGCTCTACAACATAAAAATTATACCATCTGATAGATGAAACATATTTTTATTCAATTCATAAACTGTCTTTTAACTTGGACACTTATTAATGAAGATAGAAGCATTTGAAATAATTAACCTCGAGAGCGCGTGTGATTAATTTTTCCTTGAATTATTGGATTTAACTAATGACATGGGAAAACAAATAGTAATTTTTAAAAGTGTAAATGGTGTTTGGTCTGACATTCTCCAAAAGGTGGGTTAAAAGAAAGGACTGATATCCCCACCAAAAAAGATATTTTTACCTACATTTAACAGCTACAAAAAGTAAGTAAATTTCATTTATTTTTTATCTAGATTTCTTTTACGGTGTGTAGTTTAACTAAATTTTATTTGTATAGTTAAAAGAGATTTCTAATTTTTACTTTTGGGGGAAAATGTATTTCCCGATGTAAATAACATTTTGAAGGGATCATTATTTACAAATTTTAATACAAATAAATAGAGGCCTAAATTTTTCAAATTTATTGAGGAGGGGTAGCTCTAATTTTTAATAAAATGCGTAAACTAAATGAACGTGTAGCCAGTCTTTCAAAAGATTACACAAGATTATGCTTATGAATATATTTTTGTTTCTTTTTTAAATTTTGATTGGTACCTTAATATGAACAAAATATATCATGGATTTATAATTATAATGTAACCAAAATTAGCATATATAAGTTATTTGTACTAAGTGTTTAGAGTGTAACGACAGCAACAATAAGGTTAAAATAATTGATTTGAAGAAAATCTTTTTTTTTTCGTTACTTACGTATGATCGAAAAAGGATCAAATATTGTTTAAATTGTTATGAAAATGTTTTATTTTTATATATTCTCAATATATTGATACCAATATAAATTAATCAAAAAGTAAAAAAATGTATTACTTTTTAACAATGTAATATGCTAGTTTAATGGAACTATTAACAAAATCGTCAACTATCCTACATAAAAAGCCATTCGGGGTAACACATTCAAGTTCTCGGACAGTAAGTCTCGCCATCAAATCCGTCATTGGATATCGTAAGTTCAGAGGCGTAAAGTTTTCAAAATTATTGGGAATTAATAAGAGTAATAATCGTCGTCTGAAATGGAACAGCATTTTTCAGTCACTGCCCTTCAGTGCTAAGATTTCTTTCAGCTGAAGGAACGGCGATGAAGGTTGTCAGAACAGAAAACAAATAAAACATATTTTTATGAATCGTTTGAAAATTTCATGAAATAGATCATTTCTTTTAAATTAACTTTTTATAGAACATATTTTAAATAAAGTATATTAAATTAATTTAAAATTTGCTATTTTAAGTACACAGTTTCATTAACTTCTTGAGTTCTACTTTCCGCAGAGTTTAATTTGTCCCACTAGTCAAAATTCCTTAAAATATTATCTGGGCTGCAGCCTATGTAGCTTATGCCTAAAAACGACCCTGCTTCCTACTGCGAAGAAATGTTCTGAAATCGGCATGTATATTCGCAAGTAGCCGAGTTGCTCGGGTTTATGTAATTCGAGCAAGTAAAGGCAAATCGCCCGGGTTAACGCGAGTCGCTCGGCATTCGGCAAATATCGCATATGTGGCGCCGGCTTAAAATAAGTTTGAAAATATTTGAAGAGAAGTTGTGTCAAATTTCGGTTCCTTTTTAACATATCGCCACAAAATAAAGCAAAAAATATTCTTTGAAACTTTTCTTTTAAATAAATTTCCTAATTGACGAATAAGGAACAACTTCGCCAAATTTCATCTACTTGGGTATGCGAAAAGTTTGAGAATTAGTAATGAGTGAGTGGATCAGGCCGTAGCCAGGATTTTTTTTCGGGGGGTGTGGTTGATGGTTTAATTTCCGTTGTTACGACAACACGAAGACAAACTTTTCCTTTATAATTTTCGTATCGTATCTAAACAATTTTCAAAACTATTTGATGCAGGTTCTACCTCTATATTTCATAAACTGTTCATGCTAAAATATGCCAAATTGTAGTGTTTTGGCAATTTTTTTTTTAATTTTATATTAAAACACATTTAAATGCCTATTCTTTGAAATCCACTTTAACCAATAAAGTGGATAAGTAGCACAAAAAAAAACTATAGTTTTGGAGATACGCAAATTGATTCTATATGTAGAAAATATAAAATGTTTGAACATATTTAACATTTCTATAACGATTTGAGAAGAAAAAAAATCCCTTTAAAAAATTAGTTGGGGTACAGTATTGTTTCAACCACGACCATAGAAGGAACTGGTTATAACCGTTTCAGAAGTTACAATTTATAGTTCAGTGCCGAAAGAATCGAGAGTTCAGCCACGGCCGTGGTTCAGTTCACTTCCGTTCAGAACACTCCCAGCCGATGTAGAAAAATAGAATATGATTGGCTGTGACGTCATAGTTAATTTTTATAGTTCTACACCATCGGTGGTATTAGGCACTATAAGTAAATAGTTGTCTTTGATTCAAGAAAGAAAAAAAGGACGGAAAAGAAGGGGAAGAGGAGTGAGTGTTGAAAAAAAGTTTCACACAATTTCGGAGGGGGTTTTGTCCCGTCGGTCCCCACCCTGTCTACGGGCCTGATGGATGAGTGGTGGCTAGGGCTTTTATATATATATATATATATATATATATATATATATATATAGCACTCAATTTGTAGTAATAGAGGTAATGGAACTGGAACTTTCCGTGGGATGGGGGGGGGGGGGGGTGCAATGCATCAGCCATCAAACCAAAGCCTGGGATCGTAAAGCCAGTGCCACATATGCGGTATTCGCCGAACACCGAGCGACTCGCCATTATCCGAACGATTTACCATTACTTGCTCGGATTACAAAAACCCGAGCAACTCGGCTACTTGCGAGTATATGTACCGATGACAGACATTTATTCGAAGTAGGAAGCAGTTCCGTATTTAAGCTTAGGCTGCAGCCTAGGGGCCCGCTCCATTAAAAAGTTATCTTGCGGAAAATTGTTTTTCGAAGGATGATAATCCAAATCCCAATGAAACTAGTATACACTCAAACCTGTTTTTGTGCGGTCTTTTTTCGTGCAATTTTTTGTGTGTGGCTATTTTTGTGCGATTTTTTTTGTGTGGTATATGAAAATTTCAATCAAATTGGAACATAATTGATTAACTGGCTACCGAGCCATATACAAGCGTCTAGTGAAACAACAGTCGTCGCAAAAACTGATCACTTACTACATGGTAACTGAAAAAAAGTCGACTCTGAACGACTGCGAGGTAGTATCTTCAAGCAGTGGCGGCGATTCGGGGGGGCAAGGGGGGGCGGTTGCCCCCGCACTTTTTTGTATGTTGCCCCCGCAACTTTTTTATATTGGACTAAAACTAAACTACAAGTCAATTGTTTTACTGCATTGCCTAACAAAGGAAAAATGTTGAACCCCAACTTCCTCACACTACCATAGAAACGAATATAAAGGGGGAGGGGGAAGAGGTTTCAGGAGGATCAAACCCCTCTCATTGACAGATTTAATGTGCAGTAGTCGCCTCCAAACGTCAAACGTTTGGACGATGGGAGAACGGGCTTGCAATCTCCCGGTAGAAATTTGGCGCTTTAAAGAGCGCCAAATTGCGAGTTCGAATATTAATTCAAGTAGTATATTTTAATAAATTTTGCTTCTAAAGTACCAGTAATTATTAATTAAATCAAAACAAAACATACATTTGCAAAGTCTAATCAAAGCGATTAACTTTTTTAACCAACCATATAATTTCTATAGTTTTTCTGAAAGAAATAGTTTATAATAATTTTACTTATGATTACTTATTAAATAGTTTGGTTATGAAATAGTTTATTTTAGTCAAAAAATCTCCGATTTTAACATTTTTAAAACACAATCCACAAAAGTATATTTGTTTACTTTACTTATCAGCGAATGTTCTCAAAGATGATGGCAGAAAAGATTTAATAGCTTTTTTTTTAATTCTCAATGCTTTGATTTCGAAAACATCAAGAAAATAGTTTATTGTAACTACGTATTAAATCTATAAAATACCCAGAATCTAGCAGAATGACTCATTCCCAAGTTTTCTCAGTTTTACATATAAGCAGTAGGAAAAAAAGGCGAAACGGCGCCGAATAGGACTTATGACTCTCGTTTGTACAGTCATTTTGGAGTCTACAGAGCAAACTGTATATGACTTATGACTACTCCGATAGATATTTATTTGTTTTTAAATGAGCCGTTGATTTTTTTTGTTATTCAATCAGGGCCACAGGGCCATAGCTCAGTCGTTTTACACATCGTAGCCTTCGCTTAAGGGTCTAGTTAAATTGTCTTCGACTATAGCTAAAATAGCCAAGTGATATAAAGGTGTTTTGAACAGTTCATACTTTTTATACTCCTGAAAATTGGACTTTAGTTTTTGTGACCCTTTTATATAGTATTTCTGAAAGTTATCGTGCTTCGTTTTGCCTTTTTAAGTCAGAATAACGAAAAAATAAAGCTTTTAACTTGTCTCATATCAGCTTTATGGTATGAAAACTTCTTTTTTTAAATTTATGTTATTAAATTTTTTTTACTGTGTAATTTAAGTTGGTATACTTCAAATAACACAAAATAGTGAGTAAATACAAGTGGGCAATACCATAACTTTTTTATAGCAATATAATAGCAAATTTTTTAGTCCTGCTCCCCCCCCCCCCCCACCCCGCTTATTCGGGGGAAATTCTTGTTTCCCATTTATCTTGCCCCCCCACTTTCAGCACCCAATCGCCGCCACTGTCTTCAAGTAACGAAAGAGATTTTTTTTAACCAAGTTCGCGTATTGTCAGACTACGAAGGATAATGGTTATACGTTTTGAAAAGTTTTGTATATGTAAAACAAGTATATATGTAAATAAAATATTTAAAAATGTTCGCATGTGTATTTTCTAAATCAGATTCCAAAAGGTTTGGCGAGATTCCAAGTAGCTGTCAAGCCCCGTGTCTTGATTTCGTTTAAAAGAGCAATTCCTAGTTATTTCGTAAAGTTTTAAGTTATTTTCTATGTGAGACTTTTTTTATGCGGTCCCTATCCACCGCATAAAAAAATATTTTTTTATTGTGTTGCGAAAACTATTTTTTATAGCTACTCGTGAAGTTTGTTGCGAATTTTTTTTATGCGTTTTTTTTAATGCGGTCCCTATCCACCGCGCAAAAAGTGTTTGAGTGTACTACAACAACATGAAATATTCTATTTTATAACAATTGTACAATGTAAATAGATTCTAATACTTTTATGTTCTTTAAAAACATATATTTAATTTGTGATAATTACAATGAAAAAAAATTTTAATTGGAAATCAGTTGTTTTTATTTGCCTTACATCAATAGTATGGCGAGTGCAATATTTTATTTTCATTTTCATAGATTCCAGAATGACATTGCACCTGTGTAACAGACCTTTTACTGGTACCCGTCACACACCTTTAGAATCGTACCCGTAGCGAGCCTACTATCGGCGCCCTCTACACGTTTTCAAGTGTAAACAGTCAGTCTTGTAACTGCTCTCTTGCAGTGAATGCGTATTTAGGTTCGTCCCTCCCCGAGTTTTCTATTGTAACGTTAGGCTTATGTGATTAAAAATGTTTATGTTCAATCCTTGAGCAGTTATTTAGTCTATACGCTTTATAAATGGCTCCCCAACGTGGCGCAACACCGTGAGAGATGCAATTACATGGCTCGCTTTTTAGGTTGTCCCGACCGACGAAAATGTCGAGATGCGCCATATTGAAGCTCGTTTCTAAAACGAAGGATAATTCAGTTCTTCAGACAAGAATGAATGTCATCGAATAATTAAGATAAGTGTTATTTTGTTTTCTGTTCAGTGTTACAATTTTTTTAATTTGTAGGCTAGGTTAAAGTTTCGAAACGCAAAGTTTCGGTTTCAGTTTCGAAACGCAAAGTTTCGGTTTTGTAGACGTCCTGTTTACTGTGAGGAGACAATTTTGCATAACATGTATGCTGTGTCTCGTTTGGAGTGTTATCTCTATTGATTAAAGTTTAACTAGTCTTTTAAAATTAAACCGCAATGGTTTGCTTTGTTTTGACACTGAATTTGAAATTAAGAACCACCTTGGTTTTTTAAACTACCGATTTTGCGAATCGTATTTGGTAGCGAATTCAAAACTCGTACGCTCGAAGGAAAAGCAAGTTTTCCCCCTCCTCTCCCCATAACTGATAGTTTTATTTCTCTTTTATTTGAACTTATTTCTGGCCATGGAAATTCTGATTGAGGGTTTTAATAATTTTTATTTTGTTTTCTTTCGGGAAAAATATAAGAATGTGGTTTTATATGCAAAAATAAGAAATAAATGTTTTCTTGAGTGTGATTCAGAATAATTAATATTTTATTGGCAGGAAGTTTTATTTTGTGATAGTGCTTATTTGATTTAATTAGTGGCATTAACTGATATTAGTTATTTTGATCAGTTGGATAATTTATTATATTATAGAATTTAATGTTGATTTTTAAAATTTATTTTGAAATAACATTTTAATTTATTCCTTATGAAATGGAAGTTGTTAATGCTATTGTTTTGATTTTATATTTAAGTACTTCATTAATTTCTAAATCAATTAAACAAAAGTGATTCTTATAAATAAATTGGTTCAATCATGTTAAAATTGATTTTGGTAATCTAATATTGAAATGGTACAATAAAAATAGAGCATTTCAACTATAGATCGTGTGTTGCACAGTGTCATCTGTCATCTACACTTAAACAGATTTATTACTGCATAGTGTCAGTTGCTTAAATAAATGAATATTTAAAATGATTTTATAATGGTTTACAATAAATTTATAATAGTTTAAATGATTGAATATTATTTTAACTGATATTAATTGGTTTTCTGAAAATAATTATAGAATATTTGAGTGCTAATATTTCATGGTAGGGTGATTGTAGTGAGTTTAAGTGCTTTGAACTGTGAAATAGCTCTAGGACTGTGAGGTAACTGTTATTTACTGCCATATTCTGAACTCACAAAAGAACTATACTGAAATCCCACGATGGCTTTTCTCGCACGAGGAAAGAAGATTGACCTGGTCCGGCTGGCAACTGAACTAGACTTGGATGGTATTGATCATCTCAAAGTTATTCAACTGAAGACGAGAATACAAGAGAGTGGAGCATATAAGAACGATTTAGAGTTCGTCCAATCAAGGTTTGAAGAGATAATCGCTGAAAGAATAAAAGAGGAAGACCTTGAAATTAAAGATAAGAAAAGGAAAGGAGACTTTGAAGCTGAAGAAAGAAAAAGAAGATTGGAACTGGAGTATGAAGAGCGGAAAAGAAAAGATGATTACGAATTCCAACTTCAGAAGCTGAAACTCCAGGATGAGGCAACTCGAGCCTAAGTTCCTCTTACCCAGAACGATGGTTTTCAAGCAGCCAAACCAAGATTGGACTTGCAGACGCTGATCCTGAGATTCGATCCAGTAACGAATGACATCAGCTTATACATCGTTCTCTTCGAGCGACAAGCTCACAGAGCTGAAATTCCAAGAACTTTCTGGGCCTCTCACCTGATTGGGTTGCTGCCATATGATACAGCCCAGATCATTGCAAGAGAAGTCGAAGAAGTTGCACAAGATTATGAGAAAGTGAAACAGCTGTTACTCAAACGATACAAGCTCACTGCTAAAAAATTTCGCCAGCTGTTTACAAAACATAACAAGTCGCCAGAAGCAACTTGGACAGATTTCGCGTACGAAATCAAAAATTATTTTCACTGATGGATTTCCGGATTATCGGTAACCAGTTTCGAAGAATTGACAGACTTGATGATATCTGATCAAATCAAGCGACGTGTCCCACCGGAAGTGAAGGAGCATTGCATCGATGAATGGACCACCATAAAGACAACTGAGGATCTGGTTCAGAAGCTTGACGACTACGAAGCAGTTAAGCCCAGTTTCAGAAGGGATGTCCCGTCCGCAAACAGAAAATGGACCACCATAAATCCGAATGCGGGAAACTACCGAAAGCCACCTCAGACTCCTAGGCCAAAGCCAATGGAAAGAAACAGCAACATGGAAACCAAACCCTCCATCTATTGCTACGGATGCTCCAGACCCGGATTTATCAAAGCCAAATGTCCGACTTGTTCTCCAACCGTAATCCCCCCCTGAGAGTGATTATTCCCAGCATGGTGAAAATTTTGTAACCCTTCGAACTACTTATATTACATATAACTGTATTATATGTAATATTTACAAGAGCGTATTACTCCATCATATTATGGTGTTTAAAAAACATTGTAAATGATTTGCAATGTGCAGTCTGCATGTCACGGCAAAACCTCTCACTCTTACAAAGTTTGCAAAGGTTTGAAATAATCGTTCGACTGAGGGGGGTTGCCGTTGTTTGAACTGTGTCACATTAAGACACTTGTATATCCTTCGGGAGTGGACAGGTTACTTAATAAATACTGTTCTCCAACCGTAAGGAATGAAAATCTCTCAGCAAGTGCATTCACCATGTACACTTGTCAAACAGGACTATCTCCTCTGCCCCTGATAGACATAAGCCTTTTTGGAATACGCGCACGCGCCTGCGCAGACACCGGTGCTAGCAGAACCATTGCTGGAGAGATCTTATACAACCGATTGAGGACTAAAGGAGTCAATTTCAGGAAAATAGATGTCACCATGACATTGGCGAATGGTAACCAGACCAAAGAAGAAGCATTCACCACTCAGGTGACAATACAAGTTGAGAAGAGAGCAATTCTCTTAGACCTCATTGCGCTGCCAGAAGCCAGAGGAAACCGAACTTTACTCGAAACGGACTTCTTAGGGAAGTCAGGAATCGTACTGAATGTGCAAAATAAAAGATGGAGTTTTCTCGACGATCCTCGTCGCAAGATTCCTTTCAAGAAGGGTATTGCTGTGACGCATCTATAACAAGTAGAAAATGTCCTCTACAACCAGTAGAAAATGTTCCAGTACCGCCTCTACAACAAGTAGAAAATGTTCCAGTACCGCATCTACAACAAGTAGAAAACCTTCCAGAAACGCACTTACAACCTGTAGAAGATATTGCAGTGAAACCACTACAACCTGTAGAAAGTATTCCAGTCACACCACAAGTAGGAACTATCTCAATCAATGAATGCAGACTCAGGGAAGATGAAGGTGTTCACCTGACTCAACAGCAACAACAATAGTTGAATTTCCTGCTTCAACAGCATGAAAGATGCTTCAAACCAGGGGGAGGGAGCACGACTTTCATAGAGCACCGCATTAATGCGGGAACGCATGCTCCAGTCGCTTATCTACCATACAGAGTTTCACCTGCGAAGAAGGAAATATTGACGAAAGAACTTTTGGTTAGTCCACCGATCCTTCCTCAAAGTGATCCAAGTGAAGCCTGCACTCTCCGAACTGATGCCAGCGGTTATGCCCTTGGTGCAGTTCTCTTTCAAGGCACCGGATCTGATGAACATCCTATCGAGTACGTCAGTCGCTTACTCACTAGTGCCGAAAGAAACTATTCGACTACAGAGCGCGAGGCTTTAGCTGTTGTTTGGAGTTTGAAGAAGTATTGTGCTTACATTGAAGGTCAAGAGATTACTGTCGCATCCGACCACCAGCCTCTTAAGTGGTTAATGAGCTTGAAGTCTCCTACTGGACGATTGGCAAGATGGGCTCTAGAAGTTCAATCTTTCAATTTGAAGTTAGAGTACATCCCAGGAAAATGCAACGTGGTCGCTGATATGTTGTCAAGAGCTGCTTGCCAGCATGCCGAACCTTTATGTGAACTGTGTAGCATACACATCGACGTTCCCTCACATACTTCAAAAGAGCTCCGAGAAGAACAACTTAAAGACCCAGAAGTTGAGAAGATAATTCGTTGTTTCGAAAGCAATGAGAAAAATGTAGACTTCGCCAACTGGACTGAACGTGGTTACCTGATGAATCAAGGTGTGCTTTACCGATATGCACCAGACTCGGACAGTGATGAAGCACAGCTGGTCATACCGGCTCATGAAGTAAACTCCATCCTTAAAGATCACCACGATGCTCCAACAGCTGGCCACTATGGGGCCGAAGGAACATTCGATCTCATAGCAAAGCGCTATTATTGAACAGGTATGCGGAAGTTCATCATACCTGTCCTATGTGAAAAACTGCATAAAGTGCAACAGATACAAAGCCTCTAACCAAAAACCTGCTGGTTTACTCCAAACTCCTGTTCCTGTCCAAAGATTTGAAACCATTGCAATTGATCTTTTTGGTCCTCTACCAGAAAGCAATGAAGGTATGAAATGGATTTCCATCATTGAAAATGTTGCAACCCGATGGGTCGAGATATTCGCTCTGCCAGAAGCTACAGCAAAGGAATGTGCTACTACTCTTGTGGAGGAGGTATTCTTGAGGTATGGCATACCTCGTTGTATAATCAGCGACAACGGAACCCAATTCGTCTCTGCAGTAATGCAGCAACTCTGCTTTTTGTTGGACATAAAACAGTCCCTCACACCAGTTTACCATCCACAAGCCAATCCTGTTAAAAGAAAGAATCGAGATATAAAATCTCGCCTTGCGATCTTGGTACAAGACAAGCATGAGTCTTGGTCTCAGAAGCTTCCAGCCATCCGTTTTGCCCTGAATACCGCCAAGTGTCAATCAACTGGACAAACCGCATCATTTTTCAATTTCGGTCGAGAACTTCGAACAGTCGACGATGTGACCAACGACTTAAGAAGCATTATAGAAAATGATAACTTCGTGCTCGAGATTACCCCATATCTCAAGAAATTCTCCAAATTCACAGCACAAATCAAGGAAGTCATCGAAACCCAACAAGATAAAAGAAAAATCTACGTGGACAAAAGGCGTAATCCGGTTCCACCATATGCTCTTAGTGATAAAGTGTATGTGACCCTGCATCCCGTTAGCAAAGCTGCCACTGGACGATCCAAAAAGTTTATGCCCAGACGAGATGGACCCTATGTCATCCTTACACAAAGATCACCATCCACATTTGAAATTGCCAGCCTGGACAAACCCCAAGTGCCCCTGAGCGTGTACCACACTTCTGCCCTGAAGGCCCACACCCAGGACCCCATCGAACGCACTTGCAATCCGTTGCGAAAGCGAGGACGGCCACCCAACTCACCCATAAGAACTGGTTCTGGCCCCTCGTCGGGACGTCGTCGGAGCCAGATGGGGAATTTGTAACAGACCTTTTACTGGTACCCGTCACACACCTTTAGAATCGTACCCGTAGCGAGCCTACTATCGGCGCCCTCTACACGTTTTCAAGTGTAAACAGTCAGTCTTGTAACTGCTCTCTTACGGTGAATGCGTATTTAGGTTCGTCCCTCCCCGAGTTTTCTATTGTAACGTTAGGCTTATGTGATTAAAAATGTTTATGTTTAATCCTTGAGCAGTTATTTAGTCTATACGCCTTATACCTGGAGATTCTTTGAAACCGTTGAAATTTTGTGGCATAGAATATTGGAAATTTACAAAAAACACTGTATCCAAATTTCCCAATTCTGAAATATATATATTTAAAAAAAAATTCCTCCACAAGGTCATCAGAACACTCCGTCATATAAATTTGAAACTTCAGGGAGAAAAAAACCGTTTTGGTGAAAAAAACATCTTTTGTGAACATTTAAAACTCTCAATATATTTGTTTTAGCGATTACCATAATCAAATACAAACGATAACCAGTTCGAAAAACTTTAAGTGTTCCCGCAAAATTTGTCTCCGAATATTTCGCATTTTGACAATTGAATTTGCGTGTTACATATAAAAATTCCTTTAGTGTCAATACTTTTTCTAACTTAGTATAAATAATGGACTTTTTGCAAGAGGACGTTGTGTTGTGGATAAAAAAAAGCATATGGTTTTTATTCCGTATGTTTTAACATATTGAAATTATCGTTTGCTTTTTTCTAAGGATTATTTCTTCACAAGTTATATTATCGACACCTTGGCGATGTTGCTTCATGTCAATGGTGTTGAAAATTTATATTATTTTAAAAGTAAAAGTAATTTAATATTATATTTATTTTTGTATAAAACAGAACCCTTCAGTGACAATAGACGCATTTCGAAATACCTAAACCTAGTACTTTTTAACATGCTTTTATTTAACTCATCAATTTTTACGTTCATGACTTTACACGCTATTGCAATTACCATTTAAATTGATGTTTTTGTAAAATGTTTTTTGTTATATTAAAATTCCTAAAATTTAAGGATTAAAAATGCCTTTGCGAATTAAGCCTTGTAATATCATGTCGATAAAATAAATGTATTCGGCAACAATTAAAGTAAAATACTTGGCGATGTTGCTTCAATGCCAATGGTGTTGAAAACTTATATATTTTTAAAAGTTACATATTTTTTTGTATAAAAATTAACCCTTTAGTGACAATAAAGACGTGTAGTAAATTTCGCATGCATTAGTTTCAATACTGGGCTATGCAATAATATATAAAAAAAAATTGCATTCTTCCAAATTGAAATAATTTTTCATATTCGGCGAATTTGTTTGGTGGCAATTGGCGTCCGGAGTCTATATCTCCGTCTTTGAAAATAAGTTTTGAAGAAAAATTATTCAGAAATTATTTTTATTTATAACTGTTCACCCGTCAATTTCAGAGATTTGTAAAATATAAGTTCAATTATGCCTGCGTCAATATTTACTGACAATATTCCTTTTAAAAAATAATTTTCAAATATTGATTTTTGAAATTCAATAAAATGTTTTAGATGTGAAACTTATAAAATAATAAACATGGTGGTATAAATATAGAAACTGCAAATTAAGTTTTTAGGGTGGCCCATTCCGACACTGTAGCACTGTTCCACTAAGTAACAAATAGCACTACTGGCATAAATGTAATACCATTGGATAGGGAATTAGGCACCGACTTGTTTAAGATCTCGAAACAAAACAAGGATACTCATGGCGTCAGACGAAACAGCTGGTTTATATTTCTCTTTCGGTTGGTGAGGTTTTTGTTAACGACCAATTCCTATAAACTGCTGTTTAATAAATTTATTTTTCAAAGAAAAATCTCAATAGTAGAAAGCAGCAAATATTGTCGAACAATATTTTTGGTCACCAAGATGGTTTTTAACGATATTGTTATCAAGGGAAGATCTACAACGTGAAATTCCAATAAGAATAATGTATAGGAAAATGGAAAAAGTTTTATAACTTTTGAACATCCGAAAATATCGACATGAAATAAAGTGCAGTTGTTCAGCTGGAAGATATTGATCAAATGACACATGTTTCACATAAATGCGTTTAGTCGTGTTTGAATTAAATCCACACAAACAAGCGAATAAACAAATAGACAAAAAAAAAATTCAATGTGATTTTCGAATCAGTGTATCCCAATTTATGCAAAACAACTCAAAATGAGTGGTTTTGTTTGAATCCACAGACAGACACTCAATTCTTATATTTTTATATATTTGTATTGCTTTAAAACAGTTGAGTTTAAAATTTATGTTCTTTCTATAATTTGGATGTTTTTCTCAAAGTCAAAAGATTTATATTATTAAATAATTTGGAAATTGTTTTAAAATAGTTGATATTTTGTATGCTTTAATAAAAAAATCTGACTAGTTTTGGTTACATATTGATATTTAGCGGGATAACTTTGGTCAAAAATAAAATTTGATGAATTAAGTTCTTTAAATAATCTTTTTCTTTTGTTATGACTAGAAACTTGAACTGAATAAATAAAACAATAAGGTTAGTGGGTGTCATGGGAGGGTAGTTGTTTGAATCTTGGGGGGGGGGGGATTTAATGATTGAAGACAACGTCATAAAAAGAGATAAAAATAAATGAATAAACTAAATAAAAATAATACTATAATGATAATCAATTGTTATTGGCTATCAAAATATAGAATAAAACATCGATAGCCAATCACCATTGAGCGCTCGCTTTGAGATGTGTTCCATTTTCCCGAAATGAGTGGGAAACGCAATTATTCAATTTGCTCGCTTTAACCCGAGCGAAGTTGCTCGTGATATGGCGAGCACCTTCTAGTGTGGTGCTGAAAAAGAAACGCGAGCGGCGCGGCCCTTGCCGAATACCGAGCGACCCATCCACACACGCCGCATTAGGCGAATGATAAACAGGTTTTGTTGCTCGAAATTCGGCGAATCCCGCATATCCGTCTTAAAATACATTATGTAACCGTGTATATAAAATTATAATATATGTGATTTTTTTTATTATTTGCAAAATTTGAACAAGTTTTTTTTTTTTGTTGTTGTTAAATATAGGTTACATTGAATGGAAAATGTTGTTATGATACGAGAATCCCAAAACGACTACGCAAAAGGGAGTTGAGATGACAAAATTGACTGCTCGGTGCAGGGCCGGATATAGGCATAGGCTACAGTCTAGGGGCCCGCACAACTCACCAATAATAATATAGATTACTGAAAAAATGGGTGTCTCAACACTTCGAAATTATGACAACGACTTGTCTGAAAATAAATCACATAAACAAAAAATATTGTAAGTACCAAACAAGTTTCTAAATAACTAATAAATCAAACTAAATCCTAATGAAAATATTATTGAACAACATTGTTATGATGCAGAAAAATTCTACTTTTCTTAATGGATTTGTACAATGCAAATATAACACACATTTGCGATACACATAAATTTGTGATAATTTAAAATGGCACAGTGTTACTATTTTTGGAAATCAGTTGTTTTTATTCTACTTCGTTATTCTGTTCGTGGGGATTTGAGAATAATATGGACACGAGTGCAATATTTCATTCAGTGTGTTTAAACGATTTGAAGTCTCACGACCTAAATAAAATGGAGTTTTGTCATGAAACGTCTTTAAAACCATCTATAAAGGGTGTGTGTAGGGACAGAGTAGTCATGACAGAAACACCATTTTACGCTTTTAGGATAACCGATTCCGACACTATAAATCGATAAAAATAGCACGTTTGACATAATTTTGGTCCAGCCGATGATCTAAAGTTTCATTTTTAAAAAACTTTTGGTGTTTTGAGCTTTTTTATCGTATATTTACTTGTTTAGTTCGTCTACTTAAAACAATTCCTTCGTTTATTAAGTTGTGAATTTTACTAAATTATTTGTTCAGATTATTTTTTTTATTTATTAATTAATTTTATTTATTTGTTTTTTCATTTAGATTTCTTGCATTTAACTGTTTTGATGAAGAAACAAATATATGAAAATATTTAAATAGTATTTTAAAACCTCGAAATGAAATGTCATTGTTTTAAAGGTTTTGAAGAATCTTGAGTTGAAAAATAAAATGTGGTTTTGATGTGAAACAGTTTTAAAACCAGCTATTCTTTAAGGTGATACATTCTGATACTATAACATAGTAAAATGAAGCACGATTGTTATAAAAGGAAATTTGGCGAGGATTCGTGTAAAATCTTGAACTAAAGCAAAGCACGTGCAAAGCAAACGATAATTTCAATATGTTAAAAGATACGGAATAAAAACCAGATCCACAAGACAACGTCAACGTGCATAAAGTCCATTATTTATACTTAGTTAAAAAATGGATTGACACTAAAGAAATTTTTATATGTAGCATGCAAATTTAATTGTCAAAATGCGAAATATTCGGTGAAAAATTTTGCGGGAACATTTAAAGTTTTTCGAACTAATTATCGTTTGTATTTTATTATCGTTATCGTTAAAACCAATAGATTGAGAGGGAAAATATATATTCCAGAACTGAAAATTAAATCATTTTTAAGTGTACAAACGAAATTAGGATACACTGTTTTTTGTAAATTTTCAATATTCTATGCTACAAAATTTCAACGGTTTCAAGGAATCTCCATGTGCATGGCATTCTGGAATCTATGAAAATAATAATAAAATATTGCACTCGCAAATGGCTATGAGCAAAATGAAAATGTAAGACAAATAAAAACAATTGATTTCCAATTAAAAAAAAATTCATTGTAATTATCACAAATTAAAAATATGTTTTTAAAGAACATAAAAGTATTAGAATATATTTATATTGTACAAATCTGTTAATAAAATAGAATATTTTTCCATCATAAAAATATTGTAGTATACTATTTTTATCAGGATTTGGATTATCATCCTTCGAAAAACAATTTTCCGCAAGTTGACTTTTTAACTGTATGTAGTGCGGCCCCTAGGCTGTAGCCTATGCCTAAATCCGGCCATGCTTCCTAATGCGAATAAATGTTCTGAAATCGGCAAGTATACTCGCAAGAAGCCGAGTTGCTCAGGTTTTTGTAATCCGAGCAAGTAATAGTAAATCGCTCGGGTTATGGCGAGTCGCTCGGGTTAAGGCGAGTCGCTCGGTATTCGGCGAATACCGCATATGTGGCGCCGGCTTTACATTAAAAAAAATTCCGATCTCCCCTCCCCATTATGATTTACGAAGGGGTATTCCATACCACCAACTAGTTGAGGGCTCGCGCCACATATTTCGCCTAGAGGTCCACTAACTCTAAATCCGGCTCTGGCCCTGTGGGAATACCCCAAACAACTGCTCCAAGGGTGAACCAGATGTTTATAAGCAGAGTGGGGGGCCAAAAAATTTCCTTTTTTTTATTATCAGAAAACGTCGACACAAAATGTATTCTTATACAAAAAAAAGTACATAGCACCAGAATAAAACACAACAAAGTTGCTTCTTTGCATTGGAGGCATTTATCTCTCCAAGGTATCAAAATAAGATTTTTAGGCGGAATTTACACATACCGTTTAACGGCAATCGTCGAAAATAGGAATTTTTATATATACCCTCCCCCACCAAAAAAATATTAATTAGCCCCCCCTTCCCCCCCTCCCCTTTGAATGACCCTAGATCCGCCACTGACACACTCAGTTAGAATTAGGGTTATGTAATTACTTATTTTTCCCCCATAAGATCGTGCTTGTCTTAAGCCGGCGCCACATATGCGGTATTCGCCGAATACCGAGTGACTCGCCTTAACCCGAGCGACTCGCCATAACCCGAGCGATTTACTATTACTTGCTCGGATTACAAAAACCTGAGCACCTCGGTTTCCTGCGAGTATACTCGCCGATTTCAGAACATTTATTCGCAGTAGGAAGCATGGCCGGATTTAATAAAAATATAAATTTTGATAAAAATAGTATACTACAATATTTTTATGATGGAAAAATATTCTATTTTATTAACAGATTTGTACAATATAAATATATTCTAATACTTTTATGTTCTTTAAAAACATTTTTAATTTGTGATAATTACAATGAAATTTTTGCAAAATTGGAAATCAGTTTTTTTTTTGTTTTACATTTTCATTTTGCTCATAGTTATTTGCGAGTGCAATATTTTATTATTATTTTCATAGATTCCAGAATGCCATGCACATTGAGATTCCTTGAAACCGTTGAAATTTTGTAGCATAGAATAATGAAAAATTACAAAAAACAGTGTATCCTAATTTTGTTGGTACACTTAAAAATGATTTAATTTTCAGTTCTGGAATATATATTTTCCCTCTCAATATATTTGCTTTAGCGATAACGATAATAAAATACAAACGATAATCAGTTCGAAAAACTTTAAGTGTTCTGGCAAAATTTTTCACCGAATATTTCGCATTTTGGCAATTGAGTTTGCATGCTACATATAAAAATTTCTTTAGTGTCAATCCATTTTTTAACTAAATATAAATAATGGACTTTATGCACGTTGACGTTGTCTTGGGGATCTGGTTTTTATTCCGTATCTTTTAACATATTGAAATTATCGTTTGCTTTTTTTTCTTAGCCAATGTACTAACGGTTATTTGTTTACAAGATATAATATCGACACCAGGTCAACATAGAGTTCATTAAAAAAAATTATATTAATATTCGACAGTGAATACTATTCACAATTTGATGTCGAGATTAAATGTATGAAGATTGACACTTTGCTTTTGCTTATTCATTTTCGGAAAAATTTCTATCGTTAATTACTGTTTTATTGGTATTTTAGCAATATGGCCCGGCGTTACTCGTAGTAAAAGCTGCGCGGTTTTTGTGTTTGTTAGCGTAGCCACCGCATATCACTCTCTGTGCACTGTGTAAAATAAACTTTATCAAAATCTAGATTTATTCAATTATTTTGAGTAGTTTTCGAAATACGTAAACCTAGTACTTTTTTTTAATTTTTACGTTCATGGCTTTACATGCTATTGCAATTGATATTTAAAGTGATGTTTTTGTAAAAAAAAAAAATGTTATATTAAAATTCCTAAAATTTAAGGATTAAAAAGCCTTTATGAATATAGCCTTGTCGATAAAATCATGTCGATAAAAATGAAGTATTCAGCAACAATAAAAGTAAAATACTTGTCATTGTTGCTTCAACGTCAATGGTGTTGAAAACTTATATTTTTTTAAACGTTTGAAATTTTTTGTATAAAAATTAACCAGTGGGGTGCCAGCTCAGGTGTTGTCGAAGTCATTTGACCACGGCTCACAATGACAAATTTTTGCAGAAGTATGTCATACGAATTTTTTTTTTATGATTTAGAACATTTTCTGCTAATTTTTCGCGATGCTCGATAAGTTACACGTGTTTGAACATATCTCCGCATTTTCTTTGTTGTCGATTCACTTTTGTCAATTTCGTGGTACATTACAGTAATTCTTTGAGAAGATACATTACTAGAAAAAAGTAACAGAACCTTCTTTAAAAAAAAAAGAATTTGCGCTAAACGAAAACTGCATTTTATACAATTTCCACGGCAGATTTCCGACTTTGGCGATAATTTTTTTACTCAATTTTTAACTTTAATAGCTCATGTTCGGACCTATCCGGACGGTACTTACTTTCCCAATGTAGCAGCCATTCATAGCGCCTCGACCTCCATGAATACACATTCATGCTTGGCCCTTTGTGCGCTGCGCTTTGTGCCGTCTGGGGCAGTCTGGATATACCGTTCGCCGTAATCTTTTTTGAGTTATGCTAATTATCTTTATTGTTTTTAGACTGCTGTTCAGTCTGAGACGAGTGTGCGCGGAGATGTCCCGCTCAAGCATTGCTAATGTCTTAATTTATCAGTTTGTTTTAACTAGTTTCTTCTCAAATAAAAGTAGATGTCGATTTTAACCTTGTTCGTCTGATTTTAAATTATCGCTTCTGACGAGGGATTTGCCTAGCTAAATCAGCTCATTTATTTCTTTTTACACATTTTTATCTCAGCTATATTTGATAGTCAATAGGCAATCAATGATGCAAGTTTTTCAAAAATCGGCAATTTGACACCGCGATAACTCCGATGTTGGTGACTAAAAATGCATTTATTTTGCATATATATTAATTTTTGTCTAGCTTTAACATGTTTTTCTTAATTTCTTATAGAGTTTGTTAGTAATTTTATTATTTTCAGCTAATTACAGATTTTATCATAAATCGGCGTTTTAGCGCGGTGGCGTTTTCGATTTTCAAGACAGAAAACTTGTTTTACTAGATGTTTAAAGCCAGTTTTTTCGTTTTGAAAGGCATTTCTTTAGTTTTAATTAATTTATATATTTTTTTTTACAATTGCGAGCCAATTAGTTATACCAAGTATGTTAAAAATCGGACTTCGCAAATTTCTCCATCTTTACAAAATTGGAAAATTTGAACATTCCTGACGATACTGTGTGAATTCTAGTATTTCAAAATAAACTTATACACTGCAAAATATTGGATTCTTTATGTCATGATTCTTTTACATGTAAAGTGAGTTTGAACATTTGTTTACAGTTAGTTTGACAATTTGCATTAGATTTCATTAACTATGCTATTTTTAAATGAAAAGTAAAGCATGATTTATCAGACTCGTATGTTGGGAAATGTCTAAAAACATTATAAATAATAATTTAAATTGCTTTAAATGTTAATTTTCACAATTTTGAAACCTGAATATTAAAGTATTAGCAGATATAAAAAAAATGCTTTCTTTTTTGCAGCCTTCCTTTTTTCTTTTCCAGTATGAACTCTTCATTTTAATAAAGTTACCATATATTAAAGTTATAATTGTAATTTTAATTTACCAAGGAAATTCGGAAAATAAACTTTATTTTGTTTAATTTATAAATTAAAAAAAAAATTAATTTGTATTGTCCGTTTCATTGAAAATATTGTTAAAATAAAGTGTTTTTGTTTTAAAAGCTGAAACTATTTAATAATGGGTATGTGTTTATTTACAATGATATTAAATATTTAAATAATTGACACTTTATTATTTAAGTGATGAATATTTATATTCTAGCAATGTAACCAGCGTTATTCATTTATGTTATTATCTTATATGTTTGTCCTATTATCATGTCCCCGTCACCTGTATATATTTTCATGTTCCCGTTACGTGTCTATATATTGTTCCCGTTATTACGATTGTAACGCCCTCTACATATTTTTGTCTTTCCCGCTGCACGGGAAAGCTTCAGTCATGTAACTGCCTCTTACGGTGATGCGTATTTAAGGTTTCGTTCCTCCCCGAGATTATTGTATGTTAGGCATATGTGATTAAAGATGTTTATGTTCTATCCTTGAATAGTTATTTAGTCAATACGCCTTATAAATGGCTACCCAACGTGGCGCAACACCGTAAGAACAGCAATTGCATGGCTCGCTTTTTAGGTTTTCGTTCCGATTGATGAAAATGGCGAGGGCCGCCATTTTGAAGTTCGTTTCTAAACGAACTATATTTCTGTTCTTCAGGCAAGAAGGAATGTCATCGGATGTTTAAGATAAGTGTGATTTTGTTTTCTCTTCAGTGTTATAATTTTTTTAATTTGTAGGCTAGGTTAAAGTTTTGAAACGCAAAGTTTCGTTTTCAGTATACATCCTGTTTACTGTGAGGAGACAATTTTGCATAACACGTATGCTGTGTCTCGTTTGGAGTGTTATCTCTATTGATTTAATTTTAACTAGTCTTTTGGAATTTAACCGCAATGGTTTGCTGTATTTTGGCACTGAATTTTAAAAAAAAAACCACCTTGGTTTTGTAAACACTGATTCTGACAATCGTATTCGCATTGCGAATTCAAATTCGTACGCTCGGAGAAAAGCAATTTTTCCCCCCTCCTCTCCACGTAACTGAGAGTGTTTTATTTCTGTTCTCTTTTATTTGAAATTATTGCTGGCCTTGAAAATTCTGATTGTGGGTTTTATTTATTTTATTTTGTTCTCTTTCGGGAAAAATAAAAGAATGTGGTTTGACATGCAAACATAAGAAATAAATGTTCTTAGTGTGATTCAGAGTAGTAGATTTTATATTGGCAGGAAGTTTTATTTGTGATAGTGCTTATTTAATTTAATTATTGGCATTAACTAATTATTAGTTATTTTAATCAGTTGGATAATTGATTATATTATAAAATTTAATGTTGTTTTTAAAATTTATTTTGAAAGAACACTTGAATTGATTCGTTATGAAATGGAAGTTTGTTAATGCTATTGTTTTGATTTTATATTTAAGTACTTCATAAATTTCTAAATAATTTAAACAAAAGTGATTCTTATAAATTCATGTTAAAATATATTTTGGTATTCTGGTAATCTAATATTGAAATGGTACCATAGAAATAGTGCATTTTAACTAGAGATCGGGTGTTATACAGTGTCATCTACACTTGAAAAGATTTAATACTGCATAGTGTTATTTGCTTGAATAAATGAATAGTTGGAATGATTTTATAATGGTTTACAATAAATTTATAATAGTTTAAATGATTTAATATTATTTTAACTGATATTAATTGGTTTTCTGAAAAATAATTATAGACTATTTGAGTGCTAATATTTCATGGTAGGGTAATTATAGTGAGTTTAAGTGCATTGAACTGTGAAATAGCTCTAGGACTTTGAGGTAATTATTTTGTGTGCCTGTTATCTACTGCCATAATCTGAACTCACATAGAACTAGACTGAAATCCCACGATGGCTTTTCTCGCACGAGGAAAGAAGATTGACCTGGTCCGGCTGGCAATTGAACTGGACTTGGATGGTATTGATAGTCTGAAAGTTATTCAACTGAAGACGAGAATACAAGAGAGTGAAGCATATAAGGACGATTTAGAGTTTGTCCAAGCAAGGTTTGAAAAGATAATCGCTGAAAGAATAAAAGAGGAAGACCTTGAAATTAAAGATAAGAAAAGGAAGGAAGACCTTGAAATTGAAGATAAGAAAAGGAAGGAAGACCTTGAAATTGAAGATAAGAAAAGGAAGGAAGACCTTGAAATTGAAGATAAGAAAAGGAAAGAAGACCTTGAAGCTGAAGAAAGAAAAAGAAGACTGGAACTGGAGTACGAAGAGCGGAAAAGAAAAGACGATTACGAATTCCAACTTCAGAAGCTGAAACTCCAGGATGAGGCAACACGATCCCAAGTTCCTCTTACCCAGAACGATGGTTTTCAAGCAGCCAAACCAAGATTGGACTTGCAGACGCTGATCCAGAGATTCGATCCAGTAACGAATGACATCAGCTTATACCTCGTTCTCTTCGAGCGACAAGCTCACAGAGCTGAGATTCCAAGGACTTTCTGGGCCTCTCATCTGATTGGTCTGCTGCCATATGATATTGCTCAGATCATTGCAAGAGAAGTCGAAGAAGTTGCACAAGATTATGAAAAAGTGAAACAGCTGCTTCTAAAGCGCTATAAACTCACTCCAGAAAAATTCCGTCAATTGTTCACAAAACATTCGAAATGTCAAGAAGGCACTTGGACAGATTTCGCCTACGAACTTAGGAATTACTTTCAAGGTTGGATTACAGGTCTCGAGATAACAACTTTTGAAGAATTGTCTGATCTGATGGTTACAGACCAGATTAAACGCCGTGTTCCACAAGAAGTCAAAGAGCACTTCATCGATGACTGGACACAAATAAAGACGACTACAGATCTAGTACAAAAGCTAGATGACTACGAGACGGTTCGTCCAAACAACAGAAATGACTCTACGTCGAATACCAAGAAGTGGTCCAGTCCAAGATTTAATACTGGAAACTTCAGAAAAGTGGCGCAGAATCCAAAGCCAAGGCAAAATGAAAGAAATCCTAATCCAGAGAACAAGCCTGACATATACTGCTATGGATGTTCCAGACCTGGTTTCATAAAGGCAAAGTGTCCGACATGCTCTCCAACGGCGAGAAATGAGAATTTCCCTGCAAATTCACTTACCATGTACACTTGCCATTCCAAGATGTCCCCTATTGCACTGATTGATGTGTGCATTTCCGGTGTACGAGCCAGAGTTTGTGCAGACACAGGTGCCAGCAGATCAGTCGCTGGTGAGATCCTCTACAACCTGCTGAAGAGAAAAGGAGTGGAGTTCCAGGAGACTTCAGTAACCATGACCTTGGCAAACGGTTACCAAACTACTGAAGAGGCTTGCACAGCCACGGTGTCCATTGAGATTGAAAACAAAACAATCATTCTGGATCTCCTTGCCCTTCCAAATGCAAAAGGAAATCGAACTCTCTTAGGAACAGACTTCCTAGAAAAGTCGGAAATTGTTCTCGACATAAGAAACAAAAGGTGGAACTTTTGTGACAACCCTCGCCGAAAGGTTTATTTTGGGAATGACATCACATCGACGTCTCAGCAACCTGTCGAAACTCTTCCCATCAACAGCTGTAATCTCCGTGAAGAAGAAGGCGAGAGCTTGAACATCGAGCAAAGGCTCCAGGTCAATAATTTGCTTCAGGATTTCGAGGAAAGCTTCAAACCAGGGGGAGAGAGCACGACTTTCATAGAGCACCGCATTAATACGGGAACGCATGCTCCAGTCGCTTATCCATCCTACAGAGTTTCTCCTGCGAAGAAGGAAATATTGAAAAAGGAACTGGATGACCTCTTGCAAAAGAAAATAATCGAAGAATGCGAGTCGCCCTTTGCTGCTCCGGTGGTGTTGGTACCCAAACCAAATGGAAAAACAAGACTGTGTGTTGACTATCGCGGCTTGAATGCAGTGACAGTTGCAGACCACTACCCTCTACCACAGATCGATGACCTTATCCATGACGCCCGACATGTAACTTACATGTCCACTATTGATTTGAGGTCAGGTTATCACCAGGTGAGCGTGCATCCCGAGGATAAAGACAAGACGGCTTTCACAACCCAGTTCGGAACGTTTAGATTCAACCGAATGCCTTTCGGGTTGAGAAATGCACCAGCTACATTTCAGAGGCTGATGGACAGATTTAAAAGTGGTCTGCCGGATGTAAAGATACTAGTCTACTTGGACGATATCATTGTCTTATCCGCTACCTTTGAAGATCACCTAAAAGACCTCAAGAAAGTTTTCCAACGACTTTCCCTGTTCAACTTGAGGGCAAATAGAGAGAAATGTCAATTCGCCTGCCCAAAGGTTAAGTATCTAGGTCACTGGATAACTACCAAAGGAATCGAAGTTGATCCAGAGAAGGTTGAGGCTATCCTGAAGATACCAACTCCGAAGAACGTCAAACAAGTACAATCCTTCCTACAGACCTGTTCTTGGTATCGAAGATATATTCCAAACTTTTCAGAAGTAGCAAGACCTCTTAGCAATCTTACTAAGAAAAATGTCATTTGGAATTGGGGAACAGAGGAAGAAACTTTTTTCAAGACTCTGAAAGAACTTTTAGTTAGTCCACCGATCCTTCGTCAAAGTGATCCAAGTCAAGCATACACTCTCCGAACTGATGCCAGCGGTTATGCCCTTGGTGCAGTTCTCTTACAAGGCACCGGATCTGATGAACATCCAATCGAGTATGACAGTCGCTTACTCACTAGTGCCGAAAGAAACTATTCGACTACAGAGCGCGAGGCTTTAGCTGTAGTTTGGGCTTTAAAGAAGTATCGTGCCTACATTGAAGGTCGAGAGATTACTGTTGCATCCGACCACCAACCTCTTAAGTGGTTAATGAGTTTGAAGTCTCCTACGGGACGATTAGCAAGATGGGCTCTAGAAGTTCAATCTTTCAATTTGAAGTTAGAGTACATCCCAGGAAAATGCAACGTGGTCGCTGATATGTTGTCAAGACCAGCTTGTCAGCATGCCGAACCTTCATGTGAACTGTGTAGCATACACATCGACGTTCCCTCACATACTTCAAAAGAGCTCCGAGAAGAACAACTTAAAGACCCAGAAGTTGAGAAGATAATTCGTTGTTTCGAAAGCAATGAGAAAAACGTAGACTTCGCCAACTGGACTGATCGTGGTTACCTGATGAATCAAGGTGTGCTTTACCGATATGCACCAGACTCGGACAGTGACGAAGCACAACTGGTCATACCGGCTCAAGAAGTAAACTCCATCCTTAAAGATCATCACGATGCTCCAACAGCAGGCCACTATGGAGCCGAAGGAACATTCGATCGTATAGCAAAGCGCTATTATTGGACAGGTATGCGGAAGTTTATCACGGACTATGTAAAAAACTGCATAGAGTGCAACAGATACAAAGCTTCAAACCAAAAGCCAGCTGGTTTGTTGCAAACTCCCGTTCCAGCCCAACGATTCGAGACTCTTGCAATCGATCTGTTTGGCCCATTACCAGAAAGCAGAGATGGTAAGAAATGGATATTCATCATCGAAGATGTCAACACTCGATGGGTTGAACTCTTCGCATTACCCACTGCAACTGCGAAAGAGTGTGCTACTACACTACTAGAAGAAGTATTATTGAGGTACGGAATCCCACGTAGAATTATAAGCGACAACGGCACGCAGTTTGTGTCTGCCGTAATGCAACAACTTTGCTGCATGCTAGACATCAACCAAACGTTGACACCAGTCTATCACCCTCAAGCAAATCCGGTAGAAAGAAAAAACCGTGATCTTAAACCTCGTCTTGCAATCCTGGTTCAAGACGAACACCGATCCTGGTCTGAGAAACTGCCAGCAATCCGTTTTGCGCTCAACACAGCAAAGTGCCAATCAACTGGGCAGACAGCAGCATTTCTCAGCTTTGGACGAGAATTGCGGACGACAGACGACGTGACTAACGACATCCGAGGAGTGATCGACAACGACAATTTCGTCCCTGAAATAACACCGTACCTTAAAAAATTCTCAAGATTCACAGCCCAGATCAAAGAAGTCATCGAAACCCAACAAGACAAAAGAAAAATCTACGCAGACAAAAGGCGTAATCCGGCTCCACCATATGCTCCAGGTGATAAAGTATATGTGACCCTGCATCCCGTCAGCAAGGCTGCCACTGGACAATCCAAAAAGTTTATGCCCAGACGAGATGGACCCTATGTCATCCTTACACAAAGATCACCATCCACATTCGAAATTGCCAGCCTGGACAATCCCCAAGTGTCCCTGGGCGTATACCACACTTCTGCCCTGAAGGCCTACACCCAGGACCCCATCGAACGTCCTTGCAATCCGTTGCGAAAGCGAGGACGGCCACCAAACTTACCCAAAAGAACTGGTGCTGGCCCCTCGTCGGGACTACGTCGGAGCCAGAGGGGGAGGATGTAACCAGCGTTATTCATTTATGTTATTATCTTATATGTTTGTCCTATTATCATGTCCCCGTCACCTGTATATATTTTCATGTTCCCGTTACGTGTCTATATATTGTTCCCGTTATTACGATTGTAACGCCCTCTACATATTTATGTCTTTCCCGCTGCACGGGAAAGCTTCAGTCATGTAACTGCCTCTTACGGTGATGCGTATTTAAGGTTTCGTTCCTCCCCGAGATTATTGTATGTTAGGCATATGTGATTAAAGATGTTTATGTTCTATCCTTGAATAGTTATTTAGTCAATACGCCTTATAGCAATGATTAAACAGCGCTTGAAGGAAAAAAAAACGTGAATAAGAAATAAATACTATTGCTGAGATTCTCTCTTTAATCGGTGCTATCGTACTTGCTCATGAAAGGTACACCAATAGTTATGTCTAATAAATGAAGTTGCAGACAAATCTTATTCTTCCGCAGACTGTTAAGAATGTTCTGCTACTGGGGTGGTCCAAAAACCCTTACAAACTTTCAAGTATTAGCAAAGTAAAGCCGATTAAGGGTGACGAGCGGAAGCAAGTACCACCCTACTTTTTGAAAATTTAAAACTAGCTCATTGTTTTATCGACTGATTCATTGTTGGTTTGGTTAAATTAACGTCGCACTAGAGCTGCACAGTCGGCTATTGACGACGGTGACGGAGTCCATATCGTAGTAAAGATCCGGGAACGATGCTTCGTATTTTTTAAACATGCCCAAATGACGAACACCTGAGCTGGCACCCGACGCAACCTCAATAGGCGACAGGACATTGGACTTGGGTCATATTTAACGTGCACCACTCTCGTGTACCCTTCGCCGGCAAATAAGAAATAAAAATTTTATGCCGACGCGATCACAGCGCTTTTAATTCGCAAAATTGGCGAAGATTTCTTTTAAGTACTGTTGATTTTAAATTTATAAATAACCCCTGAAATGATCATTTGAAATCAATTTTAATATAGCAAAAACACAAGAAAATCACGAAATTTCAGATATGCATATAAAACGTTTTTCTGAATCCATTACTATCAAAATATAGCGTGGTTGCTATTCATAAATTTTGTACTGCTTGATTTGGGTTTTAAATTAAAAGACAGTAACTACTACGAGATGATGTGGTAGATACCAGGAACATAATAGAATAATGGCCAAAGTGGTCGAAAAGTGAATTGATTGGAATGGCAAAAATAAACAAAAATCAGATTAAAGAAAAAACATATATATTTAAATCAGCATTAAATAATTACAGCAAAGAATGAATAAATGGTTAAATGGAACTAAAGTAAAAACAAGTTTCAAAGGGGTTGAAAGGGATGCTCAGTAAGATACGAAAAGGACACAACTGAATAAAAACCAAAATCAAAATAAAATATTAAGTAAATTAATATTATGATTTTAAAAGATATATAAGATAAAGCATATTAAGCCACTTAGCTGCTTGAACGGTTGCAGGGAATTCGATGAGGGGATGAAACCAAGGGGGGGAGGCGAGAGGTAGGTTACCTGGGCGGAAAACGGAGCGTCCGGCCAAAGTCCTGATGTTAGATGATACACTGGGTACATAGTATCAGGCAGAGGCCTAGTACTTGAGAGGAACTTTGTTGTGTCCGGGAGATGGATGGCCGGATGCTTGATGATTCACGGGGGAGTATCAGGTGGAATGCACAGGTCAAGTGTTGAAGAGAAACTTCGGTGTGTCCCGGAGAAGGATGGTCGGACACTAGATGGGGCACTGGGGAGTATAAGGTCTGAGGCCCAGTATGTAGAGGAACTTCGGAGTACCCGGAGGATGGCCGGACACTAGATGAGGCACTGGGGAGCATCAGGTCTAAGGCCCAGTATGTAGAGGAACTTCGGAGTACCCGGAGGATTGCCGGACACTAGATGAGGCACTGGGGAGTATCAGGTCTGAGGCCCAGGGTGCGAGAGAAACTTTGAAGTGTCCAGAAGACAGCCGGATACTAGATGAGGTACTGGGGAGTATCAGGTCCACGTGCAGAGAGGAACTTATGAGTGTCCGGATTGTTTGAGTAGCTTGGCAGTGAGTCCGGTTCTAGGAATAGCCGGACTCGGAAGAAATAGGCAGATGCGCCCATTGAGAGTTCGGACTATCTATCTATCCACCGATCATCCCTCAATCGTCGTCCGATGACCTCTCTCTCCAGCTAGTGCAACCTGCGAATTCCTGTTCACCCTCGCATCTTCAATGGCATCCAGAGCGGGGACACCCACGACTTTAAGAGACCCATCACTGCCGACAAAGCCCAAACGCTGCCGTAGAGGAAACGAGTCTTCCCGCATCTCCAACTCTCCCATCACCCAAAAACAGGTGGCGAGACCCCTCGTTATCAGAAAAGCAGAAGTTGAGCCCTCCTCAAATCACCCTGAGCACCCATTTTACAAAAATAGACAATAATTAAATACAGTTCTGAATAGATACTGTCCAGTGCCTCATCTAGTGTCCGACCATACTCCGGGTACACCGAAGTTCCTCTACATACTGGGCCTCAGACTTGTTACTCCCCCGTGAATCATCAAGCATCCGGCCATCCATCTCCCGGACACAACAAAGATCCTCTCCAGCACTGGACCTCTGCATTCTGCCTGATACTCCCCAGTGCATCATCTAACATCCGGACTTTGGCCGGGCGCTCCGTTTTTTCCGCCCGGGGAACCTACCTCTCGGACGACGTGACTAACGACATCCGAGGAGTGATCGACAACGACAATTTCGTCCCTGAAATAACACCGTACCTTAAAAAATTCTCAAGATTCACAGCCCAGATCAAAGAAGTCATCGAAACCCAACAAGACAAAAGAAAAATCTACGCAGACAAAAGGCGTAATCCGGCTCCACCATATGCTCCAGGTGATAAAGTATATGTGACCCTGCATCCCGTCAGCAAGGCTGCCACTGGACAATCCAAAAAGTTTATGCCCAGACGAGATGGACCCTATGTCATCCTTACACAAAGATCACCATCCACATTCGAAATTGCCAGCCTGGACAATCCCCAAGTGTCCCTGGGCGTATACCACACTTCTGCCCTGAAGGCCTACACCCAGGACCCCATCGAACGTCCTTGCAATCCGTTGCGAAAGCGAGGACGGCCACCAAACTTACCCAAAAGAACTGGTGCTGGCCCCTCGTCGGGACTACGTCGGAGCCAGAGGGGGAGGATGTAACCAGCGTTATTCATTTATGTTATTATCTTATATGTTTGTCCTATTATCATGTCCCCGTCACCTGTATATATTTTCATGTTCCCGTTACGTGTCTATATATTGTTCCCGTTATTACGATTGTAACGCCCTCTACATATTTATGTCTTTCCCGCTGCACGGGAAAGCTTCAGTCATGTAACTGCCTCTTACGGTGATGCGTATTTAAGGTTTCGTTCCTCCCCGAGATTATTGTATGTTAGGCATATGTGATTAAAGATGTTTATGTTCTATCCTTGAATAGTTATTTAGTCAATACGCCTTATAGCAATGATTAAACAGCGCTTGAAGGAAAAAAAAAACGTGAATAAGAAATAAATACTATTGCTGAGATTCTCTCTTTAATCGGTGCTATCGTACTTGCTCATGAAAGGTACACCAATAGTTATGTCTAATAAATGAAGTTGCAGACAAATCTTATTCTTCCGCAGACTGTTAAGAATGTTCTGCTACTGGGGTGGTCCAAAAACCCTTACAAACTTTCAAGTATTAGCAAAGTAAAGCCGATTAAGGGTGACGAGCGGAAGCAAGTACCACCCTACTTTTTGAAAATTTAAAACTAGCTCATTGTTTTATCGACTGATTCATTGTTGGTTTGGTTAAATTAACGTCGCACTAGAGCTGCACAGTCGGCTATTGACGACGGTGACGGAGTCCATATCGTAGTAAAGATCCGGGAACGATGCTTCGTATTTTTTAAACATGCCCAAATGACGAACACCTGAGCTGGCACCCGACGCAACCTCAATAGGCGACAGGACATTGGACTTGGGTCATATTTAACGTGCACCACTCTCGTGTACCCTTCGCCGGCAAATAAGAAATAAAAATTTTATGCCGACGCGATCACAGCGCTTTTAATTCGCAAAATTGGCGAAGATTTCTTTTAAGTACTGTTGATTTTAAATTTATAAATAACCCCTGAAATGATCATTTGAAATCAATTTTAATATAGCAAAAACACAGGAAAATCACGAAATTTCAGATATGCATATAAAACGTTTTTCTGAATCCATTACTATCAAAATATAGCGTGGTTGCTATTCATAAATTTTGTACTGCTTGATTTGGGTTTTAAATTAAAAGACAGTAACTACTACGAGATGATGTGGTAGATACCAGGAACATAATAGAATAATGGCCAAAGTGGTCGAAAAGTGAATTGATTGGAATGGCAAAAATAAACAAAAATCAGATTAAAGAAAAAACATATATATTTAAATCAGCATTAAATAATTACAGCAAAGAATGAATAAATGGTTAAATGGAACTAAAGTAAAAACAAGTTTCAAAGGGGTTGAAAGGGATGCTCAGTAAGATACGAAAAGGACACAACTGAATAAAAACCAAAATCAAAATAAAATATTAAGTAAATTAATATTATGATTTTAAAAGATATATAAGATAAAGCATATTAAGCCACTTAGCTGCTTGAACGGTTGCAGGGAATTCGATGAGGGGATGAAACCAAGGGGGGGAGGCGAGAGGTAGGTTACCTGGGCGGAAAACGGAGCGTCCGGCCAAAGTCCTGATGTTAGATGATACACTGGGTACATAGTATCAGGCAGAGTGCAGAGGCCTAGTACTTGAGAGGAACTTTGTTGTGTCCGGGAGATGGATGGCCGGATGTTTGATGATTCACGGGGGAGTATCAGGTGGAATGCACAGGTCAAGTGTTGAAGAGAAACTTCGGTGTGTCCCGGAGAAGGATGGTCGGACACTAGATGGGGCACTGGGGAGTATAAGGTCTGAGGCCCAGTATGTAGAGGAACTTCGGAGTACCCGGAGGATGGCCGGACACTAGATGAGGCACTGGGCAGCATCAGGTCTAAGGCCCAGTATGTAGAGGAACTTCGGAGTACCCGGAGGATTGCCGGACACTAGATGAGGCACTGGGGAGTATCAGGTCTGAGGCCCAGGGTGCGAGAGAAACTTTGAAGTGTCCAGAAGACAGCCGGATACTAGATGAGGTACTGGGGAGTATCAGGTCCACGTGCAGAGAGGAACTTATGAGTGTCCGGATTGTTGGAGTAGCTTGGCAGTGAGTCCGGTTCTAGGAATAGCCGGACTCGGAAGAAATAGGCAGATGCGCCCATTGAGAGTTCGGACTATCTATCTATCCACCGATCATCCCTCAATCGTCGTCCGATGACCTCTCTCTCCAGCTAGTGCAACCTGCGAATTCCTGTTCACCCTCGCATCTTCAATGGCATCCAGAGCGGGGACACCCACGACTTTAAGAGACCCATCACTGCCGACAAAGCCCAAACGCTGCCGTAGAGGAAACGAGTCTTCCCGCATCTCCAACTCTCCCATCACCCAAAAACAGGTGGCGAGACCCCTCGTCATCAGAAAAGCAGAAGTTGAGCCCTCCTCAAATCACCCTGAGCACCCATTTTACAAAAATAGACAATAATTAAATACAGTTCTGAATAGATACTGTCCAGTGCCTCATCTAGTGTCCGACCATACTCCGGGTACACCGAAGTTCCTCTACATACTGGGCCTCAGACTTGTTACTCCCCCGTGAATCATCAAGCATCCGGCCATCCATCTCCCGGACACAACAAAGATCCTCTCCAGCACTGGACCTCTGCATTCTGCCTGATACTCCCCAGTGCATCATCTAACATCCGGACTTTGGCCGGGCGCTCCGTTTTTTCCGCCCGGGGAACCTACCTCTCGCCCCCCCTCTCCCCCCCCCCCTAGTTTATATCCCCTCATCGAATTCCCTGCAACCGTTCAAGCAGCTTAAGTGGCATAATATTCTTTATCTTATATCTCTCGATTTTTTTAAAAAAAAGTAAGCCCTAGTTGGAAATTTCAGTTCTTTCATGTTATTCAGATCGTATCTCAGAAGTAAAAGTCCTAAAATTACGAAAGTAAGTGAATTTGTTAAGAAATGTGTGATAAATAAGAAGAATATATTTTTGTTTCAATACTGTTATTAGTTTATAAGTTATTTAATATTAAAGTCATCGTTGATAAAATTTCGCATACAAGTAATATTGTCCGTCGAGTTTCTGAAACACTATTAAGAGGAGAGATCCAATTATTTTAGGGAGTCTACAAATAGGTTTGAACTGGAAATTCAAGTAAACATTTTTTAAAATTCTAATTAGTTTTGGATTTATAAAGTTTTTAAACATTTTAACACGCTCCGCTTTTTGAAGTTTTTTCACCCTCATTTTGTAAACGTGATTTCAAACTTGATATAAGTCATTTAAAATTACATATTTTTTTATTGAAAAAAACATATCAATGTTCGTTAAAACTTTATCTTTTTGATGTTATAAAGATTATATTTCTATTTTTACAATTAAATTAGATATGGTCAATTAAGATAAGTATAAAAAATAGCGAAGAAGGGAAAAAATGTGGGATATTTCGAGCAAATTTTAATTTGCGACTTTTTGTCTCATTTTTCCGCTTGCATCTCAAAAAGTAAATGTCCTAAATTTATGAAACTATGCCAGTTTATTAGAAATGTTTGGGAAATAAGTTGAATATATTTGTTTTTCAATATGATTAGTATATTAGACCAGCGTTTTTCAACCTTTCAGTATTCGCGGCCCAGTTTTCAATCATAATTTATTTTCATCACCCCCCCCCCCCCCCCGTTACAATAAAATGTATACAACAATAATGTATATTGAGTATTTTGGATTCTGTGTTTAAATTATTTGTAACTAACTGCCAAAACTAGGGTAAAAGCAAGCCAACGTTTGCGAGAAACCACATCTGGCATTTTGCCAAGCAGGCGGTGAACAGATGAAGCGAATGAAAGAAGGGAAAATTTAATTTTTTTATTTGAAATACAAGCCAAACAGGGAGTTAACGTTAAAAGAATATGAAAGTAGAAAAATTCGTTAATGAAAGTTAACCTAGACAGGGTGAGCTAAATTTAGAAACTGGGAATACATTTTTTCGAATAATAAAAGAAATAAAACAGAAGCATGACTAAACAAAAGAGAAAAAAATAAGTAATGTTTGTGGAAAGGAATCCACACGACCAATCCGTCTCGAGCATGCGCAGAGCAATTGTTTTCTCATTGGAAGAAGGAAAATGTTCGATAACACATGTTTCAATTCCAGCCAGTATCATTCTAGTCGATCCTTCTATCGCTTTCGAATCTATCGTGAATGTGTATGTTATATATGTTTTAGTGTTAATTGCAATTCACCATATTAAATATTCACGGCTGCATATTTATGCAGACTCACGGATAAATTTTTAAACGGAAATAAGCGAACATTAGACGATAATAAAGCATCAACAAGTACACAGACAAGCGTGGTTCCGAAAATAAAATCAAGAAAATATTCTCAAGAATAGTTAAATTTTGGGTTTACCAGTACTGATGTAAATGAAGAAGAAAGGCCCCTGTTTATTATTTGCTTAAAAATATTGGCCGCAGACAGCAGGAAACCTAATAAACTTAAACGACATTTGGAAACGCTTCATAGTGAGTACGTCAACAAACCCAGAGAATTCTTCGAATTAAAATTAAAATAATATAAAAAGCAAAAATAATTTTTAAAGGAACTTTGTCTGTGAATAAAAAAGCTTCAATTGCATCTTATAAAGTTTCATATAAAATAGCCAGATGTAAAAAACCTCACACCATTGGTGAAGAGCTTATTTTGCCAGCAGCAATTGACATTGTAGAAACTGTTTGTAGATAACTTTTCAAAACAATTGCAGTCCATACCTCTTTCAAATGATACTGTTGCTCGTCGAATTGGTGATATAGCTGAAGATGTACATTGTCAGCTTTTCCCGAAGTTGCGTGACAAATTGTTTTCAATACAGCTTGATGAAGCATCAGATAGTAATGAAGATTCTCATTTAATTGCCTATGTTCGATTTTATGATATCAGTAGTAGAAGAACTACTTTTCTGCAAACCAATAGAACTCAAAACAACAGCGCTCGCATTATTTGCTATTTTAAATGATTTTATGAACGAGGCAAACATAGAATGGAAAAATTGTGTCGTAATATGCACCGATGGTGCTCGTTCAATGTCCAAAAGATTCCAAAATGTACAAGAACTTGTAAAACAAAAATCGCCTCATTGCGTCTGGACACATTGCAAGATCCACAGAGAAGCTTTGGCTTTGAAAGAAATGAGTCCTGGTCTAATTATTTTGTTAACTACGGTTGTAACCGTAGTAAATTACATAAAAATAAGACCTCCCCACTAGTGTGCTGCCGCCCCGTAGGGGCGCGCGCCCCACAGGTTGCGAATACCAACACAGATTTTACCCCAAATACGCTTATCTGTGTTTAGGTTATTGGCGCGGTACAATCGGAGCATCCAATAGTGGTGCGATTCGAGTAGGTGTCAAATTTTGCAATTTTCCTTTCGTTATATTTAACAAAATAATTTGATTTGGCGATTTTCGTGTGGATATTTGAAATCAGCATGGTTTTTTCATTTAAGAAAAGTAGTTTTACTCATTTTTAAAAAAATGTAGGAACTGTCTATTGAGAGCTTTCCCCCAAAATTAAAATTTATTTTCTAAACTTTTTATATAGTGTTTTATTATCGAAATGTGAACACAATGGGAGGGCAAGACTTGTAAAAATAAAAATATTTTCGTAGCGATTTACCTCCGTCTCTCGTCGTCCCAAACCCCCCCCCCAAAAGAAAGTGGAAGAAGGTGGAGGAGACTAAAATACAATATTATTAACCTGAAAGTTTATTGCACCATTGTTCTGTTGGTCGCATGTCTTGAACACGTGGTGCGCGTACAGCGAGGCATCTGCAAAAAAGAAGAAAGAAAAATAACTCACTTTTGAATTGTGAACACTTGTTACACGTAATTTTTTTAATGTTTTAATATAATAACTACATCAGTGGTAGTTTAGTAACCGTGAATGGGACAGCGTTTTAATCTGTTGTGGAATTTTGAATTTTAATTCCCCACACAATTATTATTTTGATCGGGAAGAACTTTTAGTGCCACAACCTTCGAGCATGAATGGACTGTAGTAGAGCGAATATGACGTCATAATCGTGAAACCAACATCTCAGGCCTAATGGCCTCAACCACGTGACTTCTTTTCAAAATTAGGAATTAAATATACTCGCGACTGGCTGATGAATTGGAAAATGTGTAACAGTGAAAATGTATGAATGGAATGACGTAATTAACCACGTGTCTGAGGCCATACATATTGGCCTCACTTTGATGTCAGCGAGATTACAAAGATATGTTTTCTCTACTATGAAGGATCCATGCTCGAATATGGGATATGGAATTAGGCACCGACTTGTTTAAGGTCTCGAAAGCAAAGCATATTTGAGGCATGAATGGATACCCATGACGTCAGACGAAACAGCTGGTTTATTTTTCGCCTTCAGTTGGTGAGGTTTTTGTTAACGACCGATTCCTATAATCTGCTGCTCAATAAACTTATTTTGTAAAGAAAAATCGCAATAGTAAAAGGCAGCAAGTATTGTCGAACAATATTTTTGGTCACAAAGATGGTTTTTAACAATAACGTTATGAAGGGAAGATCTACAATGTAATATTCCAATAGGAATAATTTATAGGAAAATGGAAAAAGTTCTACAACTTTTGAACGGTTGCAAATATCAACATGAAATAAAATAAATATGTTAAGTTTAATAAAATGACGCAAGTTTCACAGAAATCCGTTCAGTCGTTTTTGAGTTAAATCTGTACAAACAAACAAATAAACAAACAGAAAAAAAAATTATCTGAATCAGTGTATCCCAAATAATGAAAAAAAACTCAAAATGAGTGGTTTTGTTTAAATCCACAGACAGACACTCCATTCTTATATTCTTACTAGCAATATGGCCCGGCGTTGCTCGTGGTCAATTTGTGAAGTACTATGCGACTTTTTCAGTCGAATATAGCTCTCTATAGAGAATATCTCCTGTGTACACAGGAGATATATATATATATCTCCTGTGTAAATTTATTCAATTACCTAGAGTAGTTATAGAGATATTTAACGTATTATTTTTTAGTTTTTAGATTCACGACTTTACATGCTATCGCGTATAAACTGATGTTTTTTTTAAATGCATATATTTTGCAATATAAAAATCCCTAAAAATTAATAATTAAAAACGCTTTTCGTAATATTAGCCTGTAATATGATGTCGATAAAAATAATGCATTTTGCAGAAAATGAAAATAAAACACTTGGAAATGTTGTTTGAATGCCAAATGGAGTTAAAAGCTTAATATATTTAAAAATTTGTACATATTTTTTTTATAGAAATTAACCCCAGTAACAAAAAAAAATCACTTATTAAACTTCACATTCATTATTTTTAATATTAACAATGCAATAACACATCAATCAAAGTAAAAAAAAATTCAATTCTTCCAATTGGAAATAATTTATAGTATTCGGCAAAGTGTTTTGGGTGCCAATTAGCGACCGGAGTTTTGGAATGGAAAAAGTTCTATAACTTTTGAACGGATGCAGATACCCACATGAAACGAAGTGCAGATTTTAAACTGAAAAATTATTGTTCAAATGGTGGAAGTTTTATAAAAATGTATGCAGTAGTTTTTGAGTTAAATCCGGACAAACAGACAGCCAGACAGACAGACAAAAACAATTTTAATGTGAGTTTCTGAATCAATGTATCCAAATTCGTGAAGAAAACTCAAAATGAAGGGTTTTGTTCGATTCCACAGACACACTCCATTCTTATATATAAGTCTAGATAGGACCATATTTTAGCTCATTTGGCGATATTTTTATTCATTTGACGATATTTTTATTCATTTGGCGATATTTATAATTCATTTAGCAACATTTGGCGATATTTACTCATCAGCCAATCAAAATACATCGTTTATCCCAGTATTGTCGAAAAGTATTTTTGGTCGCCAAGGTGATTTTTTAAAAAAAAATTATGAAGGGAAGATCCAGATGTAAAGATCTAGATGCATTAATTTTAAAAATGTCCACTAATTTCACCAATTGACATTAATATTATTATTTGAAAACTAATTTCGCTATGTTGATGATATTTTTAAATATAGAACCACATTCTAGCTCATTTGGCAACATTTTTATTCATTTGACGATATTTTTAAAACATTTGGCAACATTTGTCGATATTTACTCATCAGCCAATCAAAATGCATCGTTTATTCCGGTATTGTCGAAAAATATTTTTGGTCACATATAAATTTCCCATAGGAGTAATGTAATGGAAAATGGAAAAAGTTATATAGTTCTATAACTTTTGAGCTGTTGTAGATACCCACATGAAACAAAGTGCAGATTTTAAACTGAGATTATATTGTTAAAATTGCGCAAGCTTCATAAAAATCCGTGCAGTAGTTTTTGAGTTAAATCCTGACAAACAGACAGACAGATAGAAAAAAAATGTAATAAGATTTTCGAAATCAGCGTATTCTAATTCGTGAAGAAAACTCAAAATGAGGGGTTTTGTTCGATTCCACAGACATACACTTCATTCTTATATATAAATATTGAGTAATCGTTGCAAAAATAATTAATTTTTCTGCATAACTTTTATTAATGTAAATTTATTATTAATAGCAATATGGCCCGGCGTAGCTCGTGGTCACTTTGCATATTAAGAGTTGTTATGTAAAGAGTTGTAATGTTTTTGTAAAATGTTTCTTTTTGTGAAATAAAAAATCCTAAAAAGTTTTAAAACTGCATATTTTTTGTATAAAAATTAACCATTTAGTAACAATAAACCCTTGTAGAAAAATTTCACATTCATTAGTTTTATTATTGGCGACGCAATAATATATCTATGAAAAAATATTGCATTGTTCCAAATCGAAATAATTTATCGTATTTGGTGAAGTTTTTTTTTTCGTGCCAATTTATGACAGTAGTTTAAAACTCAAAATAAGGGGTTTTGTTCGATTCCACAGACAGACACTTCATTCTTATATATAAGTATTAAGGCGACATTTTTAATTCATTTGGCGACATTTGTAATTTATTTGGCGATATTTGGCGACATTTTAAAATTTATTTGGAAATATTTAGTGACATTTTTAATTCATTTGGCAATATTTGGCGACATTTTTAATTCGTTTGGCGACATTTTTAATTCATTTGGCGGCATTTACTCATCAGCCAATCAAAATGAATCGTTTATTCCAGTATTATCGAAAAATATTTTTGGTTGCCAAGGTGATTTTTAGCAAAAATTTTATGAAGGGAAGATCAAGATATAAATTTCCCATAGGAGTAATGTTAGAGAAAATGGAAAAAGTTCTATAACTTTTGAATGGGTGCAGATATCCACATGAAACAAAGTGCAGATTTTAAACTAAGAAAAGTTTGTTCAAATGGTAAAAGTTTCATAAAAATCCGTGCAGTAGTTTTTGAGTTAAATCCGGACAAACAGACAGACAGACAAAAAAAATTTAAATGCGATTTTCGGAATCAGCGTATTCTAATTCGTGGAGAAAACTCAAAATGAGGGGTTTTGTTCGATTCCACAGACAGACACTCCATTCTTATATATAAGTAACTATCTACCAAGGATTTTCTTCTGACCATTATTATTTCATTGGTCACACCTATTATTAATTTATGTGCAAGTCAAAAATAGGAGACTTTAAATGCTTTCTTCAGCAAAAAAAATTTAAAAATTGGGCAACAAAATTTCCATTTTATTTCAAATACTTTTCTGGGTACACTGAAAAATAACACAAAATAATGAGTATATATAATGCGTTATATTTATTATAATTTTTATTCCAATTGTATGAAGGGGGAGCCGAATAGCCCAGTGGATAAAGGCGTCCGGTGGGAATCGAAGGGTTCCCGGTTTGATCCCGTACGACGGACTTGACTAAGAAAAGTAAAAAAGTAGTGATCTTGTGATCGGAGGGTTGCCAGTTTCACTACAAAATACTCGGAATGTCGTCCAGAACATCCACAAAAATTATCGGAGGGTATGCGGGACTGGTGTACGATACATCTGATCGGTGTCCAAAGTCCCGACGTTTATTGAAGGCGTTGGGTGCCAGTTCAGGTGCTGTCCTCATCATCTGACCATGGTTTAAAAATACGAGGCATCATTTCCCGGCCTTTTCTTCGAGATAGGCCCCGAACCGTCGCCAATAGCCCACTATACAGCTCTAGTACGACGTTATTTAACAAAACAAAACTAAACCCACCAATTGTATGAAAGATTGTCAAAATGCTACCCCCCACCCCCTAACACACACACAACTCTTTTCTTTTTGATCTTGCCCCCTTACTTTTAGCACCCAATCGCCGCCACTAGTGCCACTTCATAGGCGCATGAAAGTGGGGTTCCAGCTCAGGTGTTGTCAATGTCATTTGACCACGGCTCACAATGACAAAAACAGTGTTCCCGAGTTTTCTGTGGGGATAGAACCCGAACCGTCGCTCGTAGTTTATTCTGTAACTCTAGTGCGACGTCAATTCAACCAAACATATCTGATATAGACTTGAAATTGACATATTTACGTAATACATATAACTAATATCCAAATATGGTTCGTTCACCAACGGAAACCTCGCTAACAGAGGAAGATATGCAAACTGCTGCGCCTGATTCCGCGTATGTCCCACGTCCGCTCTCCGTACGTGCTTTGCTTTAGTTCAAGATTTTACGCGAAATCCCGCCAAATTTCCTTTTATAGCTGTCGTGCTTTATTTTACTGTGTTATAGTATCGGAAGGTATCTCCTCAAAGTGTAGCTGGTTTTAAAACTGTTTGACATCAAAAACACATTTTATTTATCAACTCAAAATTCTTCAAAACGTTTAAAAACAAGGAAATTTTATTTCGAGGATTTAAAATACTAGTTAAGTATTTTTATATTTTTTGTGTCTTCAAAAAAACAGTTAAATAAAAAATAAATTTAAATGAAAAAAAAAATTTAATTAATTAATAAATAAAAAAATAATCTGAACAAATAATTTAGTATAATTCACAACTCAATAAACGTGGGAATTGTTTTAAGTTGACGAAATAAACAAGTAAATATACGATTAAAAAAAGCTCAAAACACAACAGAAGTTTTTTTATGAAACCTTTAGATCATTGGCGGAAACAAATTTACGTCAAACGTGCTATTTTTAGGGATTTATAGTGTCGGAATCGGTTATCCTAAAAGCGTAAAATAGTGTTTCTATCATGATTACTCTGTCCCTACACACACACCCTTTACAGATGGTTTTAAAGAAGTTTCATAACAAGACTCCATTATTTTTAGGTCGTGAGACTTCAAATCGTTCAAACACACCCGAAAACTCGAATAGAAGTTTTAAAATAATATCTTCATTTTTTTCGCATCTGCATAAAAATAGTTAAATGCTACAAATATAATGAAATAATTTAATTGAATAAATGAATGAAATAAGTAAATGGAACGCAAATATTTAAGTGAAACAGACAACTTCATAAAAATAAATGAATAACCCAAATAAAAATTCTAAAATAATAAAACAACAAACACCACGAAATATTTTAAAGTCAAATTGATATGAAAAGAACAATATATAAATATAAAGAAAATAGTACTATATTAATAGTCAATGGTAATTGGCTATCAAAATATAGAATAAAACATCGATAGCCAATTACCATTGAGCTCGATTCGAGATGTGTTCCATTTTCCCGAAATGAGTGGGAAACGCAATTATGCAACCTGCTTGCTCTAAACCGAGCGAAGTTGCTCGTGATAAGGCAAGCACCTTGTAGTGTGGTGCTGAAAAAGAAACGCGAGCGGCGCGGCACTTGCCGTATACCGAGCGACCCATCCACACACGCGTCTTTAAGCGAATATTGAAGGTTTAGTTGCTTGGTATTCGGCGAATCCCGCATTTGTAGCGCCGGCTTCAGGCCACTATCAGATTTATCGAGCATCAGTCCCGTATACATGCCTGTATAATTTATTGGATATTTTTAGATGACTTCCTGGTATTTTAGTAGCGAAGCTGGAAACCCTCCGATCACAAGAATACTGCATTTTTTCTTTTCTATATAAAGTCCAACATTCGGGCTCGAACTTGCAATTCTCTGATTACTGGCCGAACGCCTTTTTCCACTGGGAAAGTGGGGCTTCCAAAGATACGAGGCATTGTTCCTGGGTCTTTCCTTCGAGACCGGCCTCGAACCGTCGCCAATAGCCCACTGTGCAGGTCTAATGCGACGTTAATTAACCAAACCAAGCCAACCTACATTATTTCAGAACATCCTAAGAATACTAACGATAAAGTTTGACGTCATCAAAAATACTATAAGTAGAACATATTGAAGTAGTAACATATCTTCAAGTATAATACATACTGCATCATATTACTAGAACAATTCTATGCTAGTCTGACCACGAAGAGAAGAATCTCGGCTGTCGCCAAAACATTTCCTACCACCAAAACATTTCCACCACCGTCCTTCATTTCGTAGTCCGACTTATACTTTGAGGGTGGAGAACATTTCTTTCCTTCACCAAATGCTGAGCTCCGTTCAACGGATGGCGGCATGTTTGGACCTGTCAACTACCAGATGACAGCACGAACAAAATATACAATAAATGGAACTGATTTGGAACGCGTTTGTTTACAAGAACTTTCTATAATGGCTTCCTCTGTGACTATTGTATATTTTCGAGCCAATTTTGGATAGATTTAGATAAATATTATATTCTAGTCCGCTGTAAGCAGCGCAATGTTGCCTTACATTAATTAATTAAAATTTAACTCGGAACTGTTCGAATTGCACTAATTGATTACATTTTGAATCCAGTAATTTAACCCCCCACTAAATCACCGCTAGAAAATAAGTGATCGATCAACATGTATTCAAATGGGTTTCTTTATCCTGGCCTTTCTATTATGTTACACTTTACATATGGGATAATTAATTAGCCAACATGGATCCCTATTGTAAAATACTATCATTTCTTTAAATAGTGTATCTAAAAATATATTTGGTGCATTTCAATATAACCGATTTTTTGATTGTCATATACATAAGAATATTATAGATATTTAACACTTTATAAATCGCCAATTTAAATCGAATAACAAATTAATTTGAATACATAGTGTTTCATAAATTTATCCGGAAAATCCTCATAAATTTAGCCTTTTATCCTGAACATCATCTGGGACGTACGCAGAGTGGAGCGACATTCCCTCCGGAAGGAACAGACCTCCCGTCTTCAAACTCGACCCCCCCCCCCCCCCCCCCCCTCCCATTCTGGACACATGGAATTGAAGATCACTCACCTTTATGACACATCATACTTTACGTCGTCACTTCCCTGGGCTAAAGCCACTTACAATGAGTAAGTTCATTTTGATACTATTTTTCCTTTTGGTGCGTTGTTTTACTACGTGCAATTAATGACATTATAATTTACGCTTAGGCGATTTTTTTATTAAATTTGAATGGGAATATTTTTACTTTAATTTAACTTTGGAAATCCTAGGATTTTATTTTTATAAAATTCTTGTGCTTTGTAGGGAAAGTTAGTTTTATTTCCCCTTCTATTTTAAACATTAAGATGGACCATGGTCATTTGATTTTTTTATTTTCAATATTTGATTAACGTAATTTTACTTCAATTGTTACAAGTTGGGCTACTTATTTTTGTGCTGATTTTTTCTGCTAGGAAGGGAAACACTACTACCCTGCAGCATTAAGTGCGATACGAATAAAGAAAAAGACATACGAGTCAACAGCAGTCGGGGGGGGGGGGGGGCAGTGGCGGCGATTCGGGGGGGCAAGGGGGGGCGGTTGCCCCCGCACTTTTTTCGGATGTTGCCCCCGCACTTTTTTGTATGTTGTCCCCGCAACTTTTTTACATTGGACTTTTTAAACCTAAATTACAAGTACATTGTTTTACTGCATTGCCTAACAAAGGAAACATTTTGAACCCCAACTTCCTCACACTACCATAGGAACGTAAATAAGGGAGGGGGGGGGGGGAGGTTTCAGGAGGTTCAAACCCCTCTCATTGACAGATTTAATGTGCACTAGTCGCCTCCAAACGTCAAACGTTTGGACGATGGGAGAACAGGCTTGCAACCTCCCGGTAAGGAACTTGGCGCTTTAAAGAGCGCCAAATTGCGAGTTCGAATATTAAATCAAGTAGTATATTTTAATAAATTTTGCTTCTAAAGTACCAGTAATTGTTAAATTAAATCAAAACAAAACATACATGTGCAAAGTCTAATCAAAGCGATTAACTTTTTTAACCAACCATATAATTTCTATAGTTTTTCTGAAAGAAATAGTTTATAATAATTTTACTTATGATTACTTATTAAATAGTCTGGTTATGAAATATTTTATTTTAGTCAGAAAATCTCCGATTTTAACATTTTTAAAACACAATCCACAAAAGTATATTTGTTTACTTTACTTATCAGCGAATGTTCTCAAAGATGATGGCAGAAAAGATTTAATAGCTTTTTTTTTTAATTCTCAATGCTTTGATTTCGAAAACATCAAGAAAATAGTTTATGGTAACTACGTATTAAATCTACAAAATACCCAGAATCTAGCAGAATGACTCATTCCCAAGTTTTCTCAGTTTTACATATAAGCAGTAGGGAAAAAAGGCGAAACGGCGCCGAATATAACTTATGACTCTCGTTTGTACATTCATTTTGGAGTCTACAGAGCAAACTGTATATGACTTATGACTACTCCGATAGATATTTATTTGCTTTTAAATCAGCCGTTGATTTTTTTTATTCAATCAGGGCCACAGGGCCATAGCTCAGTCTTTTTACACATCGTAGCCTTCGCTTAAAGGTCTAGTGAAATTGTCTTCGACTATAGCTAAAATAGCCAAGTGATATAAAGGTGTTTTGAACAGTTCATACTTTTTATACTCCTGAAAATTGGACTTTAGTTTTTGTGGCCCTTTTATATAGTATTTCTGAAAGTTATCGTGCTTTGTTTTGCCTTTTTAAGTCAGAATAACGAAAAAAGAAAGCTTTTAACTTGTCTCAAATCAGCTTTATGGTATGAAAACTTTTTTTCTTAAATTTATGTTATTAAGTTTTTTTACTGTCTATTTCAAGTTGGTATACTTCAAATAACACAAAATAGTGAGTAAATATGTACAAGTGTGCAATACCATAGCTTTTTTTATAGCAATATAATAGCAAATTTTTTTTTTAGTCCACCTCCCCCCCCTTCCCATTTGGGAGGGGACCTCTTGTTTCCCCTTTATCTTGCCCCCCCACTTTCAACACCCAATCGCCGCCACTGGGGGGGGGGAAGCATGACAAAGTACGGATAATTGGAATTAAGTTTAATTTTATATCGGACAACTAAAAATTTACATAATTTTATTTTGATTGTTTATGTAACAAAAACAAAAATAATCCTTGAATTCAGATTTTATTTTAAATATTTGTTTTCGTTTAGTGAATTTTTTGGGATATTTATTGACCCATTGACTGAAGAATTATTACATATTATTTTAAGCGGTGACATATTCTCTATTCTACAAAATAAAATGTTTTAATCCATAAAAGTTTTTTTTTTTTTAAACCTGTTATTCTATTATTTCAGATAATTGGCAGCCGGGTGAGCAACTTTTTCTGCATTTTTTCCCAATGTTTTTTTTTTTTATCCATTAGAAATATTACATTCGGATAATTTTTTTTCAAAAACTCCGGTCAGTTGAGAATTTATTCTAGATAATTACTTTTGTTAAAGACAGTTCCTATCTGAGAAATTCTTAATCCAGACAAAAATATCCAAATATTTTAATGAAAACAGAAATTATGCACAGACATATATAAAAAAAAATATAACCTTCCTTTTATTGGCACGTTGCGTCTGAAGTTTGTTAAACAATGGATTCTTATAAAATCTAACTAATCTGATAGAAACGCGGATGTTATTTTTGTAAATTAAGTTTTTTTTTATTAAATGGAAAGTGCAAACATAATTTTCATCATTTAATGTATTTAAAAAAGTTGTTTCGAAAATATTAAGAATGCTTAAAACACCTTTAAATTAAATTACATTTTCGGTTTTCCAATTAATAAGTATATGTTTTTAAATTATAAAACTAATAAAAATTAATATCAATTACTCTTTTAGGATCCCCATCTTTTTTAGAAGAGGAAACATATCTCAATATTTGAAAAGTTTTGATCAAGCATATTCTTCTCTGAGTAAAAGGGTTTGATGAGAGCATTGATCTCTCCTCTCAACTGATCTCAATCAGTCTTCACATATCAATACCAGATCAATGTTTTCGTAGATCGGCGTCTGTCACATCTTCGCTGTGAGATAAATGGCCCACTTATGCCATTCTCTTTGCAAGTGACAGTCGTGAGTGCTTTGGCATCACCGCGACACTCCACACCCAGGGAAAGTTTCACATCTCGTCCTACTTTTTAATGAGGGAGTGTCAAAGGGGGTTCACTCTGTGTTTGACTTAAGGACTTCCTAATTCACTGACAATTCCGTATTTCATCCGATTTCATTGTTAACCATAATCAAAGGCAGATTCTCGGTAAGGTTCGAAATTTATTTCGAAGGGGGGTCCAGACTTTGAAAATGTAATAAAACTATAAATAATTGAAAATAAAAGCTAAAAATGTAAAATGTAAAAGTGTTACGAAATGAATGGTAATTTGGTAAATAATTATTCGTATTATTGACTTAAGTAATTAATGACCTAATATTTATGAAAAGAAAATTATTTATTTAAAGTTATTTCGGAAGGGGCCCGGACCACATGCACCCCTCCGCCGAGTATGTCCTTGGTACTGCCCCCTCCCCCTCTCCCCGGTCCAAGATTTTCTTCTGGATCCATCTACTGTGAGAGGGAAGTTGGGGGGGATTGAAAAGACTCCGCCATCATTCTGTCGAAGGCATATGATGTAAAGTGGGGGGGATGGATTCAGCTCACCTCCTTGTGGAAAGTAGGAGTTGAATATGTCCTTGAAGGCGCTCTCGTTCACTACACCAGTCGGACACGCCTGCAATAAATACACAGATACGGCTGAAACAGTTTTTAATTTAAATGTTTCAAACCATTCAGGTAATTTAAAGAGAGTAGTATGTATATATACTATTCATACCCACACACACACACATACACAAAATACAAATATTAAAACAAACCAAAAGTATTGAGGAAAATAGATAAAAGATCAATAAGGCTAAAACAGACAAAATTAAATACCATTTTGCATTTCCTGGGGTTTATGAAACAACTCTCTGTTAGGGTAAAAAATAAAAAAGGTACAGGACGCATTGTACCACAAATATTTGGTTCGTGAATACTTTAGTTCGTAAATACCTAGGGATCGTGTGGTGCATAGGCCACAGTAGGGCCTATTTTAACATAGAGTTGGTGAGGATTTTTCCCTACCAATGTGCAGATATGCCCCACCAGTCATGCATATTTGCCCCACCGGAATTTTGTTTTGTGTAATCAATTTTTCATAGTAAAAACATAAACTTGAATCTTTGGCATAGGAAAGAATGACGTTAGACAGCGACAGATCCCCATTTCTATGAAAAGGCTCGATTTCGACACTCAATCTCCTCAGATCCCCATTCCTGCAGATGTTCTTTAACTAAATGGGAAAATTACGAGGACTATTATTGTATCTTTAACGAGAGAAAAAAGCTTTCACACCCCTCCACCGTCTAGCTATTTCCCATCCACAAAACTCCTTTTGTTCAGAACAGAGTGGTCGAGCAGTTGCCAATATATTTCGGATTGATTACTGTTCAAAATCGTTTTATTGCACCCTTACTTATCTACGCATGATCTCTTTCGTGGGCACCAGCTGTTTTTTTTATAGTCGGGAAAACTCTTGGCATGTATTTGAAGGGATCAGGGTAGTAATATATGACCTGGAGGTGTGGGGGGTGTTATAAGGGGTGGAAAGTGTTTAAATTGATCCTTTTGGTATGGTTATCTTGAAATGTTGCCAGTACAAAAAAAAATCACAAACAAGACGTGCCAGTATCATTCCTTAGGCCGATTTTTCACTTCAATTTTAAAAGATATTTTTACTTGCATTTAACAGCTACAAAAAGCAAGTAAATTACATTTATTTTTTATGTAGATTTCTTTTACGGTGTGTAGTTTAACTAAATGTTATTTATGGTTATAAGAGATTTATAATTTTTACTTTTGGGGGAAAATATATTTCCCGATGTTAATAACATTTTGAAGGGATCATTATTTACAAATTTTAATACATATAAATAGAGGCCTAAATTTTTCAAAATTATTGGGGAGGGGCGGGGGTAGCTCTAATTTTTAATAAAATGCACAAACTATATGAACGTCTAGCTAGTCTTTCAAAAGATTATACAAGATTATGCTTATGAATATGTTTTAGTTTCTTTTTAAATTTTGATTGGTATCTTTATATGAACAAAATATATCATGGATGTCTAAGGTAACATTAGCCTATATAAGTTATTAGCAATAAATTTATAGAGTGAAACGACAGCAAGAATAAGGTTAAAATAATTTAATTGAAAAATATCTTTTTTTTTTCGTTACTTACGTTCGAAAAGTGATCTAATATTTTTTTATTAAAATCGTTATGAAAATGTGTTTTTTTTAGATATTCTCAATATATTAATGATGCTAATATAAATTAATCAAAAAGTAAAAAAAAATTGGGATATATTACTTTTTAACAATGTAATATGCCAGGTTAATGGAACTATTAAGAAAATCGCCAACTATCCAGCCAAGGAGGGGGGAAGCCTCGAGCCCGTGGCCCAATACAAGCTCACGTTTCTGCGTAGGTTATATGAAATATATGAGTAACTTTAATAAAGGTTGGTAGAAATAAAAAAGTGTCTGAAAGTTTGATTAAAAAAATAAATTACTTCAAAACAATGCAAAAAAATAGTTAAAACTTTTATAAATGCCATTAAATACTAGTTTTTTAATTCAACTACTTATCTTAGATTTTTATTTTAGATGTGCATGCTTCGATGAAAACGGCAATGCTTCCAATACTTTTCTTTTTAATAATACTATTATAAATCTCAAATAACTCTGATTCACAATAAACTCCTATTTCCCCACTAGAATAATTTATTTGCTTTAATCTTGAAAAAGAATTATTTAATATTTTCAAAAAATGTGGGCTTTAAGGGATGTGGAGTTTGAAAGAGGAGTTCCGTTCATGTAATTTTAACTCTTTGTCGCACCACATTCCATGCAAGTGGAAAAGGGTCATTTCCTGCTACAACATGTTGATGTCAGATCGTAGGCAGATCATAGGCAGATCATATAACCTCGAAACCATTAATAAGAGACTCGTCCTAGTCTGAAATGAAAAAGGAACAGCATTTTTCAATCACTGCTCTTCAGTGGTAAAATTTCTGCAGCTGAATTAACGGCGACAAAAGTTGTCGGAGCAGCACAATTTACAAAATAAAGCAGAGATTATATAAAAACATTTTTCAGAAATGATAACAAGTTTTAAGAAAGTATTATGATTTTTAAAAATTCAAAACTACTTATTTTTCTACATTTTTGTGCTGTAAAATAAAATATTTTTCGAATTCAAATAAATAGAATATTATTGTTCATCTTATAAAGTAAGTGCTACTTATTAATGTAATGTTATTAATACACATTTTGTTTGTAATATGCTCGGGTACTAGTCTAAAATTTACCTAAGTATACGGATTTAGATGTATATATACTATAGATTTAAAACTTTACATTTGTATGAAGTAAAATGGCTGAAATGTAGAAAATATATATTTTAAAATACAAAACATTAGTTTTTTTTTTTTTTTAATATTTTAAATTTTTTTAAATAAAATTTTGCATTATGAAAACAAATAAAACGTACTTTTATGAACCGTTAGAAAATTTCACGAAATCGTTAATTTCTTTTTTAAATAAACTTTTTATACAACGTATAATTTTAAACTAAGTTTATTAAATTAGCTTTAAATTTCCTATTTTAAGTACAAAGTTTTCATTAACATCAAGGGTTCTGCTTTCTGAAGAATTTAATTTGCCCCACCAGTTAAAATTCCGTAATATATTCTCTGGGTCAGAGGGGGGAAGGGTGATTAATGACTGACTTGGTTGACGCGGTCCACCTTTCTATATTGGATGGTAGATCCAGTTAACCCCAAAGGCTGATTCCCCGTGGAGTTATAAGGCGGAAGTATATAGTGCAAAAATCTCAACATTGATTCCGTGATTAAGGAAAGGGGCAATTCAAATGAACAATTGAAGATTAACAACACGAGCTTGAACAGAAACAGGCTTGCCGAAGCTACAAAAGAAGTGGAGGAAGAAATAGCAAAAGCGAATAAGAGTCTTAAAATGATTTTTGCAACATATTAGACCCAAGGAAAGATGCAAAATATTGGAAAGGCGTCGGAGCCCTAAATAAATGCTCTTCCAGCCCAACAGTTCAGAGTTCGAACATTACCAACTCCTCCGGTTCTGATGCAGACACAAACAGTGCGGCAGCGAATATGCTAGCAACGCACTACACAAACATCAGTAAATTGCCCTTCAATAGGGAGGACAAAAAACTGAATAGAACTGTTGGGATACTTCTGACTGAAGCAAGATGATACAAAAATGATGATACTTTTAATCGGGCTATAACTTACCAAGAACTTGAGACAGCGATCAGGGATATTGATGTGAGAAAATACCCAAGTAGTGATCTAATTTTTGGTGAGATGATTAAACATTTTGGAGAAACTGCTACAGAATGCTTGCTGAACATAATAAACATAACATGGCAAAAGGAAAAACTTCCCTAGGCACGGAAAACATCGATCATTGTCACCTACTAAAGCCGGGGAAATTGCCCACTGACCCATGGCACTCACTAGTATTTTTAGCAAACTTACGGAGCACATAATACGTACTAGAATCATGAGCGAACTTATAAAAACGAATAAGCTAAATTCTACCAAAGAGCATACATAAAACAACATGCCACAGAAGATCAGTTTTTCTGTTTATGTCAATCAGTCATAGACGGCCTGCAAGAAAGTCCTTCAATAAAGACCAATACCATCTTCTTGGACATGACATCAGCTTTTGACAAAGTTTTTAGGAAAAAACTAATTGAAACAGCATATAAACACGGTATAAAGCGTAATTCCCTAATATGGATTGCAGACTTTCTGAGAAATAGAAAGATTAGAGTAAGATTTAATAGGGCTTACTCCCATAGGCTCGGTCCTTAGTCCCCTGTTTTTCCTGCCACATGTAAATAACATCCATCAACACGTAGATGGACAGACACTAAGGTCGCAATGCTATGCGGAGGACATGGCAGAATGTGGTACACTAAGTAAGGACATTAAAAAGTCAGGAGATCTCCATCAACAGATCGTCAAAAGGAACTGTGAACAGAATTGAAACACTGACTTCTGGAATTTTTTCTTCAGCAAGAGAATAGAAACTCCAAATAAACCCTCGTAACACTAACTGCACAGTCTTTACTTACTGACAGAGGAACCGCAGAAAACACTTTAATCCGGATATTGCTATGGACGGCATGCCCATTACTAAAATGGATAACCCAAAATATTTGGCGCAACTGTAAATGCAGAACTACGTTTTACCAAACATATTGAAAACAGCTCTTGTAAAGCACTTAAGAAATTAAGCATCTTAAAAAGCTTATGTAGTACAAACTGGGGAGCAAATCCTAAAACACTTAGGACAACTTCCACTTCACTTATTAAACCCAACTTGAAATATGCAGCGCCACTATGGGCACATACCCTGAGTCTGCACTAGGAAAACTGGATAAGATCCAGGCAAGGGAATAATTATCGGGGGCAGTCTCGTCTACAAACAACACCAAAGCAAAGCGGGAGTATGGCCTTTAAACACTCGATCAAAGAAGAAGATATCATACAATTAAATTCGCAAACAATGTTAATAGCCGAGGCATTAATCATATCTACAGCAGGACCTTTATGAACTGGAATTGTAGGTCAAGACTAAAAAGGTAGTCAGTCTACTCTATGAAATACAAAAAGGAAATCAGAGAAAGTCTTGATCTTGAACACATAAAATGCGATGTACTTCAAGAGTCTATTTCAACAGCTTGCATCCCCCAAAACACTACAATAATATTGGATGTCGTGGATCCTTGTTCAAAAAAGGAAGAGGAGACCACTGTCAAAGCTAAAAGAAGATGAACAATCGAGATTTATTTGCAGTGTGATTTGGTACAGATGTACACTGACGGACGCTCAGTTTGAGGCAATCCTCAAGGGCGGAGCAGGCACACACATCACCCTGCCAAATGGTACAAAAAAGGCTCTGGAGCTCGGAAGCAGACAACATCGCCTCTAACTGCACATGTGAGCTGATGGCAATTCACGAGGCCCTAAGTATTTATATTTCACTAAGAAATACAGACACAGAGTTAGGTTTCATTCTCTGTGATTCTTCTAGAGCTGCCAATGACGCAAGGACGCGCATGACATGTCCCGCCGATACTTGGAGACAACTGAGCGTTCGGGAAAGAGTTGATGCGCAGCGGATGCCTGCGCAAGGAAGGTATAGAAAGAAATGCGACGAATTGCCGAAAACAGGCTGGGAATTTAAATTACGATACCTCTAACGCTGACACTTTCGATGGCGCAAATGCTACCGCCAGGTACAGACTTAAGGCGGGTTTACACTATCTAGCAAAACAGTTATATACCTGAGCTATATAGCTCTGCTACAAGTTTTCTAAAACGCCACTCTGAAAAGCAGCTATATAGCTCTGCTATATACTCCAAATCAGAAGATATTTAGCTGAAAATAACCTATACATCTGTTATCGCTCAGAAAAAACCGGGTTTACAATCTGTAGCAAAACAGCTATATAGCTGTGCTACACGTTTTTTAAAACGAGACCTAAAAGCAGCTATATAGCTCTGCTATATCGTCCAAATAAAGATATATATAGTTCGAAATGAGCTATCCATCGGTTGCTGGTAAAAATCAAAGAAAATAATGTAGCTGAGTTATACAGCAGGGTTTTTGTAGCTCAGCTGTATAGCTGTCGCCAGAAAACACGCCCATGCGTTCTCAAGAAGCAAAGTTGGTTTGTTGTTTCCTTCGATCACTATACCTCGATCATGGATCCTTTGAACTAGAAGAGTGATGACGTCACCCCCACTAACATCGATGTGAAGATAACATGTCTGGCTCAAGTCACGTGGTTAGCTACGTCATCCCATTCGTGATTTTTTTTTATTTTTCCATTCATTCATAAAAGGATTCGGGTCACCAGTGGATACAGGCGTTTGGCTAGTAATCAGAGGATTGCGAGTTCGAGTCTGACTGATGGACAAATATACGAGGCATTGTTCCTAGACCTTTCCTTAGGGATATGCCCCGAACCGTCGCTAATAGCCCAATGTGTAGCTCTAGTGCGATGTTCCTTAAACAAACCAACCACAAAATAATCCAGTATGTAACGATTGAATATTACCCAATATAACTTGTTTTGTGCTATTTTCCAATGGATATTTTTGTATATAACACATTTGATTTTTGTTTTGTTCGATTAGTTTACTTCGTTTAATTTGTTTTTCTCGATTTGTTCATTTCGATCATTTTGTTGATTTCGTTTGTTTTGTTCAATATTTCGAATTTCGTTCGTTTTGTTTGATTCATTCAATTGTTCATGTCGATCGATTAGTTTGGTTCGTTCATTTTTTTTTCCCGTCGTTCGATTTGATCGAACTGAACAAATCGAACGACGGGAATCGATCAAATAGAATAAACTGAAAAAAAAATTATTAATTCGGACGTATGGAAACGAACTTCCATTGCAGCGAATTTTATAACACAATGACACGTCTTCTGTATTATCGTCAAGGTCAGGGGCCGGCAACCCACGGCCCTCAGGCCGCATGCGGTCTTTTCAAAACTTGAAGTTTTGAACAACTGTTTAGATAATAAAGGAAATTAAATATATAATTTTGCATTTCTTTTACAAATTCTATTACATTAGAAAAAAATCAAATTAAAGGTAAGATGAAGTGGGGTAAGTGCAACCAGGGTAAATTTACCCCCGCTTTCAAACTGTTATTATGAGATAACTGTATATATTCTAAAGAATGTAGAAACAAAACTCAGCACACACACCACTTGGGGATATTTATCTACAAGAACTTGCTGTTAGATTTGTTCTATCATAAACCTTTTATTTTTTACAATTTTTTTATTTCCCTTTTTCAATTTCCTCTGGTTGCACTTGTTTCTGAAAAACGGAGCAACTGCAACCATGTCCCCCAAACCCCCATAGACTGCATACAAATAATAATTATTGTATACCTTGAATGTACTTATTGTGGTAGTTTTTGTTTTGTATGTTTATCTCGAACCGTTTGGGAGATACAAACTTTTCGTGAATAAAATCGGGACGACTGTAAAAAAGAGCAAAATTTAGTTTATAGTTTTTTAAAATAGATTTTTGTTTGAATTTACAATATTAATGTACTTAAACATGTTTCCCATACTTTTCCCATTTTGTTTTTCTAAGTTTGTAGAGACAATTTTGTTATTTCCGGGTCTCGGAGCACTTTACACAAAATTTGAATATTAAAATTTTTCTTAAACTCTTTTTCTTCTCTTATTAGGTGATTTAACTAAACACACTTCGAATAAAAACGTAACAAACTTATTCTTTGGCTGAAAAACAACGACTTATTGAAGATTGTACAAGGAGAAAATGACTGAAAATGTCAAATCTCCTCCCCAACTACCAACACTTGCTCCTCGTACAAAAATGACGGTGTAACCACAGCTGCCAATGCAAAACGGTTAGTTGGATTCCGAAATATGTGTGGTTAATTTTTTGAAAACTGCACATTAAACTCGATAAGAATACAAAGTTTTTATATTTTAGGTAGTAGGATGAAAATATAAAATAGTGACAAACTTTTATAATCAAATTGCTAATTGCCAAAACACCAAAATGTAAGCACTTTTAAAATAAAAAAAACACTATTAAAATAGAAATTGCCAGACTTTTTGGTGAGCATCAAAATAGAAAATTATAATTTTGCATATCTAATGTTTTTTTATATATATTTTTTTTACAGAAATATTAATGTTTAGAAAAATAACCTGCCGTGGCTACACTTGGCTTGTGGCTTCATTTGCCGCACTTCTCCCCAGATATTACTGTTTCAAGTTGAATAAAATTGGGTTGCATTTATGTGTTTTCCTGGTAAAAATAGTTATCCATTGTTTATCTATAATCAAAATACTTCATCTAACAAATATACAATATTGAACTTTATTTTTTTTTGTTTCCATTTATAATTTGCTTCCTATGATCTCGGTATCTTTTATTTTAAAATTGTCTTTTGAATACAAAGAATTTTGAAATGCTCCAAATACCTGCCGTGGTAAGTCATGGTGCAAGAGAATGTGCAATGATGTATTTGATTAAATTGAAACTCCGTGGAATTTAATAAAAAAAAGTCCGAAAACGAAAACAAAAAAATAATCTTTTTTTTTTTTATATACCAGTAAGCTTTCTCTCTACATTAATTATAATAAATTATAATATTACAATTTAAAGAAATAATAAAGGTTTGTCACATAATCAATGTCTTATTATCTGGGTTAAATTTTCAACTACATGTACTATGTATTTATCTTTTTTAAAAAATACAAATGAATTAATAAAAATGCTAGTATATTAAAAATATATATATAATTTATTTTATATATATTTTATTTTTTAAGATTTCCCTCTGCTCTCTTTGACTTAATATATGCACAAATTTGAATAAATAAAACAGCAATTAGGAGAAACTGTTGTTAATTTCTCTTATAAACTTCACAAGAGATCAAATTAAAGTTATTTATTTAAAAAAAATAGAGCAAATATTATGTAATTAAAATAGTAAATGTTATTAAAAATACCAAACAAAAGAAGGACTTTGAATAGTGTCATTCTAGAATATTTGCGGTGAAACAGATTTCACACTAATCATTATTACAATACTAGGATTTAAAAAGTAACAAATATTTTTTTAATTTCTTATAAACCTCTGTGAAACAGCTAAATATATAACTTTTTATTTTTTCGGAAATTTAGCTACAATACACTATTTTAAAGCGATAAATATTTTATCAATAAATTTACAGAAGTTACAGCATAGTTAGTAATTTTAGAAGAGAAGCGATAAAATTAAAATGTATTTTCTGAAGTTAAGTCTAATCTAAGTTTAAAAATTATATTTAAAAACATATTTTATATTGATACACAGTAAACGTAAGCTGTGTAATTACGAATGAGAAAGTGCAATTTTCCTTTTGTTTCCCCATAATTTTCGATTTTTAAATACGACCAATTCCTAAAATAATAGGTATTTTTAATATGATTATTATACTTGTCTATAAAAATAACCTATTATTCTTTAAGTTACATCTTTAATCCGCAGAATATTTTGTAAATAGAAGTTGCCTTTCTAAAGATTTAAAACAATTTTACTACTGTCAATACATATAATAATGCTAGATTTAGTTAGAATTGAACCAAAATGATGATTTTTAAATAATCTTAATAAATTAATAAAAAAATTCAAATTAATTCGTATTTTTTTTCCGAATAAATAACAATTGAATTTTGTATAGCGGTACTAGATGCTGACCAAAGTTTTTTAAATTATATCATTCGGCCCTTTGATGGAAAAAGGTTGCCGACCCCCTAGTCTAGGTTCAAATTGTTCATCACTACCACCGTATTTATTTCTTGAATGAAAATATGGTCGTATCCAAAGCCTTCTTGAACTTACAGTCGCGAGTACTACTGCTTCTGAGGTGGCAACAACTACTAAACGTTCCTGGCTTCTTGCCCTTTCGAAGGTTGACTATATCGAGTCCATTACATGCCAACTGAAAGAGCTTCAAAACTTTTACTCGAGCTATATAGCTCTGCCCGTGCTATATAGCTTTGCTACATTTCTCAGCTATATAGCCCTGCTATGTAGCCCTGCTATGTAGCTCTGCTATGTAGCTCTGCTATGTAGCTCTGCTATGTAGCTCTGCTATGTAGCTCTGCTATGTAGCTCTGCTATGTAGCTCTGCTATGTAGCTCTGCTATGTAGCTCTGCTATGTAGCTCTGCTATGTAGCTCTGCTATGTAGCTCTGCTATGTAGCTCTGCTATGTAGCTCTGCTATGTAGCTCTGCTATGTAGCTCTGCTATGTAGCTCTGCTATGTAGCTCTGCTATGTAGCTCTGCTATGTAGCTCTGCTATGTAGCTCTGCTATGTAGCTCTGCTATGTAGCTCTGCTATGTAGCTCTGCTATGTAGCTCTGCTATGTAGCAGTTTTGCTACATAGTGTAAACCCGCCTTTAGAGCGGGACATAACGCAATAGACCATCAGGTCTTCGTGATCAATGCGGATAGGACAATGACCAGGACTATAGCCAGACTGAGAACTCGACACCTGAGAGGTATGAAAATAAATGCTGATGGAACTAGGACACTTACAGATTTTGTAGAAATTGCCTAACACCAGAACATATTTTCGGCCTCCGTGGCCGAGTGGATTAGGCGTCAGCTGGGAATCCAAGAGTCCCCGGTTCAAAACCTTGCGATGGACTAGACTAAAGAATAGTAAAAAGTAGTGATATTGCGATCCCAGGGTTGCCAACTTCGCTACCAAAATACTAGAATGTCGTACAGAACGTCATTGCATTGCGTATCAGTTGCATTGACGGTTCAGATATTGACATATCAGTGAAACGTTACAAGTCCTCTTTCACTTGTTTTTCAGACATAAATAATAGCTACAAAGAGTATCGTAAGTTAGGAATTGAATATAAATCCATGCAGGACAGAAAATATCTTCCCTTTATTTGCGTTATGCATTATGTGGACGACCCCTCTCACGATTCCGCCAAATTTACCTACATCCATTTTTAATACCATAGTATGGAGGCCTCCGTGGCCGAGCGGTTAAAGGCGTCAGCTAGGAATCCGAGGATTATTGGTTCGGGCCTAGGCGATGGACTTGACAAAGAAAAGTAAAAAATTAGTGATCTTGTGATCGGGGGGTTGCCAGCTTCGCTACAAAAATACTAGAAAGTCGTCCAGAATATCCACAAAAACTTATCGGCGTGTATACTGGACTGGTGCACGATACATCTGATCGGGGTCCAAAGTCCCGATGTCTATTGAAGGCGTTGGGTGCTAGTTCAGGTGTTGTCCTCGTCCTCTGACCCTGGTTCAAAAATACGAGACATCGTTCTCGGGTCTTTCTTTCGAGATAGGCCCCGGACCGTCGTCAATAGCCTACTGTGCAGCTCTAGTGCGACGTTGATCAATCAAACCAAACCAGACTAAACCATTGTAGTGACCACGTTCGATGATGTTTGACTTCGGTTTGGTTTGGTTTGGTTTGGTTACATTTCCGGCTTCCTATTTCTGTCCTCGTATTTAGGCTTATCACAGCCACATACACATTCATACATCTACCTCGTTATTTTAGGAGCCCCAGTTGCTCAGTTAGTAAGGCGTTCAGCTACTAATCAGAGGATTGGTGGTTCGAATCCGTACAATGGACTTGACATAGAAAAGTAAAAAAAGTAGTGATCTTGCGATCGGAGGGTTGCCAGCTTCGCTACAAAAATACTAGAAAAGTCGTCCAGAATATCCAACAAATTATACTGGCGTGTATATGGGACTGGTGCACTATCAATCTGATCGGGGTCCAAAGTCCCGACGTCTATTGAAGGCGTTGGGTGCCAGTTCAGGTGTTTCCTCGTCATCTGACCATGGTTCTAAAATAACGAGGTGCATGTATTAATGTGTGTGTGAATGTGTATGTGTTCCCGGGTCTTTCCTTCGAGATTGACCCCGAACCGTCCCCAATAGCCCACTGTGCAGCTCTAGTGCGACGTTAATTAACAAAAAACCAAAAAAAAAAACTCGTTATTTTAGAACCAAGGTCAGATGACGAGGAAATGTATTGCTCGACCTGTCACCTGCAACGCATGTTGTCCTGGAAGAGCACAAGAAATCCCTATAGGGACGAGGGCGCCTTAAAATCTTCACAAAACTTGTCTCGACATCTTACAAGTAAATTCCTCATAACTTCAGTCCAAATGAACTTTTTAAGATGGATTTTGCAGCAATTTATAAAAAAAAATTTCAAAATGGGTCTATTCTTTTATTTTGTTGATATAATGTTTTAGACATTTTAAAATTAGCTTATATTGAAGCACTCTCTTTCTTCAGTTTTTAAAAAAAATTAACTACAGAAAAAATTAAAATAATAACGATTTTTAACGAACTAATAACGAACGATTTAATAACGAACCTTTTGCACTTCAATATGCAAAAAACCGCGAGTTAATAACCTAAAAATTAAAGTCAGTAGAAAGCATAAAGTGTCCCATACAAATAACATTAGGCCGCTTTTACATTTAACGACACGACACTGATAAATCGTGAACGATCGCGAAGGGACGACACAACGTTTTATCGTATCGTCTGATGGTCAGTTTTTCATTGCATCGATATCGTTCGCCGAAAACGACAATTTTTACATTCAGTTCGTGTTCGTCTGTTGTCGAAAGCACATCTATTCCAGAGAGTTGTAATATTAAATAAAGATCGCCTTAAATACCAGACTCTCATAAGGCCGCGGTGTCAACATTGAAAAGAAAAACTCACATCACGTGGTTATAGCGCTGCCACATTTCGCGTTCAGACATCTGCAGGAGTTTCAAATTTGGCGCACTTTCTTCTCTTTTGGTGATAAGGAGTTCTGTCCGTATTCAACTTCTTAACATATATGTACGTATTTACTTATTTTCAAACAATATGCGCTAAATATTTCCTCTTCATTAACGAAACGAAAATATTTTATTTGTGTTGAATACTCGAAGAAGCGAAACTCTTTATATTTCTCAGGTTTTATTGTTCATATTTTCTTATTGAAGTATACAAAATAACAATTGAAAGAACTTCGCTTATGGTAAATTTTTTACATAAAAACGTAATGCAATTATTTCAAAACTACAAAGTAAGAAAAATCTCCTTAATATATCTGTTAAACTGTGTCACTCGTTCAAAAAAAACTACATTTAAATACAAAATTAAACACAAAACCATATTTCAATACTTTGATCTCGCTTAGTTCTTAAAGTCGCCAAGGCCTGCCAAGCAATATTGGCGCATGAATGAATTGGCATTTCCACATATCACGTGGTTTCAAAGATGGACACACGAAATCAGCATTTTTATTCCTCTATTTGTATCATTACTCTATGATCTATTCTCGATATGGCGCATCGCAACAAATTACATTATAACAAACTGCGATTGTTTTATTTGCTGTATTTATCAAAGTAAGACATGTTGAAGGATATTTTTATGGTTTTTTTTTTTGAACGTCTACAAAAAGTTAGAGCTAGAACGTTAAATTAACAAATTAGCCACTCATAAGCTACAATGCATTGAATCTATTTCAAGATAACTTTTATTAAATTGGTATTTTGTTGTGTTGCTACTTTTGCTTTTCCTGCACCATAATGTAACAACGGTCATTTCATGTGTCATTAGACCATGACAGCCTTTACGTAATTTTTTAAACTACTTTATTAGAACTATAATAAATCGATTTATGATTAATGATATGTTTTCAATTTTACATCCAATTGAAATAAGTCCTAAAATTGTATTTAGAGTATTCTCCAACTCCAATTTACATTCAATCGACAAATACCTTTCGTTGCGTTGCTTCTGCAATCAGAAGTATCGACGAGCGGAAATTGTCTCCGAATTTAGAATCCCCCCCGTCCAAGTGGGTGCGTGCGAAGGAGCCATTACACGCAGGAGACACGGGGACTTTTTGCGTCCATGAAATGGAACATCCCAAAAGAAATGCCTTTTTATTAAATTTGTGTCGTCCCATTACGAGAGAATTTCTGATCACACACGCGATTCGAAATAAACGTCCATTCGAGAGGAGTTGTTCCTTTTGTGTGGTGCGGATGGAGCAACTTCGTCAAAAGATATCGGGGTATTTTATTTCAATGTGGGAATAAAAATTTCCCTTCATGGTAAGAACAAGGACGGGGGAAGGGGTAGATAAAAAAAAAATTACCGTTAGTGGAAGAAATGGTGCTGCGAGCAGTTCTCGGCAAAGCACAAATTCAGGCACAGGGTGTCACGTGGTTCCAGTAGTTACTTCTGTGTCTGCTGGACAAGCGATTGGGCCGAATGCATAAACAGAAGGAGATCCCTTTACTTCCAAAATTTAAAGCAAATCCCTCAAGAAGTATGTAGTATAAAAATAAAAGGCAAACCTTTTACTTATGTAAATGAGCAAACGTTTCATCTGTAAACATTTTGCTCAGAACAAAAGTAAATGTATATGCATAAAAAATACTCTTTACTAATTATTGAAAGGAAATGCTTCAGAAGCAATGCATCTAGTCTTGTAGTGACTCAAATGCAAAGCAAGATGTTAGGGGTGTACCAAAAGTACCGTCACGTAAGCTTTGTCTAGTGTTGTTGGCAGTTTAATTGCACAAGCTTATAATTGGATTAAATTTTCAACTACTCCCAATGGAATAATTAAAGAAAGGCTAAGCAAATACTGTTATAGCAAAGCAAATACCGTTCACCAACGGCGATTGGCGTAGTAGACTGTACTCATATAGGAATTCAGAAACCAAAGGTCCATGATGGCGAGTACTTTAAGAGAACTTGGTACCCCAAAAATTATTTTCTATAATTTGATATAAAATTAAATATTTTTGTGATGACTACATGTAAACTATTCAGGAAAAAAGATTTAAATGAAAAAAAAAAATTGAAATTTCTTCAAACTTTTTCAAAAATTAAATTTTTGTTACATTTTTCGAAGATTTAAGGCATTTTTCACAATGCTACTTCTCCTTGAGATTTCATTTTTCCATCGAATTTTTTTTGTAAGCTCTATTACTTTATGTTTAATAACTTTAGGGATGAGATTTTGCATAAGTATTTTAGTTGAGGAGAAAAAAAAATTAGTGAAACATCGGCCATTTTTTTCCAAAAAACTCTAATTCTTAAACATTTTATTTTTTTAAATAAATTGTTTTTAATATTTTTCTAATTCCATCCCTAATTCTATTTAATATACTCTTGTGTACAGGTTCAAAAATTTCACAATAATTCATACATATTTCTTTGAGTTTTAGTATTTTAAGTAGGTGTATGTTCACGAAAACAGCAAGCTGAAATAAATGCATTTAAAGATTTCAGTATTGAAAATTATTTATTAGAAATGTCCGAATTAACTAAAATAAATTTTTTCCCCATAAATAACGTATATATATCCTACTAATTATGCAAAATTAATGACAAATAATTATTATTTTATTTTGCTCCAACTTTAAATAAAAATGTCACTTTCAGTATTCAATGTATCTAAAATTTCTAAAAACACAATAAAATCACTCACTGTCAAGCAAATTTTCATTCTTGTAATACAGTTTTGGCAAACCACTAACTACTGAACATTATGAAACAAAAATTGACTGCAGGTATTTATATAATTTGCTTTAATGTTGAGTGTAATGCAGGGAAAACTGAAAATTTTTTAGTGATTTTATACATGGCACTCACTCACTGTAAAATTAAAGCACCCTATAGTATAAGTTATTCCTTATTTATTCTTAAATTACTTTTTCTCTTTATGCATTGCAATATTTACAAGTTTGAGTGCAAAATCCCTGATAAGGTGGCGTATTGCAAAATAATAGATTTTGCAGTACGCCGCATTTCCCTGTATTGTCTTTTGGGCAAATCAATTCACACACAGAGTTTCAGTAAATTAATTACCTGTCTGACTCTAAAAATTTTGAAGACTTTTTCATAGTATGTATAATTCTTAGTTGTATTCACGTACAATATTTAACAAAAAAACACTCGCTTTTTTTTACAAATGTATCTTTGGGATACCTGAACTAGTTGATGATGTGTACAATTTCGTTGGCATTTTGCATTTGGCAGGTAACACATCTTTATAACAGTCCTGTAGAAGCAATTCTTTGATACACTGACATTATTTTGCTTCGATGTACCCATTTTTACATTCGGTTTATGACTTTCTCTATGTAACACATAAGGTTTATGAATTTCTCTATGTAACACATTCGGTTTATGAATTTCTCTATGTAACACATTGGATAAGGAGTGAAGAAAACGTTCATAAAATGATTAATATTTATTCAATCGTTTTGCAATTTTGGGAAAACATGCTAGAAGGTTTGAAGCGTAATTTTAAACCAATAATTTTTTTTTTGACATTTTCATCGATTTTGGGTACCGAGTCCTCTGGAACATGTAAAACTACCTTAAATGTACAGTCAACTTGCGACGCAGACAAATCTTTACAAAGGGTTGGTATAAGTCAGCTTGGGTCCGTGCATGACGCCCGCATTTGAGACTACTTACTAGTTTATCCATAACACAAAACACGGTAATTCTTGCTGACGATGGGTAAGGATTTGAGCAATGGTTAATGACACCGTATCGCGATCCTAACAATTCTACAATACTAGCCTATAATGAACTGCTTACAAACAAAAGGGTTTTAATAGAGTGTTGTTTCGGACAGTTGAAAAAGCGATTCCCTAAACTAAAGTATGCATTCCGAGTAAAACTGGAAAATATTTTTAAAAAATTGTGGTTGCGTGCATCATCTTGCACAGCATTGCCAAACGTTTAGGTGATAGAAATTTTGAAGTTCATCCTGAAAAGGAGAACTTGTTGAAGATGGAAATAGCACTCTTAATGGAGATATTGCTCTCCGTTATTGCTCTTAGCCTTGCAGGTCAAAGTGTAAGAAACCACCTGTTCGAAAAGCTTTCTCCTATGTAGTTTTCGAAGGAAACAAAACGAGCTCTTAAGTTAAAACAAAAGACGTATAAAATATTTAAAACAGGTAAGAACACTGATGGTAAGGAGTATAAAAAATCTAGAAGGGAGTTTAAGTATATCAGTAGAAAACATAAATAGGCCTTGGAGGAAAAACTTTCTAGGGATATCAACAATAATCCAAAGGGATTTCTTTCTTACGTCAGTGGAAACAATAAAGTAAATAATCATCCGGGTCCACTCTAAGATTATCCAGGCAATTTTATTCAAGATTATGTGGGAATAGCTAATATTTTAAATGAACTTTTAATGCGAGTTTTTAATAAAGATTTCAAATCTGAATTCATGCAAATAGAGGATAATATACGTCCGGTTATTACAGAATGCAATTTTACTAGAGAAGAAGCAGTTTATCATATAAGAATTATTAAACCTTTTAAAGCACCAGGACCAGATGAAATTTATCCAAAAGTACTAGTGGAATGTGCTGAAGAACTGGGAGATGTTGAAATAACTATTTTCAAATCGACGTTAATAATGTACCAACAGACTGGAAATTAGCAAATGTCCCTCCGCTTTTTTAAAAAAAAGGGGCAAAATGTGAACCTGGTAATTATAGACCGGTTAGTTTAACATCAGTCTTATGTAAGGTTTTTGAAATATTAATAAAAAATAGCATCATATCATTTTTGGAATCGGAGAGCTTGCTGTCAGATAATCAGTATGGATTTAGGAAAGGTAGATCTTATACAACGAATTTTTTAAAATTCTACAATAGGGTTACTGAAGAATTAGATAAAAGGAACAGTGTATATGTAGTATAAATTGATTTCCAGAAGACATTTGATAAAGTCCCTCACGAAGCATTGCTGTTCAAGTTAGAGATTGGGGGGGGTGAAATTTTACAATGGATAAGGAACTAGTTAATCGGTAGGAGTCAGCGGGTACAAATTAAAGGTAATTACTCTCAGTGGGCAGAAGTTAAAAGTGGAGTGCCACAGGTTTTGTTTAGATCCACTTTTATTTATTATTTTTATTGATGATATTAGTTGGGAGAATGAGGGCAAAGTCAGCATCTTTGCAGATGATTTAAAAATTATGGGAACTGTGAATTCTGAGGAACAAATACAGCAATTACATGGTGATTTAACAAAAATATCAGAATGGGCTGTTAAATGGGGTATGTCTTTTAATATCAGTAAATTTCAAGTTTTGCACATGGGTATCAAATATAGAAAGGCTGAATATGTTTTACAGGGGGCAAAAATAACGATATAGTAAGTGATCTGGGCGTATTAGTAAATGAGGATTTTAAAATGAGTCATCAATATACAGATGCTAAGGGTGATAATGAAGATGCCAGCACCCAAAAATGTCAAGCACCTCAAAAGTTCAATTTTTTCTGCAGACCTATTCCCGGTATATAAGGTTTCCAAAATTTTCAGAAGTACCAAGACCTCTGAGCAATTTCACTAAGAGAGCCTGCAGGAAGCTCAAACGACATGTGCGAGTCCCAACTTAAAGGTGATAGTTTAAAGAAAATCATCGAAAGTTTTTAATCCACTCAGAAAACTATGCCAACTGCTCTGAACGTAGTTTTTTAATGAATCAAGGAGTTCTCTACCAATACGTACCCGACGCTGATTCTGAAAATGAGCGATTAGTCATCCCGACTACCGAGAGAGAATCCATCGTGCAGAAACACAACGACGATCAAATGGCAGGGCACTATGGCGAAGTAGGAACGTTCCGAAAAATATCAAAACGCCACTATTGGACGGGAATGAAAAAATACATATTGGAGTATGTGAAGAAGTGCCCAGAGAGTAATCGGTACAATACCTGTTTATTCACAGAGATTTGAAACTCTAACAAATCTTTTTGGTCCACTACTAGAAAGTAAAGATGGTAAGAAGTGGATATTTATAATTGAAGATGTCAACACCTTCCTTGCAATATTGGTCCAAGATCTTCCAGTAATCCGTTTTGTCCTCAACACTCTTAAGTGCCAAGTGATTGAAAACGACAACTTTGTCCCTGAAATTACACCATACCTCAAATTGAAACAACAACTAAGGACGAGTGAACGAGTGAATGAGTGAATTAATCGCGGACACATCGCTTTGCCCAGCAAAAAATAAGGATTTTATTCGCCAATACAGTGCTCCCGAATTTTTATCCTGGTATTCTTGTCGGGACGGCTAAGGGACCAGAGGGGGAGTTTGTAACACCACGCTCACAGCGGCCCCTACCGGCCGACTATACCGCCCTCTACTGGTTGACGGGATGAACTTGTAAGTCGTAAGCCAGCTTCGACCCTGCTCGGTTACATGTAGTTTGCATTCAATTTTGTGTATGCTGGGTGTAACCTTAAGCTTCAATTACATTTGTTATACTTCAAACACAAATGGCCATTCCAGATTTCATGTCTTGATCATTTCAAGAACCCCATTCGTAGCACTAACCAACCCGCTACACAGTTTATTTTACGAATTTTGTTTATTTTTACATATTTTGTTTATTTTTACAAATTTAGTTTATTTTTACAGAAATATAAAAATATTGCGAATTTTTTTTAATCGAAAGTTGTTTATTGTTTCAGCCAGGTGGTTTTATTATTACAGCCGATACCTTTTGGGTTTTTGGTATCACGGATAAGAAAGATATCTTTAACAGATTTTCATTTCTTGTAATAAAAATAGTGCACCACCCCCATATTGTACGGTTTCTGATAAAAACGTGTTGGCTACCACAGAATGTTATCTTCTTCAAGCCAAAATAAACTTTTAAAGTCCTCAGTAAGTGAAGGAGGTTTATAATTTTCACATTCATCAAGTTCACCATCTCCGCAGTTGCACAAACACAACCTCTCGCTTTGCACTCGAGTCACTACTCGACAACGTCTCTTTCGAAGCACTTGTGTTTAATAACGAGTAACGTGTAGTGTTTACGAATACGCATTTACTTTTGTCTTGAGCTAAACGTTTACAGATGAAGCCTCTGCTCATTGACATAAATAAAAGATTTGCCTTTTATTCACACTTCTTGAAGGATTTAGTTTAAATTTTTTAGAAGTGAAAGGATTCCCTTTGGTTTATGCATTCGGCCCAATCACTTCTTGTCTCGGTAATCTTCCGCAGATCTCTACGACACAAACTAAACTTCGCGTCATTCGTCCAGTGTTCACACAATTCGAACGGCGCCATTAGTTATCACAAGCTCTTCACAGTTGTTATTGGATGGTTTGGTTTGAACGTTTTGAAAGATTATCAGTGTGAATCATTTGTAGAACAAAATCATATTTGCAGGGATATAACTATTTATATTATTTATAATATTTTGAAAAACTCTCTTCATTTTACTAATTTATGCCGTCAAAATCGCAACACATCATATAACTAAAAGATATATGTCTGGGGTTTCTAATGACGGATTTTAATTTGCGTAGTTAACCTTTAGCCCAAAGCCTGTCTAGCACGTCGTCCAGTTTGTGTAAAGGTTAATGGCTTCTGCCCTACTGCATTCCATGCTGAAATGCAATGACGCATTTGGTTTTTTTTATGATCATAACTATCGCAGGCTTATACCAGTTATAGTGGGGTGGCAGATGTCATATTTTTAGCCTTAATTTAGAAACTGAGCCGAAATTGTTTTTTCATTCGATATGGGTCAAGTGTAACCCAAATATGACATTTTTACTTGTTGTCAATTTTACATTTCATTTTTTCAATGTACAGGGGGGCCTCTAAAGTTATACTAAATTAACAAAGTAACGCAATATCGTAAATTGTTCAAGTTATTATTATATGCTTATAAGATATCAAATTAAAGGTTTTTTGAAGCAGATTATGAATATATATATATTAAAATTCATACATATTATTTACAAGGATATATTGAGTCAAACGCTTTGGAGCAATCATGACATCAGCAATGGTTAAGTATTTCACAATTGCTTCAGTATTATTGACCAAAATTGTTCAAGAATATGAGAAGTATGCAGGTATATCTGATAGAAACGATATATCAATGCACTAAGAGAGTGTCGAGGGAAAGGGCTCAAAATAATGCTTGCAGTAGTGACATTAGCAGAGGCTCTATCGACTGAAGTTAATATTGGGAATTCAATTAAATATGTCATTAACACTGAAAGTTAAAATTCTTTATACTTTAAGTTAAAATACTATAGTTCAGGTTTTCAATGGTTGTAATTCCATCCATTAAATGTAAAATTTTATATATTACTGTATGACTACAGTATTTGTCTAACAGTATTGGAATAATATTTGAAGAAAAAAAATTAAAATAATGCAAACCTTTTAAATAAAATTTTATATTAATAAATTCGACACTTTTCGACAAAAATATTGCTAAAAATAAATTTCAATTTTGAATTTACAATCTCCTCAAATATCATATAATACTAACATCTTAAACCATCATTAATACCATCAGTAATTATATTAACTAGGTTAGAACAATTTTCAAGCAGTGGCACAGATCAATACAATACAGGTTATATTTTCTGAAGCTGAAAACTCTTATTGTGCATCCTCCAGCATTGGCATTTTCACAGATCCAAAAGAGCTTCTGGTGCTAGTGGTAAAGTGTGATGTTCGGAAATCAATTGTCTATTGATTTCGACCCAAGAAAATGCATTTACGTTGGGGATAACTGCACATGGAATGTTAGATGTCTTTAAAATCATGCCATATTGTTGCAATCCATATATATGTATAATCTCCACCTCAATTATAGAATCAGCATGTTTTCCGTAAATACGAAATTAAGTTTCACTAATCGAAAGCTTCTATTCCTTCATATGAATAATTGTTTAACTGGGAAATACATTTATAGAAACCAATACAATACACAAATATATCCGTTTTAAGGGTATACCCATTTTGTACAACACATCAAGTAATATTTGTGGGTCCCTTTGCGAAACATCCATGGCGGCATGGAGTATGATGTGTTATTCAACCTTCTCTAAAGTGTGCTGATCTTGTTTCATAGCTTTAATAGAAAAAACACCCTCTATGTTCATATTAATCAGAGAAGCCATCCATCGTACAGTCCTCCACGCTTTTGTATGGGCCCCACGGTCAAAGAAAAAAAAGGATAAAATAGCATTTTTCTTTTTACGTGAAACATCTTCAAAATCAACAACATGAGTTATCAGGAGATAAACACAATTATACGCTTTTAGAGGAATCCATTCCGACACTAACTCTATTACAAATTGATCGATTCAAAATTTTAATTTTCAATAAACAGAATACAATAATGCGGACTTTTACGTAAATAAGTAATCTATGCAAACGTATTGTAGCCGCATTTAACATTTGTAGTTGACTGTCAACTACATTTGTATTCCAGATTGGCTTTTCGAATATCTGATACACTTTCCTAATTCTTATTCAAACCTATTCATAAATTTTTGTGAAGCACTAAAAGGGATTATCTACCTGTAAAATTATCTTCTTACTAAATGTGGCCCTTGTATTACTAACCATATTGGTATTGTAAGACACAACAATAGCCTTCTCACTGCACTTGAAATTTGCAATTAATTTATCAGATTTGTACTTAATTAATTTTGCCTTGGTCTACATGTATTAGAAAGTTCTTCAGACTCAATATTTTTGTACTATCTGCCACATGATAATGAAATGTAAATAATTTACTTTCTTTAACTAATCCATTCAGTATATTAGTCAAATTAAATTCGTACCTCATCATTAACAGTACCCATGATATTAATTTTCTTAATATATTTGTATTCGCAACGGATATCTATAGTTTATGTAGAACTCTGTAATTATTGTACAATACACGTGACATCAACCGAAAACACGTTTTTATGACAAGTTATTGGTATTTCTTGAATGTCGCCTGGTAGTTTAAGAGAGAATGTTTCCGATGCGAGTTCATGCTTGGTAATTAGCATATGTATAGAGCCATCAGGATTGGAATTTGAAGGAGGGGAGATTTGGAACTCATATGTTCAAATAACATTCTTGTGGTACTAAATGTGGACGAGGCTGCCGCATAAATCAGATTAGCCTATAAATCAGATCAAAAGCAGCCTATAAGTCAGATTACGATCCTGTCTAAGATTAACCATTTGTATTCCGACTTTAATAGATTTTGAAGTACTGTCTGTATCTTTAAAAAAAATGTGTTTCGAGTCTGTAAAGCTCAGTAATTGACTAATTGACATGGGCGTTTTTGTATAAAATGCTCATATGCAAGTAATTAATATGCCACGTGTATGACGAGCGATTGTGTCGTTTACATCCTTTGGTGAAAGAACTGAAAAGAAGGTTATCACATTGGAAGGCTATCTGTATTTTTAAATTAATAACCTTCAGTCGATTTCGCTGCTTCAAGTACTTATCTGGAGCTTCCCTCCCCCCCCCCCCCCACCACACCACACACACACTGAATCTCTCATGGTGCAGATATAGACCTTGTCTATCAGATGTATACTTAATTTTTTTTTATTTTCTGAGAAATTTTGTCCAATACTGGAGTAATTGGGAAATATTCATCCATTTCTGATGACGTTATAGATTCTAGGCTTTGGAAGTCATAGCTGTTTGAAAATAATATGTATGTACTTGTAATATATATTTTCATAATCTACATCAAAAACCCTTTTATTTGATATGTTATAAGCTTATGCAATAATGACTTTGACACAATGCCCTACAATGCGTTGATTTGTTAGTTTATTATAACTTTAAAGGCCCCCTTACATTGAAAAAATGAAATGTAAAATTGACAACAAGTAAAAATGTCATATTTGGGTTACACTTGACCCATATCGAATGAAAAAACAATTTCGGCTCAATTTTTAAAGTACATTACAACTGCCACCCCACTATTAAGATTCGAAATTAAAAATCATCTTAATTGCGTTTTATTGAATCATGTTTTAACTAACGACTGTTCGCAAAATACAAAAATAGGGTGTTTTTAAGATCACTGTATTTTTGATCTCCTCCGTACAGTGCCGGGCTCTGAACAGTCGTAATTGGAGACGGCCTGGGAACGATGGGAAGTGGGCGCCTCATCTCTTTAAAAATATTTTACATCGTGAATAAAATATTTTTCAATGCATTCTCTCTAACCATACCACTGATTTAAACATTTCATATAATTCTCAGATCTCGGGTAGTTCCTGATGCCCAATATAGCTGAGAAGATGACGAGGGGAGGAGAGAGACCCACCTGTTTGAAACCCTGGTAGAAGACCTTGATCTCCGCCCTTGAGAAGTTCGTGATCCGGCAGAGGGCGTTGATGCGCTGGGGTCGGTAGCGAGGGGCGGACGGGGGGAACTCGTCCAGGTAGGATACAACTGAAAACAGAAATAAAGCGACTGAGTTTTGCGAATACGAAAAGTCGTGTCATTGCAGCCTTCTCTCTGCCCCCCCCCCCCCTTCTGTCAAATCTACAAAATTGGAGAAGACTTTCAAAATTGCAGGTAAAACGCAGACGCGGTTACATTTCTATTTAATATAATTCATGTAATTGACTTTCAAGCTCACGCCAATCATCCAAGTCTCTGTAATTGCCCGTATATTAAATAAATATAATTAAAATTGTGACACTATGTTTCAACTTATACAAAGTAGTTTTCATGACAACTTACGACCAAAAGTATACCAAAGCAAGGCCGCTGTTAGTAACTGTGGGATCAAGTGCGAATATAACCTCGGGACCCCTTTAGTCTTCAATATTTCGCACCCTTCCCCCAAGTTCAGGTTCTATATATATTCTATATATTTATACTAATTTCTGGAAGTCCATGCCTTCCCCTACCAATATTGGATAAGGAACTGGTTAATTGGTAGCTTGTTGCTTTTAGTGGATTGTGGATGTATATTGATCGTACGTGACATGAGGGGGGGGGGAATGTTTTTTTTGTTTTTTTTTGTTTTGTGGTTTACTGGCACAAGGACCTCAAGGATCAAACTGCGCCAAACGCTCGATAGAATAAAAACACTATATTTACAGTTTCTCTTTTATTTTTTTTTTAAAGTGCAAGTTTTTATAGTACAATCATATTTTGTGATAAAAATTAATATCTTTTAAAAATTTAAAAACAGATTGGTTAAAATTGTCACCTAAAACTTCTTCCATGGTAATATGGCTAGGTCCAAAATTTAAAATTCTAAAATGTGTAAAATCAAGGCATTCAATTAAAACATGTAGGACAGTGAGATCTTGATCGCATGTCATAGAATACATCGTAGAATACATAGCATACATCGAATAAACATAGCGGAATCTGTTCACCGTTTAGGAGATGTTCATGTGAGAATCTTGTGCATCCAATACGAAGCCTCGTTAGAATGACTTCTCGTCTCCTATTTTTTAAGGTTATATTTCCATGTTTGTAATATTGGCTTTATTTGATATAGTTTATTGTGCGATTGTTCGTTCCATTCTATTAGCCAGACTTTAATTATCTATTCATTAATAGAGAGTTTGAAATCTTGAAATGGGATTTTAAAATCTTGGTTGAAAAATGTGCTACACTATGCTGCTTCATCTGCCTGTTCGTTTCCAGGAATATCCATATGTCCTAGGATCCAGCAAAAGATAATTTCATGTTTCAATAAACGAGCTCTTAAGTTAAAACAAAAGACGTATAAAATATTTAAAGAAACAGGTAGGGACACTGATGGTAAGGAGTATAAAAAAGCTAGAAGGGAGTTTAAGTATATCAGTAGAAAACAGAAATTGGCATTGGAGGAAAAACTTGCTTGGGATATCAATAATAATCCAAAGGGATTTTTTGCTTACGCCAGTGGAAACAATAAAGGAAATAATCATCTGGGCCCACTCGAAGATTATCAAGGCAATTTAATTCAAGATGATGTAAGAATGGCTAATATTTTAAAGGAATTTTTGTTCCAAATGGATGGGGCCGGGGGAAGTACTGGAAGTTAAATCTCCGCATTCTTATTTGGTAAAGTTGCCAGATCAAAGCGTTCGTCATCTACATAGTAACAAATTAAGGAAATACATACAACCGGTTAATACTATAGGAATTATATACGAGGCGGACAGAGACTTTGGTGAAATTCAACATGCACCGATTGAAAAAATTTCAGCAGTAGGAGTATGGCTGAGTAAGCTTACCAGTTCAAAAGACTGGGACCATTTAGACGGGATTAAACGGGAACAATAACTAGAATAATAAGGTATTATCATATTTTTTTTTATGGAGAAATTAAATGCGCCAAAGTTGGGTCACATAGAATAATTTTGAAACCGGACATTTAAAGAAAACAACCCTACATTTACAAAGTCCCTGAATTATTAAAATCGAAAGTGGAGAAACAAATTTCAGAATTATTGCAAAGGGGGTTGATAGAGCCTTCGGTAGTTGAAATAGCATACCCAATAGTGTGTGTAGCAAAAAAGGACGGTACCATTAGACTTTGTGTGGACTACCGCGGCTTAAATGCGGAAAGTCAGATAATGTCGTTTCCAATGCAGAAAAATTACGCTATAGAGCGAGAGCTGCCTATTTTTTCACCACACTAGACATTTTGAAAGGCTATTGGGAAATTCCAATGGAAGAGGGCAGTAAAATACTGACTAGCTTTGTTTCACCGAAAGGTCAATATCAATGGAAAGTGATGCCTTTTGGATTAGCTGGGGCTCCGGCAACTTTTCAGAGGGCAATGAACCAAACTCTAAAATCGCATAGTGGTTATGCAGGAAGTTTTATTGACGACATAGTAATCTATTCGGTAAACTGGGAGGATCACTTAAAACACATTACAGCCGTTCTTAAGACGCTTCAATCCTTAAATTTTACTGCAAACTTGGATAAGTGTTCCTTCGGCAAAGCAGAGGTAAAATATTTAGGTCACATTGTAGGTTCGGGAAAGCATGGGCCCGATCCGGACAAAATTAAGACTATCAAAAACTTAAAAGTACCTAAAACAAAAAAATCTTTGAGGTCAGCATTGGGACTATTTAACTACTACAGGGAATATGTACCAGGATATGCTAGAATAGCTAAACCATTAACTGATTTGACAAAGAAATCCATTCCTAACGATGTCCCCTGGACCGAAGAAGCAGAATGTGCATTTAATGAATTAAAAGATGCTTTATGTAGAGCGGTTTCGCTGTACACACCTGATTTAGCACGACCGTTTGAAATTCATACAGATGCCTCATTGACGGGAATAGGCGCATGTTTAATTCAGAGAGATTCTACGGGAAGAGCTAGGCCGATAACGTTTGCTAGTCAGAAACTGACATATACGCAGAGAAACTGGAGTACAATAGAACGTGAAGCTTTTGCTGTTGTGGGCGCTAAACAAGTTTGAAGTTTGGACTGGGAAACCAATTTTACTTCATACTGATCATAATCCCTTAAAATTTCTTACTGAGGGAATCCCGAAGAATGCTCGATTACAGAGATGGGCATTAGCCCTTGCAAGGTTTAATGTTCAAGTTGCCCATAGACCAGTTGCTGTTAACACGGACGCTGATGCTCTGTCTCGCATCGAGTATGGGATTAATGTACATGTTTATGTAGTAAATGTAAATTTTGTAACAAAACAAAAAAATGTAAATGTATGTGTTTATGTACTTTAGTAAATTAATATGTTTATTGATTTGTTTATATGTAATAATGGATAGGTAGAACGTTTAATTGTAAGCTCATGCATGAAAAGCAATTATGGGACACAAACACTAACACACACTGAAGGTACTTTCCATAATTGGACATTGAAGTGTACGCGGACAAAGCTAGAAATAGTTTCACTGCAGGACTATAGTCATGCAGTGGAAACTGGAGGGAAGGTGTGAGATGTTGCTCTTGCCACTCGCAGAGTGGCGCGGGTGTACCGGAAGTGACGGAATGCTTGGGAGAAAGTGTTATGTTTTTTTGGAGGGAGAGGAGAAAAAAGCGAGGACCGGACCGGACCGGACGAGGATTGGGAAAGCAAAAGTAACAAGTGTCCGGTGTTCTCAATTGTCCGGTGTTCTTAATTGTCAGGTGTTCTCAATTGTCCGGTGTTATCAAGTGTCCGGTGTTCTCAATTGTCCGTTGTTATCAAGTGTCCGGTGTTATCAAGTGTCCGGTGTTATCAAGTGTCCGGTGTTATCAATTGTCCGGTGTTATCAAGTGTCCGGTGTTCTCAATTGTCCGTTTTTATCAAGTGTCCGGTGTTATCAAGTGTCCGGTGTTATCAAGTGTCCGGTGTTATCAAGTGTCCGGTGTTATCAAGTGTCCGGTGTTCTCAATTGTCCGGTGATATCAAGTGTCCGGTGTTCTCAATTGTCCGTTGTTATCAAGTGTCCGGTGTTATCAAGTGTCCGGTGTTATCAAGTGTCCGGTGTTATCAAGTGTCAGGTGTTCTCAATTGTCCGGTGTTATCAAGTGACCGGTGTTATCAAGTGTCCGGTGTTATCAATTGTCCGGTGTTATCAAGTGTCCGGTGTTATCAAGTGTCCGGTGTTCTGAATTGTCCGGGGTCTCAAGAGTATCAACGAACCAAGATTTGCGCTGGGACAAAGTTTTACAGATACCATTTTCAACAAACAATAACATGTCATAATATGTGAGCAGTTCTAGTCGAATCTTCTTCTTCAGCATAGCGTCCCAAGAGAGTCCAGGAGCGGTATAATACCAAACGGGATCCAAGCCATAGATTTTCATGCATACATCTCTAAAGCTTTCAAAAATATCTGCTAATTGCAAAATATCCGTCCAAATCAGCATACTCGCCCAAATTGTTTAACTCGAATGCATTCCATACTCCTTGAGCATGCAGATAATCTTCCATGGTATTGTGAGATTCTTTAAGGCGATTATAAAAGGCATCACGGGGTGGTAACTCGGTTTCGTTGAATTTGTCTGGATGATTGACGTAGTCATATGGAAATACACCTTTACGAATCAGGAGAGAAACATGAGAGGAGGAAAGTGCGCCTGCACATGCTTAAACTGGTCTTCTGGAAGATTTTTTGCTAGTTGATCTAGACAACTAGCCATGAATCCAAATGAATCAATAAACCGAAGACAAAGTACCTTGCCAATTTGCTTTGAAAACGAAATGTACTTTTCTGTATTTTCTGGGATGACTGTGATGTTGAAATCATCTCCTCCCAAGCACTTCACGAATCCGGATACGACTATCGTATCCGGATAAGTTATGAAACACCACTGGGATAAAGTGTGAAGTTCTTGCCTTCAGGTTACAGGTATTACAAGCGATTCCTCGAAATTTCTTCGTTTGATGATCATGATCCTCGACCTTGTAATTCTTTTAAGTAAATTCCTTCTTGCACATGTAACAGTGAATTGCTTTCCAAAATGCTTCCAGCTCATCTTTGGTTAATGGGTTCATTGGTAAAGGAGTTCTGTACACCTGCTGAATTTCCAGGGTTTCCAGCTTCATTCGCTTCATAAACTTGTGATGCATTCGGTCGTCGGTACACGTAAGGGGCTTTGAAGAGTCTTGTGGTCGAAACTATGTGGTAGCAGAAGCTGATAGCCTCGTGTTTTTGATATGCTTCAGTGTATGACTTATCAGGGTTCGACTGACAATAATCTATCGGTCGAGTTAGTCATTCAAAGTCAGCATATATCCCGAATGAGACTTTAACGGTAAGTTTGATGTTTTTTAAACCATTTATCTTCCGGCACAATGACTCGAACGGCCTCGTGCTGATTACAACTCAGCTGATGACGGTTAAGAATAGGCTCCGTTGTGAAAAATTGTAAACAGCGGCGGCATATAAACATTTGTCCCTTTCGCTTTGAATGCTGTCTTGAAACGAGACGGGATAGGTCCTTGATCCAGGCATAATGTGCATTTGTGTCGATCTCTAGATACAGCAATCAATATGTACATATTTTTCTTCTGTTGTGATCATTAGAGGATACACTTGATAATCCTCTGCTAATCCATATACGTTAATGGATAGATCATTCAGCTTTCAAAATTTCGGAACATCTTGAATTTTAACAGGGAATTCAATACCTGTAACATTGAGACTGCCGATATATGCTTCATAATGATGCGTTCGGTATGTATGCCGATTATGGTCTTCCACTGGATGGAGAGCGGAGAGGATGGCCCACATGAAGCAGCGATTGTCGTTGTTCTGGACATTGATGACAGCCCGCTCACTCTTAATGGATTCGGGAAGTTCGATGTACGTGGATCCGCGCAGAGGGTTCCATTTGTTCGTTCGTACCTCCAATTCATGAATGCGTTCAAGGCTCCATTGAGATTCTTTGGCTTCAAAATCTTCTGCTTCTTTGAGCAATCTCTCCATAGTTTGTAAATACAGGGCTTTAGCATCGGTGGAGGTATGATTATGGAATTATGGATTTATATGCAATTCCAAACTGCCGATACTCCTTGTCGCGATTCTTCCATTTTGTTACGATTCTGAAAATTGGCACTAAGACTATGCTTTTCTTTTTGTTTGAATTATGTCCGCCAAAAGTTTTAAGCACACGCACGTACCGTGCGCTAATGTCACAGACTTCTACCGTCGATTTAAGGCTCCGGGCAATTGTAGTCACTGGCATTCGGCCTCCGACAACTCAGGATAGCAGTTTGATATCCCTTTCGAGCAGTCGATTATGGTGCTTACAGGCAAACCTTTCGAACAGTCGATTATGTCACTTCGCACTCAAATGCTTTGCCTTGTAAAGAGCAACGTCGAACTACTGTGTTCACGCACGAAAGAGTAATAGTATTTTTTTCTTACTTAAATCGAGTTTTACCTTATATTATATTTGTAGTAAAGAAAGGACATATAAACAACATTCCATGCAGGACAGAAAATATTTTCCCCTACATGTGGTTATGCAATGTATGGTCGAACCCTAGCACGATTCCGCCAAATTTACGTTGCCGAATTTACCACCGCCAAATTTATCGGCTCCCATGAATAACAGTCCGCTGCAATAGGAAGCTTTCTGAATGAATTCCCATTTTCTTTAATGAGGTTTTTGCTGGAATGCATTTTGTTGGGTTTGTGAATAAATGGGGGAAACATATACAATTGAAAAACAAATAAAAATACGAATTCAATCTGAAAAAAATAACCGTGTGCGATTGCTGTTCAAAGCACTACTCTTCATCTTCTTGTTTATTTATAATTAGGAGTGAAGTATTGGGATAGAAAAACCATTTTACGTCAACGTAGCGACTAGCCCCCCTCTCGGGGAAGGGGGTGCTCCTCGGTCGGTGAATCCTGGCACCACCACCGCCTCACCTGCGTCTATTCGTCTACGGAGGAAAAAGGAAGGGAAGTTTTTAAAAAGCGTTGAGCAATCTATATGTACACTATATCACGATTCGCAAAAAAAAAATTCAGTTTGAAATTTTCTATTGCCCGAGCCTTCACCTTCTAACATCTCAGGATTATTTTATCAAAAGTCACCTCGGGCAATCCCCTCCCCCCTCCTGGATCCCGCGCTTGAACGAAGGGAGGTAAACGATCGTGAATGCAGATCGACCTTTTATTAGCTGCCGCTCTCCCAATGAAGAGACGTCCACTCCCTCTCCCTCTCTCTCTCTCTCCCTCTCTCTATCGCTTGCTCCGAGAGAGGAGAGAGAGAGAAGCAGAGGCTGCAATTACGATACTGCTCTTCATTAAGATAATGTCTTCGCAGACAAAAAGTAAAACAATGCACAAAATGACTCTCTAACACTAGGCGTCAGAGGCCTAATCTGGCTGATGGAGGAACGACATATTGGCGCGATCATTGTTTGGCGATGAGGGGATAAAGCCAGTGGCGAGGCGTGACTTTTTGCCATGGTCATCGCTCCGAAACGACGCAACCCCCCCCCCCCCCACCCCATTTTTTTAAAGAAAAGCAATTGTGTTTTTGTCTTAAAACTACTTTTAAATTAATAATCATATTTCTAAATTCTGATATACATATTACTTAGCTCACTCATTCAATAAATTCAAATTCATTGATTTCAGATAATTTGCAAAAAAAAAATCCCGTGCCTGCGAAGTATGGTAGAAGACGCAATTATAATAAATGGGGACATTTTCTCCGCAAGCATTTATATTTGCCCCATTTCATGTGACTCGTAATTAAATTAATTATTTAAGAAGTTGCCGAGCGAAAAATTTTATACAGGCAACTCTCGCTATCTCGAACTCGAGGGGAATTGTATAAAAATTCGAGATATCGAAAATTCGAGTTATCGAAAATCCTATAAAAAAGTTGTTTTGGTAAAAAATAAATACAAGTATACTTACCCTACTTTATTTAAAATATCTATCCAAAATTTTTTGGTGAGTATTTCTATTTTTTTCGGAATCAATTATATTTTCCAATTGCACTATTGCTTGAAATGTCGCTGTTCTTATTTCCGGCCACGATTCAATGAATACACGCATAGTTTTTATGGAAGATAGAGCATCTTTCAAAGTTATCTTTGGAGGAGGTTCGTATTCTTTATCTTTTTCCGAGAGCGATCTCTCATCAAAAGCTGCTATAGAGAGTGTATTACATTTTCGTTTTGTCGCCATTATTCACAGCGACAAATCAACACCACACGAAAGCCTAAGCAAAAGTGAGAAGGGGTCGAGTGTCGTCTGGTTCTTCAGGTTTTAAGTGAATTGCTTTCTGGACGGTCGGTAGTGTTCCAAGAAAGTGGAATCCATTGTACGAATCGCCATTCAATAACGCACAATAAGAAAGAGAACCTGATACGGACCTGACAATTACATATTTGCTAAAGTTTCTTCAAAATCCGTAGTTTTGAGGGAAAACCAAATTTTGAGTTGTGTGGAAACTTCGAGTTATCGAAAATAAGGAAGAAAAACTTCGAATTAACGAGATAAAATTACATTAAATAAGTAATGAAAGTGCAGGGAAATCGATTTTTTTCGAGATATCGAAAAATTCGAGTTATCGAAGTTCAAGTTATCGAGAGTCTACTGTATTATTTTTAAAAAAAAATTTGGACCAATTCAATAGAAAAATTAATTTCAAAATTATTTCATTCTAATTTATGCTTTTTATTAACATTTAAAGCATTTTCATATACTATTTATTTAAAATAAAGCATGAAGTAATGCTCTTAAAATTAAATTATATTGTACTGTAAAAGAAAATGTCGTTTAAAATATATTTTTTTGGTAACAAGCAGTTTTAACATGATTTTTTTTTATTTTTTAGTTAATTTGGCGGAGCGTTAGCGGAGCAGGGGGCGGAGCCTTCTAGTACTAAGGATTTTCCTGATATCTGGACGGTCGATATCAATGTGTCGAGACTCTACTTTTCGTCTGTGCGAGTCAGTGGTTTTCTATCCGCGGACCTCTGCTGGTCCGTGGAGTAATTGGCTAAACGACAAGACGTTTTTTTTTTTTAATTTTTATTTTAAAATCAGATTTTTTAGATATATTCTTTCTATACAAAAAATAAGGAATCAATATTTATCAGCTATAAGAAACAAACTCTTCTGCGATTTGAACATTATTTTTGGTACTTTTTTACTCTTGCTTTGGTATTTATTGCCAGAAAGGAATTTTCTATATTTTGTTGAAGAAAGTATAATTTCTTTGTAATCTCATATCAACTGTTTTATTTAAAAGTAGAGAGATACACACGTTTTACTTATTTTAAATACTACTATGATGTAGTAGCATGATTAAAGCTAGGTCGCCGAGTGGGTTTTTATATTTATTATTTGAAGGCGATCGGACAAAAACACAACCATATAAATATAGTCAGTAAACAACTTGATTTCATATCACAACGTATCAAACACACATTTCTTAAGTTGTTCGACAATTTCAAAGTTCAAACACAGCACGCAGACTGGAATCGTATCAAAGCATGAGCCGCGGTTTTATTCTTAGTCGGACACACCTCGTGTGGCGAGTCCTATCTTACGGATGAATGCAGGCCTGTAGCTAGCTAGGGGCCAGGAGGGAAGGAGGGTGTATGCCAGTCCTAGAATTTTATTTGCCCCCCCCCCCCCCCCTCTCCCCAACCTACAGCAATTAATGCAATTTTCTAGAATCTTACACGAAAAACCCAATTATTTTCAGACCCCTGAAATTACGCCATACCTCAAACGATTTGCAACAACAACGAAGGACATTCGTGAACGAGTTGAACCGAAACAAGATCAACAGAAACAGCAATATGACAAGAGGAGGCGACAAGTTTATTTTCCTGGAGACAAGTTTGGGTAACCTGCTAGGACAAAAAGACAAAAACACAATTGAAATCAATATTTGGCATCAAAACAAAACCTCCTCTTCTATGCATAGAAGACACTCAATCAAGCGCCCCCCCCCCCCCCTTCTCTTCATCTCTCAGCATCAGGAACATCTCTGGCAATTGAACCTGACCAGGGATCAGACAAGCCATTAGCCCCATGGCTTACTGGTCGCCTATTTTTACCGGTCATTTGAAAACTAGTGGGAGTAGTCCATCTCGTATGACACGTGAAGCCGTCCTCTTCCCCTTGCAATGAGGATAGAATTCTTGCAGACAAAAGACGTCGCTTTTTTCGGGAAACAGCAGAGTAAACACTTTCGATAACAGATAGTGTAACTCAGACCTCAAGCAAAACTTGACGAGAATAACTCGAACCCATTCATTAGGACATGGATTTTTAACAGGAATCCTGCAGGGAAACAGGAAACTCTTTTTTATATTTAATTGTTTAATGCATATAAGTTTTTTGCTTAAAAATCAAATACGTTCATTTCTGGCAGCACGTAGGTATAGATTTTTCATGGGGGGGGGGGGGTTCAGTGACTGAGCAACGGATTTCTTTACTTATCTTCTCCCCCTTCCGAGGGGGGGGAAGGTACCTAAAGAAATTCGTTCTTTTGGGGGGATCCCTCTTAGAGGGGGAATCCTTAATCCCCCCTCCCTCCCCCCCCCAAAAAAAATCCCTTTTTTTATGATTTTTACAGTAATTCGGTTTTTAATTTTTTTTTTTATTTGACTTACAATGGGAGGGGTTTGAACCCCCTAAACCCCTCCCTTACCTACGTGCCTGATTTCTGAGATACAACGCATTCGCCAACTGTCGACACATACGTCACAAACCTGTTTTTCTCTTTCTCATTCGGCGCGCCGTCGGCTTTGCGATAGATCAAAGACGTTCTGCGCAAACAAAACAGATAAAAGCTTTTGCGGAAAAACATAAACAGAGCAGAAGGAATAAACGTACCTTGCAGTAGCTGGCGGCCGTCCAATTTCCAATGGAGGGGGGCGGGGGTAGAGGCAGCAGATCTCCCCCCATCCCCCCCTCCATCTCTTCCCTCGATCTCACACCGATATTTGTTCTCCCAAAGCAGAGGGACAGTGTGGAGGGGCGCTTAGGAGAAAGCGATAGGGCGTGTTCCTCCCATAAGCCGTAGTGTTGTCAGATCGTACGGTAATTCTGATTTTGGTGCCCGTACGGTCTCAGGGGCGGCTCGAGGTAAATTTTCCCATGAGCAAACATTATTTTGGCGCCCTTCCCCACAGTCTAATAATAGTAATTAAAAATAATTATTAATAATAATTATTATTATTAGATATAAATAGTATTACTATTTTATATACAGTTACTATACTACATATGTATGACGATAATTTTACGTCTTAAACCTTTACTTCAGGTACTTGGGTTGTTTACCTGTATAAATAATTTTAAAGGAAGTTGTTATTCGGTTGCCGAATATTCGGTATTCAGCTGTTCGTCACATCCCTACTTTTTATCGCTATGCAATATACATAATTGAAGATGTGGATACACGACCCAGGCAGCTTGACAACTGGAGCTGCGTGGTTCTTTCACACACGTCTTCAATTTTAGAACTCATCATTCTTTTCAATTTAAGCACGCACTCGATACGACCGTCGATTACAACGACACCTGCCGTCACAGCCAGGGGCGGCGATTCGGGGGGAGGGCAAGGGAAGGGGGCGTTTGCCCCCTTCTGTTTTTGGATGTTGCCCCTCACTTTTTTAATATTGCACTTTTTAAAAATAAAACATGACCCCAACACCCCCACTTCTACAGACGGTCAATGGTCGAAATTTTTCTCGCCCCCACCCCTCACACACACACTTCTTGTGTCCTCTTGATCTTCTTGCCCCCGCACTTTTGGCACCCAATCGCCGCCACTGCCTACAACGATTAAACAAGCCAGCGTATGCTCGAACCTTCCTTGCTGTACGGGCCCTATGGGCTTGTGCATTAATGACCAACAGTACCGACATGGTTCATCTTCCTCTAAACGATGGTACGTCTCTTATCCTCACCGGGGGGGGGGGGGGATTTGAAAACCCTAAAAGTTGGGAATTTCAAGATTTGAAAATACCTGAGTTGGGAAAATTTATGTCTGAAGATAATATTTTTAACAAATGAAAGCGAAAACAACAAGGTTATCAAGGGAAAATTAGAAATCGTCCAATACAAATTGAGAAGCAATGTTTTCAGATTTCCAGACAGACAGCCGTTATCCATTGCGCCCAATAAATGCTCGCATCTGCTCATTTTGTTTTTATTTTCGGAAAAACCAAACAATACTTTACTTCTTTTTTACATTAAAATGTAGTATTGCGTAACCTATAGACGTCGAATTAGAGACCTATAGAATTTAAAGAATTTTTAAATACCTTGAATTTAATTTAATATTTATAATCAGATAATTTTTTTTTATTCAATCTTATACAACTTTGAATTAAAATGACTTTTACAGTTTTAATTTAATTTATAGAAGTTAGCATTTATTGGTCAAAGGTAAAGACATTCCTTTGAATGGGTTGCACAATACCATGCAATGTCGAGTCTTTGACTTCCACTATACTTTAGATCACGTAGCCTTTATATTATTCTTTACCCGTTTTGGTCAACTAAAACGCTTATTAGATCTTTAAATTGCCATAACTATAATTTTTTTAACCAATTTATTTCGTAAGTAAAGAGTGATTTACTAATTTTAAAAATAGTTATGGACTACTGTTAAAAGTAGTTGTGCTGTTGCTCTTGTAAGTCAACCCCTCACATGTAATATTTCTAATTATTGAATCAATACTTCTTTTTTATTTTGCAAAGCTAATTCTTGCCGACCCCTCTTATCTTTCTATTTTTACAGATATTGTTCTTTTCCAAGCACCTCGTTGCTTGTTGCTTTTTCTCAGTGCACACTTCTTAGTGCATCATGTCTAGGGTTTTCAATGATTGGTCATTAAGTCACATATGGTATTTTTTTATGAATCCATGGGGATTGAATATTTCTGCTATACTTTTTCTTCCGTTTCTTTTTTTTTTGTTGAGTAACAACTATCGTCTTCATGTCCAGACATTCTACAGCATTTTGTTTTGTTTCAAACCCAGAAAAACGGGGCTCGTCGCCTTTTTGATAGGCTATAATTCTTTCTATATAAAAAAAATAATATAAAAAAGTGTCAATTTTTATTTTGGCGTTTCGATTACTCCTTTGCTATTAAAATAAGAACCCTCGCACCTCCCCATCTATTCGAGATCCGGAGAACTTTTAACGAAGATGCTTTTTTCTGTGCCACAGAGTGCTTCAGGCAATGTTGTTTATTGGAGGTGTAGATGCGCAGTTTGAGTGCTGGGGATGGGGAAAGAACTGCTTCCCGCCGTTTTCAATCGCCTCCTCTGGATTTTGGTTGGTATTACCCGGTAACAGGACAGGAAATATAAATTCTCCCACAACATTCCACACACACAATATACCTTTCACTTTCCATCAGCATCGTCTTTTTTTTGTATCATTTGTGGATACTAAATGAAGGATCTTAAAAAAATATTTTTGTATATTATTTTTGAACTTTACAGATCTTTTTTGGAATCGAAAATTATGACCCATACAGGTTTTAAAAGTTAGAACCTTATGCAAGGTAAGTTCCAGTATGAGAAAAAACATTGTAATTGCATAAACTTAAAATACGAGTTGTTCATCTCTTATTACAATGTCTATTCCTCTTTTTTTCGCCTTCCGCTATAACTACGTATGGAAACGCCGTAATAAGAGGATAAAATTAATATTAATATTTACATTATTTTCAAATTTAAAGTATTTGTTTCAACGTTTTTTTTATAGTCGGTTTTCCTTATTTTAAAGTTTATTTTAATTTCAAACTTTTAATTTGACAAAGAGTTTCGTTCACTTGCTATTATTCACAAGGAAAAGCAAAAGTTGTTCTTTACGCCCAGAATAGTACACCGGATAAACGAAATTATATTGTAGTTTTCTCAAATTGCGACACTCTATTTACACCTTCGAGTATGAATGGACTGTAGTAGAGCAAATATGTGACGTCATCATCGTGACGCAAACATCTCAGATCTCATGGCACCAGACACGTGACTTCCTTTCAAAATTTATAAATGAAAAATTTACGATTGACTTGTGATTTGAAAATAATAGTAAATGTGTTAATTCATGAAGTACAGGATATTTTTATGAATGAACTAGAAAAAATGTATGAATGGATGACGTAGTAAACCAACCACGTGTCTGGGGCATACATGTTGGCCTCACTTTGATGTTAGCGGGATTATAACTAAATGGTTTCTCTACTATGAGGGATCCATGCTTGAAGATTTACACAAAATAATAGAAAAAAATTATCACACTTTTCGATTAACTGTGAATCGGGTGTTTTTTCAGGTCTCGTTTTACTTGCAAGAAGTGGCACTTTCACTTCACCCGCGATGGACATCGTACGAGCATACACAACTGCTGAAAAAGCCTTTTCAGAGGCGTCACTAAAACCATGCAGTTCGATGATCCGACAATTCTGTTGCCAAATATACCGAGGAATTCGTATGTGTTGTACGTGTACAAGATCCTGACGCGTGTTTATCCACATTTTCTGTGTACGTTGCCAGGAACCGATTTATCCCAGTTGATATTGAGCTACCATAATCTCGCTCGCATAAAGCTTCTTAAGCCGCCGGTTGGGACGGTTGAGAGCACGATAATGGGTCAAATAGTTTTGAAATACTGGACAGGATTGCCCCCCGTTTTGTATCGTTAAGAGATGCTTCTGGAATAGTTTGGTTAACGTCGCACTAGAGCTGCACAGTGGGCTATTGGCGCTTCTGGAATAGAAAAGGGAACGCGTCGCTAGTTGTATTCCAATGAACTCCTAGAGTAGTGAGGTCATTCTTTATTTCTAGTTGAGGATTAGTAGCTCATAAGTCAGTTGGTATTTTTTTTTTTGCACGAAGGTCAATTCATTTAACGCCCATTTTCGGATGTCAAATCCACCTCTAAGTAAAAGGTTAACGAACTTCTTTATTTACTTCAATGGCTTTGTGTAAAGAATCAACCCCTGTCATTAGGTCATCTATTTTAGAAAGAATTTTGGACTATGTTTGACCCGATTGGAAAGTCCGTTTGTTCCTCTTCTGCCAATTGTTGTAGACATTTTGTTGCTAAATACGGAGGAGCAGGAGCCGCCCCGTAAGTAACCTTTGTTCAACAAGTAATCCTCGATGGGTTTTGTTGTATTGATCCGCCATGTCGCAGTCTCGCTGATGATTGCGATCATCCGGGTGAATCAACACTCGACGCTACATTTCCACTACGTCTACACTTATCGCAATCTCGAACTTCCTGAACTGCAACCGAAGCGTTGCAATATTCACTTGAAGCGTTGGACCGACCATCGATGTGTCGTTGAAGTACAGTCCGTTTGATGATTTGGCACTAGCATACAACACTACTCGAAATTTGCTTAGTTAATCTTCGTTTTTTAATACCAAATTATGTGGAAAATATAATATTTCGTCCTTACACTGTGGTGAGGATATTCGGGGGCCACGTGACCAAGTTCTTCGTATTAATTCATAAATTCTTTGTGCGCAACTTGTTCTTCAGTTGAAACTTGAGACTTTTTTTCAATTTGAAGGAGACGTTTTCCCGCCATCATTCGAGACCTCCCTGTGATATTTCGCCACAAAAGGGCAATTTTACAACAAATCGTCTTTCATTGTGTTGCGATAGTAATTGGCAAGGAAGTGGTTTTTCACATAGCTGTTCTTCGATAGTTAGTTGCATTCAAATTTGAACTTCTTCGACTTCCCAGAACAGAAACATTAAAATTATCGCACTGGATAAAGAGGGCGGAAACTGAGTTTTCGCTCACATTCGGTGTTGACGCACTTCCTGCGACGACCCGTTCGAAGACCGTGTCAAATGCCAACGTTGATGCCTCATCTGGGGCCCTAGCATCATCTCGGTGGAATCTCGAGATGTTACGACTTTCCTTTGGAATCGAAAGGTCACATGATATTTCCTTTAAGATGCCGACAGAAAGAGTTGGGATTGCAAAGTGACTTCGAAGGTGAGATCGTTTTCGCGGGCTTTTCTTATCGCAATCTCAATAAAAGCCCTTTCATGATTGGTCAAGTGTTTGATGACGACCGGAAATGCGTCACTTTCTTTCAGTGCGCATGGTAAAAAATATATCTCGGTTGGTATAGATCTCACGATGCAATGACTAGGTGGGATTGATTCCAACAGATTTCCGACTAGGTGGGATCGTTTCCAAGAGATTTCCATCGAGAATTCAAGCTAAAAGCTATCTTTTGTAGTTTTCATTATTCTGTTCATTTTTAGATGATTTATTCTGCAGACGATAAAATAAACATCCGTCATTATAAATACGTTACTCTTGTATATAACAAAACAATATAAACCAGCATTCAACATATTAAATAAATTTAACTTAGTGTAATCATTTTTCAACTTAGTCATGTAGCTCGGCGTTGCCGATGATCTAAGTTTGAGATATGTATATTTTTTATTTTGTGACTTATAATGCCTCTTTTTATGCATTGAGAAGAAATACATTTTAATCTGGAAGAAATAACATAGTTAATAAATTTAATATTTAGCTATGTACAATAAAAGAAATATTTAAAAAAAAAACTTATTACAAATAATAGAAATACTTATGTAAATTTTGAAGAAAAAAAAATAACACTTATATTATATCTGGATCAATATTAAAGAAAAATAATTTTCAAAATTACTAAATGGAAATTAGTAGTTACGGAAATTAATTTTTGATTAAAATAATTATGTATTTAGTAAAAAAAATTGGAATACTTCGTGAATATATGTTATTATATTATGGAACGGTTTATATATATTATAATAAATACTTGCAAAATAATACTATTGTCCTTAATTAATACGTTTTAATAGAATTTTATGATATTTGTTACAGAAGAAATAAAATTATGTTTTTAGTGTGCAATATGTTTAAGCGTAATGAGTAAATACGATATATTATAAATAGTTAAAATATTATAACAGAACATCGTACAAACGTAAAAATGATCACACAATTTGTAATGTTTTCGAACAAAATAGTGTGCACCATATGCAACAGGTTTCAGTTTTAAATATTAGAAAATCATTTTTGTACTAAAATTTGAGTCACGATACGACCGGATTTCGTCCATACAGTTTTTTTTTCAAGTTCACGTCAGAGCTCACTCAAACTCCGTGCTTGTTTTAGGTTTTGGTTAATTTGCGTCGCACTAGAGCTGCACAGTGGGTTATTGGCGACGGTTCGGGGCCTATCCCAAAGGAAAGACCCGGGAACGATGCATCGTATTTTTCAACCATGGTCAGAAGACGAGGACAACACCTGAGCAGGAACCCAACGCCTACAATAGACATCGGGACTTTGGACCCCGATCAGATTTATGGTGCACCAGTCCCGTATACACCCCGTTAATTTTTTGTGGATGTTCTGGTCGACATTCTAGTATTTTGGTAGAGAAGTTGGCAACCCTCCGCTCACTATTATTTAGTTTAGTCCGTGCAAAGGTTCGAACCAGGGACCCTTTGGATTCCCAACTGACGCCTTAATCCACTAGGCCTCGGAGGCCTCGCTTGTATTAGGAAAGAAAGCCCCAGTTGCTCAGTTGGTAGGGCGTTCAGCTACTAATCAGAGGATTGGTGGTTCGAATCCGTGAAATGGACTTGACATAGAAAAGTAAAAAAGTAGTGATCTTGCGATCGGAGGGTTGCCAGCTTCGTACAAAAATACTAGAAAGTCTTCCAGAATATCCAACAAATTATACTGGCGTGTATACGGGACTGGTGCACGATAAATCTGATCGGGGTCCAAAGTCCCGACGTCTATTGAAGGCGTTGGATGCCAGTTCAGGTGTTTCCTCGTCATCTGACCATGGTTCTAAAATAACGAGGTGCATGTATGAATGTGTGTGTGAATGTGTATGTGTTCCCGGGTCTTTCCTTCGAGATTGACCCCGAACCGTCGCCAATAGCCCACTGTGCAGCTCTAGTGCGACGTTTATTAACAAAACCAAACCAAACCATGTATTAGGAAAGAGGGTAGTTAGTAACGAATTATTACACTTTCCGAATTTTACTAAGATAAATTATGGTAAGCCTAACTATAATGTAATATGCCGCAACATCATTCTGACTATCTTCTTTGTATCGAAATAACTGATCATCATCTGACCATGGTTCAAAAACACGAATCATAGGCCCTGAACCGTCGCCAATAGCCCATAAGATACCTCTAGTGCGACGTTAACTAACCAAACCAACTAAATCTCTGTAACAGCCCACTCCGTAGTGTTCGAGTGGTAAGAACGTCAAGCTCACAGTTATCGATTCCCATAAAAACTTTTGAATAAAGTTTAGCTAGTAATCAGAGGATTGCTAGTTCGAACCCGTGCGATGAACTTAAAGAAAAGTAAAGAAGTAGTGCGATTGCGATCGGTGGATTGCCAACTTCGCTACAAATATTCTAGAAAGTCATCCAGAGCATCCAACAAAGTAAACTGGCGAGTACCTGGTACACGATAAATCTGATCGGAGGTCCGATGTCCTGACGCCAATTGAGGTTGCGTCGGGTGCCAGCTCAGGTGTTGGCCTCGTCATCTGACCATGGTTAAAAAATACGAGGGCATTGTTCCCTGGTCTTTCCTTTGAGATAGGGCCCGAACCGTCACCAATAGCCCACTGTGCAGCTCTAGTGCAATTTTTTTAAACAATCAACCATTCCGCCAAAACCGAAGACCCAGGAAAACTGAAAAAAAATGACTAGGGTAACCATACAAAACGGTCTGGCAGAAGACATTCCTTGGTTTATTAATATCTAAATGTATAGACGATAAATAGCAAATTTTTTGGGAGCCCCAGTTGCTCAGTTGGTAAGGCGTTCAGCTACTAATCATTGGATTGGTGGTTCGAATCCGTAAAATGGACTTGACATAGAAAAGTAAAAAAAAGTAGTGATCTTGCGATCGGAGGGTTGCCATCTTCGTACAAAAATACTAGAAAGTCTTCCAGAATATCCAACAAATTATACTGGCGTGTATACGGGACTGGTGCACGATAAATCTGATCGGGGTCCAAAGTCCCGACGTCTATTGAAGTCGTTGGGTGCCAGTTCAGGTGTTTCCTCGTCATCTGAACATGGTTCTAAAATAACGAGGTGCATGTATGAATGTGTGTATGACTGTGTGTGTGAATGTGTATGTGTTCCCGAGTCTTTCCTTCGAGATTGACCCCGAACCGTCGCCAATAGCTCACTGTGCAGCTCTAGTGCGACGTTTATTAACAAACCATCCAACCAAATTTTTTGGAGGCCTCAGTGGCCGAGCGATTAAAGGCGTCAGCTGGGAATCGGAGGATTCCTGGTTCGGTCCTAGGCGATGGACTTGACAAAGAAAAGTAAAAAAGTAGGGATCTTGTGATTGGAGGGTTGCCAGCTTTGCTACAAAATACTAGAAAAGTCGTCCAGAATATCCGCAAAAATTAACGGTGTGTATACGGGACTGGTGCACGATAAATCTGATCGGGGTCCAAAGTCCCGACGTCTATTGAAGGCGTTGGGTGCCAATTCAGGTGTTTCCTCGTCATCTGACCATGGCTCTAAAATAACGAGGTGCAGGTAGGAATGTGTGTGTAAGTGTGTATGGGTTCCTGGGTCTTTCCTTCGAGATAGACCCCGAACCGTCACCAATAGACCACTGTGCAGCTTTAGTGCGACGTTTATTAACCAAACCATACAAAAAAAACTAAAATAACCAGGTGCATGTATGAATATGTCTGTGTTCTCGGGTCTTTCCTTTTTTCGAGGTAGACCCCGAACCGTCGCCAATAGCCCACTGTATAGCTCTAGTGCGACGTTAATTAACTAAAACCACTGCACATCCATCACCTGACCATAGTTCTGAAATACGAGGCAGTGTTCCCGGGTCTTTCCGTTGAGATACATCTAGAACAGTCCCAAGAGCCCAATGTGCATGCAGCTGTAATGCGACGTAAATCCAACCAATTTACCAAAACCACTGCAAAACGATTCCACAATACAATCCCAAGAGCCAATCCCACAACCAACCACGAGCCGCGTAAGATTTCACTCTTGGGATTGATATCGTAAAACGTCACTTCCTATGAGAACGATTCCAACGTGGAATGATTCCACCGAGATCATGCTAGGGCCCCTGAAGTTATGCTACTTCCGAGTAGTAATCTTCCAAAAATGACGGCTCCCAATAATATGTCTATGTAGCTCGGTTCATTGTAGTGCTAATTTGAGGTTTGAAATTCAATTCATCTACGCGTACTTGAGAAGAGCTCCAGTGACCTTCGGAAGTGTGAGGGCATCGACTGAGGAGGCGAAATGTGTGTTATACCGAGAAGAAATCTCGAGTGTGACTCTTCCTCGTGCAGTATCAACAGTTAAATCTGTCGTGGTCAAAAGTCTTGACACCTATTCAGGTTACGAGCTCGTGCACACCACGTTGAACGGGATTTGTATTCTCGAATCACAGAGCCATCTGCAACAGCAAGCTCGTTAAAAGTGTCCGTGTAGAATGGGCCTCCATGGGTGTCCTCCATGAGTGTCCCAATGTGGTTAACCTTGGTTTTTTACAAGTCTAGTGAGAAAAATCATTTGGTGAAGGGCAGTCAAATAAAACATTCCTATTTATCCTTAAATAACCATAAAAATATTAAATTTAATATAAAGACACCATTCACGCTCACATGTGATGTCAACTGAGAATTAACAAAATAATGCAATATTTGTATGGACCCTTATTTTCGGAAGTCGGAATTTTTATTCCAAACGATCGGTCGGCGAGAGCGGCTTCGAAAGCTCATGCATGTTCCCCGCCATTAGCATTTAATACTTCAACGATGGCAGTCGGCATCAAAGTAAACTTTGGGTTAGCATGATTGTGAACAAAACTGAAATGCAATTTCGGATTGAGACTGACACATGTCTAAGTCAATTGACTGCTATGGAAAATGCAGTAGAAAATGATGAGGTTGGGTGCATTTCCAACCATTTGAACTCGGGCATTTTTGCTTGGGATGATGTCTTAAGCAGCTTTCGCAAAAAGAATTTCCGTTTACAAATCTCTTTCGGACCGTAACCGACAAATTTAGGAATTTGAGACATTTGTAAATTTTATCCTTAAACGCGTTTGCATTCTTTTTTTTATTTATTTACAGCGTGGAACGAAAACGGACTGCTCCGATATTCGTTCGGCTTTACTTTCTCAGCAGGATTGAACCTATCAAATAATTTACGTTGCTTTGCCTGAGATATAGCTGGGACCGATGCAATACCACGAGCGTGGATATTCATGAAATTAGTTGGGTTCTTGAGGGTTGGGAGTTTTTTTTTTTTTACTCATAATAGAAGGCCGGGAGCCGAGATTGATAGTTTTGCTAAAGATATACACTTTGGAAATATCGACAGGAGACAACGGCAGTAGTGTAAAAAGGCCGCTACCAAGACGATGATCTGTGAGGATCTGAGTGGTGCTGGGTGGCAGGTGGCGTCGTCGGGGAACAGGTGTCGATGACTCATCCTCGCATGCAGCGCCGCCGATGGGCATGTCACACCGTGTCTCAACCTGTATGAACAGGAACGGACCAATCAGAGTCTTGTTTGAGGAGGATATCATCAAGAGCCAATCAGATGCTTATTTGAGGATAACCTCATTAAGAACCAATCAGGTGTCAGTAAGTAATGCCTATATAAATGGAGTGCTTCGATGGTCTTGCCAGTATCTACTTTGGAAGCCTCAGTGATTGATCCAGCTCTCTTAAAATGACTTCTTTAAAAACGAAAAGCTGATTTTGATAATACGATGGATGATATTCCACCAAGAACCTTCCGCCTTGGTGACGATATTTTTGTTTCTTGCAGTTTCTTCAACAAGCGAGTTCTGATTCATATTCGTCGATATAAGAAATGTGGAGAAAAGTACTATCCTTCGACTGATGGAGTTACGTTATCGCCATCCCAATTCTCGATTATCCTAGGATGCGAGCCTCTCAAGACAAAGTGCTTTAGAAAGAACCCTTTTGTGGACTATTTTATTGAGAAGCCAGCAAGCGATCCTGTGTCCATTTAATCAGCATTAAAGATGAAGACGACAACAAAGAAATACTTTTTGAGCTGCTTGATTCCAGTATGAAGTTAAAAAGTGAAATTACGTGCCGAAGCGGTAGAACCTATACAAGGGATGTATACCCCTACTAGTCACCAGGTCCACGCAGCCCACGACTGATTGGAGTTCCCTGCGAAAAGGAAAGATCCAAGAGGAGCAGAAGAGTGTGTATACATACCTTTAAGTATTCGGGTAGAATTCCGCAAGGGTGCCCACTAGGGCGGGTCGAAAAAACATTTTTTTCGATATCGTTATTCTAATAGTGCGGAAAGGGTGACCAGTGTGGTCAATAAAGAGGCTGTAAAATATTTTTTTGATCGGATAATATCTTCTGCCTCCTCATCGCACTTGAAATTTCGAAATTTGGGTAAAAAAATGTTTTTTTCTCTTATTATAGGAAAAATAATATTTTCCGAAATAGTTATCCTAATAGCACGGAAAGGGTGTGTAATATGATCAATAAACACGATGTAAAATATTTTTTCGATCAGATAATATCTTCTGTCTTCACATCGCACTTGAATTACCACTATTTTTGTTAAAAAGTGCACTTTTTCATGTGATAAAAATATGGTTCGAATACTATTTAATAGATGCATTTACACAAATACACTTACAGATGCCTAGATTACAGATGTTTGAATTCATTCTTATGGTCGAATTCACTGGCGGATACAGTGAGGGGGGACACAGGGGGCCGTGCCCCCCCCCCCCCTCTTCGGACAGGCCCACTTCTTTTTTCCTTATGTAATCGTGGCAGATATAATGTAGGTAAAAAACTTTTTTTATTTTACAGTTTTGGTCTACAAAATCAGGTAATCAAGCATTAACAACCTTTGTACAACAACCACTAAATCAATATATCGTGCAGGGATCCCCAACTCCTTTAAAATAATCACACAAAATCTTTACATAACTTATATCACTGATTTTGATAATAACGTTGTTCTAATGAATTCATCTTTATTGTCAGCCCCACATAAACCTTAGCAGATGCTTCTGTTACTGTTACTAACTTTACACATCGTTCAACTACCTGTGTGTGAGATGGGAAGTGAACTATAAGTCCCATTTCGGGTTGTTTTTATCTCTCCAAATGAACCAGAATATGTCAGTGAACGGAGCATTGGACGATGAGTAACAGTGGTAGATGACCTGTCAATCATTTCACTACAGTTATCAGTTTCAAAGTTCAGCTTTGCTGGGAGAAATGAACGCACACCCCTCTCTACATCAGCTTTGGAAGGTGACACTCTTACCTTAATTATGAGCCCTGCAACAAGCTCTATAATGTACGATTTTCTGTCCATGAGCATTATCAGCAAAAGGTTCTAAGGATGCGCGGAGTATGGGTGGCGTTAAATTGCTGCATCAACGACATTTTTTAGTTTTGATTAATATATTTTGATCTAGAGATAGCTATCCAAACAGGCTTATAACCATGTTTTCAGAACGTGTAGACTTTATGTCGATCCATGTTGACGTGTAAACTCTCATAACAAACTTAACTATGTGTGTGGAGAACTGACATATAATCGTAGTACTCTGTTAGCTGTGTCATACAGCGAGAATGCGATAGTGTCCTAGGTTTCTCTTCTAATGCTCGATGATATCTCCACTGACATATTTTGGTCCATTGTGAGAGATAAAACTAACTCGAAATGGGACTTATAGTTCACTTCTCATCTCACGTACAGGCAGTTAAACGATGTGTTAAGTTAGTAACAGTAACAGAAGCATCTGCTAAGGTTTATGTGGGGCGGACAATAAAGATGAATTCATTAGAACAACGTTCTGATCACAATCAGTGATATGATTTATGTAAAGATGTTATGATCATTTCAAAGGAGAGGGATATCACTGCACACCATATTGATTTAGTGGTTGTTGTCCAAAGGTTGTTAATGCTTGACTTTCTGATTTTGTAGACAAAACCCGTGCTAAGTTTTTTACCTACATTTAATCTTCCATGATTACATAAGGAAAAAGAGAAGTGGACCTGTCTGGGAGGGGGGGGTGCACGGGCCCCTGTCCTCCCTCACTGGATCCGCCAGTGAATTTGACCAGAAGGATGAATTCAAATATCTGTAATCTAGTCATCTGTAAGTATTTTTTTTCTTTCTGTAATCGTGGAAGATTTAACGTAGGTAAAAAACTTAGCCCAGTTTTTGCCTACAAAATCAGAAAGTCAAGCATTAACAACCTTTGGACAACAACCACTAAATCAATATATCGTGCAGTGATCCCCTCTCCTATGAAATAATCACACAAAATCTGTTAAGCCGGCGCCACATATGCGGTATTCGCCGAATACCGAGCGACTCGCCATAACCCGAGCGATTTACTATTACTTGCTCGGATTACAAAAACCTGACCAACTCGGCTTCTTGCGAGTATACTTGCCGATTTCAGAACATTTATTCGCAGTATGAAGCAATAGTTTTATGATGGAAAAATATTCTATTTTATTAACAGATTTGTACAATATAAATATATTTTAATACTTTTATGTTCTATAAAAACATATTTTTAATTTGTGATAATTACAATGAATTTTTTTTTTACATTAGAAATCAGTTGTTTTTATTTGTCTTACATTTTCATTATGCTCATAGCCATTTGCGAGTGCAATATTTTATTATTATTTTCATAGATTCCAGAACGCCATGCACATGGAGATTCCGTGAAACCGTTGAAATTTTATAGCATAGAATATTGAAAATTTACAAGAAACAGTGTATCCTAATTTCGTTTGTACACTTAAAAATGATTTAATTTTCAGTTCTGGAATATGTATTTTCCATCTCAATATATTTGTTTTAGCGATAACGATAATAAAAAACAAACGATAATCAGTTCGAAAAACTTTAAGTGTTCCCGCAAAATTTTTCACCGAATATTTCGCATTTTGACAATTGAATTTGTATGCTACATATAAAAAATTCTGTAGTGTCAATCCATTTTTTAACTAAGTGTAAATAATGGACTTTATGCACGTTGACGTTGTCTTGGGGATCTGATTTTATTCCGTATCTTTTAACATATTGAAATTATCGTTTGCTTTTTTCTTAGCCAATGTACTAACGATTATTTGTTTACAAGATATAATATCGACAGCAGGTCAATATAGAGTTCCTTAAAAAAATTATATTAATATTCGACAGTGAATACTATTCACAATTTGATGTCGAGATTAAATGTATGAAGATTGGCACTTTTCTGTTCTTTATCCATTTTCGGAAAAAGTTCTATCGTTATTACTGTTTTATTGGTATTTTAGCAATATGGCCCGGCGTTACTCGTAGTAAAAGTTGCGCGATTTTTGTGTTTGTTAGCGTAGCCACCGCATATCACTCTCTGTGCACTGTGTAAAATAAACTTTATCAAAATCTAGATTTATTCAATTTTTTTTAGTAGTTTTCGAAATACCTAATCCTAGTACTTTTTTTTTTTTAATTTTTACGTTCATGACTTTACATGCTATTGCGATTGATATTTAAAGTGATGTTTTTGTAAGAAAAAAAAATTATATTAAAATTCCTAAAATGTAAGGATTAATAAAGCTTTTACGAATATAGCCGTGTAATATCATTTCGATAAAAATAAAGTATTCAGCAACAATAAAAGTAAAATACTTGGCATTGTTGCTTCAATGTCAATGGTGTTGAAAACTTATATATTTTTTAAACGTTTCAAATTATTTGTATAAAAATTAACCAGTGGGGTGCCAGCTCAGGTGTTGTCGATGTCATTTGACCACGGCTCACAATGACAAAAACAGTGTTCCAGAATATTTCTATGGTGATAGAACCCGAACCGTCGCTCGTAGTTTATTCTGTAACTTTAGTGCGACGTCAATTAACCAAACATATCTTATATATAAAGCTGAAATCTCCAAAATCTGTCCGGATGTTGGTTTGTTTGTTGGTTTGTTGGTTTGTTTGTTTGTTTGTCAGTACAAAATAAGCTCCTTAACTACACAACGCAGAGCTTTGAAATTCACAGAATAGTTAGTTCAAAAAATAAGAATTTTAACGTGACTATTTTCAAGTCTCTACGATGTTCCATTCGAATGTTATGACATTTCTTAGCGTACGTCAGCAAAGTTTCTCGAAGTGGCAACAGTAAAATCAGTTAAAATCAACGAAGAAAAGCGAAAATATAATATAAAATAATTATGAATCAATTGGAATGCCAATATTTACACGAAATACTCCATAACTACACAACGTAGCTTTATGAAATTTACAGAGCACTTTACGTAAAAAATTAGGCGTTTTTTGTGATAATTTTTAAGTTTGTACGATGTTCCATTCGTTTATTATAACTATTTTAATGTATTCCATTGACTTAACATTGCTGATGATACCGTTTGCGATTTTAAAGAATTTTCTTTTCGTTTTTTACAGTATAAAAATGACGTCATAAGTTTGGTTTGATTTAATAATTACTGAAAATATCCGCACATTGGGCATTTTGCTACAATACGGATTATTGCAAAAATTAAAATAACTAGAATTTTACCTTATGGAAATGGTTTACAGTTGTTTTGTGTCTTTTGTTTTGTTTGTATGCAGGTTAATTGTAACTACATTTGATTGTCTAAGATCGAACTTTTAGAACAATACTTTCATAATGCGAGTAATTTGTGTATTAACGAATTATTAAACGAATAAAATTCTGCAGATACCAACTGCTAATTGAGATTTTTTTTTATTTTATGTGCAAAGTAATATTTTCTTTTAAAACATTAAATGGCGAACATTAAGAATGAAATTTAGAATTATTTAAAGTACATGGTGAGTTTATAATATTTAACCGTTTGCTAAATAATTATGTCGCCAAGTTATAATAGTTTATTCTTTGGATAAAGTGCGTTTTGGCTTTAATTTACTGTGGAAACTTACTAAGTATTTTTATGACAGGTATTTTTTGATGCAAATGCAATAACAATAGTATCACAAAATCAAAAGTTTAGAATTTTTTTTAATAAAATGTGTAAATACAGAATCTTTATTACAATGTTCCGGAAATAAAAATAATTACTCAAAATTGAAATAGGTGGCTGTTCTTCTGTAATAATAGTATTCATTGGAATTCTTTAACACATGGAACACATGAAGAAAAATTTGTAGTATTTTAAAACATATAATATTTTTTTTGTATTTTTGCCAGAAAGTTAAGATTCGTTTATTAAGAATTTGAGGCAGTTTATTTGCAAAAAACGTTTAGGTTTATTCTGCCTGCAATGTACATTTTTATGTTCTGTATTCCAAAGGTCAAAAATGCAAACTACTAATTAGATACACAAGTTGCTGGTCGAAGAGATTGAAAGAAGTAGCCAAAACGATACATTGGAACAGGCATTTGGAAATAGTCAAATCAAAATTGCAATATTGGGAAACGGGAAATTCTGATTGCTTTGAAAGTTAAATCATTGAAGTTCAAGATCAAATTTCCTAATTTGGCCATCTTTACAAACTTCTGTTTTCGGGTTTTGTTGTCTTTTTCACTTCCATACGGTTAAAGAACATTTCAATTTCGTAATTGATTTAGAAGTTTCATTAAAAATCACGCTTGAAGGTAATGCTTTAAAGCTACAATTCAATGAAACTCTTTTTGAAGCTATTTTTTTTAAATAATAGAAAAATTACGATTAAAGCGTTGTGTTTATAATTTAATTGAATAATTTTTTATTTGATAAAAATAATTCGTAGTTCTACGTAAAAACTTATTCTTATATAAAAAAAAACCTATTATAATACACATTATCCTTTAATAATGATGACAACAATAATTAAAATTTCATCAATTAAAATAAGCATTGAAAACTAAAATATTATAGTAATGTCCTGATTAAATTTTGACATTCGTGTTAAAAAAAATCGTTTAGGTACAGACCGCGCTGTATTGGGACCTACTCGGTTCAGAGAGAGAGAGGATAAATGATCTATATGGTTGAAAGGGTTTACTTTCGCTTACACGATGGTATGCAATTTATCCATTAAGGGTGATTCCATGTTGAGTTGTGGAAGCCGGAAGCGTATACTGGTATACTCCTCCCCATATGGTACAAATGTAAGAGGGGGAATGGGTTAAAAATCAGCATGTTCGAAACGTTTGTCTTTCGTTTACACGATAGTATATTATTTATACTCATAGGCTGATACCACTTGGAGTTAATGATTTTACAAATTTAGTTTTCTATTATGGGATTTAATGCAACTATGTATATCCGTACAGAAATAAAATTCCTATAAATTCCTAAAAATATTTTTGTGCAGGAATATTTAATTTTTAAAACTCCATTCCTTATGACAGATAATCTAGAAATTATTGGATTTTTATCGGTGTATTAGTAACCAAATAGTATAGAGATATTTTTACTCTTTAACTTCTAATTTATTAAAAATAAAGATATTTTAAATTTTAATTTATGAAAGAAACATTATTTTTTTAGTAGAAATTCTAAACTGGTATATGCGATAATCCCTGGAGGAGATTAAATGCATATATTTCTTTCATTTGTCGTTATTTTATTTATCCTCGTGCGAAGAACGGGTAATTTTGCTAGTCTTATATAGATTTGAAATTGACATATTAAGTAATACCTATAACTAATATCTAAATAAGGTTCGTTTATCAACGGAAACCTCGCTAACAGAGGAAGATATGCAAACTGCTACGCCGCGTATCTTCCACGTCCGCTCTCCGTACGTGCTTTGCTTTAGTTCAAGATTTTACACGAATCCTCGCCAAATTTCCTTTTATAACAATCGCGCTTCATTTTACTATGTTATAGTATCAGAATGTATCACCTTAAAGAATAACTGGTTTTAAAACTGTTTCACATCAAAACAACATTTTATTTTTCAACTCAAGATTCTTCAAAAAGTTTAAAACAATGACATTTCATTTCGAGGTTTTAAAATACTATTTAAATATTTTCATATTTTTGTGTCTTCATCAAAACAGTTAAATGCAAGAAATCTAAATGAAAAACAAATAAATGAAATTAATTAATAAATAAAAAATAATCTGAACAAATAATTTAGTAAAATTCACAACTTAATAAACGAAGGAATTGTTGTAAGTAGACGAACTAAACAAGTAAATATACGATAAAAAAAGCTCAAAACACCAAAAGTTTTTAAATATGAAACTTTAGATCATCGGCTGGACCAAATTTATGTCAAACGTGATATTTTTAGAAAGTTATAGTGTCGGAATCGGTTATCCGAAAAGCGTAAAATGGGGTTTCTATTATGACTACTATGTCCCTACACCCACCCTTTATATATGGTTTTAAAGACGTTTCATGACAAAACTCCATTTTATTGATGTCGTGAGACTTCAAATCGTTTAAACACACTGAAAACTCGAATAGAAGTTTTAAAATAATATCTTCATTTTTTCGCATCTGCATAAAAATAGTTAAATGCTTCAAATATATAAATAAGTAATAAAATGAAATAATTTAATTGATAAATAAATGAAATAAGTAAATGGAACACAAATATTTAAGTGAAACACAAAAATAAATGTATAAACTAAATAAAAATTCTAAAATAATAACACAACAAACACCACGATATATTTTAAAGTCAAATTGACTCGAAAAGAACAATATTCCCTCTTTAAATAAAAAGAAAATATTACTATATTGATAGTCAATGGTAATTGGCTATCAAAATATAGAATAAAATATCGATAGCCAATCACCATTGAGCTCGCTTCGAGATGTGTTCCATTTTCCCGAAATGAGTGGGAAACGCAATTATTCAATTTGCTCGCTTTAACCCGAGCGAAGTTGCTCGTGATAAGGCGAGCACTTTGTAGTGTGGTGCTGAAAATCGTCGAAACGCGAGCGACGCGGTACTTGCCGAATACCGAGCGACCCATCCACACACGCGTCTTTAGGCGAATATCGAAGGTTTCCAGTGGCGAGGCGTGACATTTTGCGATGGTCATCGCCCCGAGCGGCATGTGCCCCCACACCGAGGTAATAGCTTTGCGACCGTCAACTGTTCTTGTACCCCTCTCCCCCTCCCCCTCCCCCCCCCGTTTTGCGGGAGAAAATTGTAAGAAATACTTTCCACGGGCATTCATATTTGTCCCTTTTCATTTAACTCACGATCTTTCTGATATTCATTATTGAGATGTTTGGTAAAAAGCAAAAAAACAGGAAAATTGCTAAAAATGATAACGAACTGTATTTACGTTGAAAGTACCACAAAATGAAATAGAACTATTTAAAAAAAAATTCTAAAACAATCTTTTTTTAAAGTCTCCATGTTCCAAAGCATTCTGTTAATATTTTTTTTAATTCAGTACATAGCACTTCAAAAGAAGTCAAAGTAAATAAGGACCAAAAATACATGGCGTAATAAATGTATAAACGAACATCATCCCCCCCCCCCCCCCCCCCCCCAACATTCAATAAAATCACTACGGGTTAGGCTATATGGCGGCGGGTTAGGTTATATGGACAGCGGGACAATTGTTTTTTTGTCAACTGATTTCATAAACCAATCAACCTTTTTCATAATTTATAATTGTCCATTTACATACTTCGATTTATTTTTATTTTAATCCTGGGTTATACTGTTTAAATATTAAAAAAAAAATATTTTCAATTCAATGCAATGCCATTGTATTTAATTATAAGTAGCCAAATTGTTTCGTTTGAGTATGCCGATGTCTTTATATATACACATCTTTATTTGTCAAATTAATAAATAAAATAACAAAGGAAATGTGTTGTATTACTGAATAAATATTTAAAATAGCATTAGTTTACAAGTTTTTTGGACGTAGGAATAACGTTCCTTCAAAACAAAACCGTTAGTTGAGCAATGTACAACGTAATAAAAAATTAACTTGCTTGTCTGTCAACCTATAAGGAACTTTTTCAAAACATTTCTTAATTTCTGAAATATTTTGTTTTTACTTACACAGAATATTTTTTGAAAAAAATGTGTTAATGATTTTATTTTGGGTAATTAGTTGTTTGCAACTTTTATTATACAGAAAAACCGTTTTCCAAAACGTAATAAGAATTGTTTTTAAACAAACATTTCTTTAAAATAATGAAAAGTCAGACGAAAAACCGCAAACACAAAAACAAACGAACTTAAAACGAAATGACAAATTAGACGATTTAATGAAAAAATACAGGCTAAATATGTCGAAAATAATTAAAAACAAAAAATCTCTATTGCCAAATGTGGCCTTTCAAAGCCAATCTGGCAATCATACTGTGTATGAAACACGGAGTAATGAAACGACTGTTTAAGGTTGCCTTGAAGAAGCTGTAAAATCCACCGATGACCCAGCAGGCCAAATCAGCTTAGAGACATGCCAAATCAGTTTGTCTCAAGTCTGCACCTGGCTGAGCAATATTTTGAGCACGAATCTGATTGGTTGACACTTATAAAAGCGATGCGGTCTTCGTACAGATGACTTGGCGTAGTTTTAGATGTTTTAATCGCCAGATTCTTGATTCTTGGCACGATTAGAAAGTGCGGCTTTGTTTCCGAGCGATTTTTGTTTAAATTGTTTTAATGACTTCACTTTTTGGGACGTTTTAAACGTTTAAAGAAAAGAAAAATTAGATAAAGCATACAAATGCATTAAAAAAAAAATTTTAATTGATAAAATATCAGTTTTGATTTTTTTTTTAATTAATTTTTTTTTTTTTTTTTTAATTTTGCCTGGTCATCGGCGAATCTACCGATGACTGGACCCTTCGCCACTGAAGGTTTCGTTGCTCGGGATTCGACGAATACCGCATATGTGGCGCCGGCTTTACATAAATCGAAATCTTCCACGATTACATAAGGAAAAAAATAAGTGGGCCTGTCTGGAAAGGGGGGGGGGCACGGGCCCTTGTGTCCCTCCTCTCTGGATCTGCCAATGAATTTGACCATAATAATGAATTCAAAGATCTGTAAACTAGTCATCTGTAAGTGTATTTGTGTAAGTGCATCTATTAAATAGTATTCGAACCATATTTTTATCACATGAAAAAGTGCACTTTTTAACAAAAATAGCGGTAATTCAAATGCGATGTGGAGGCAGAAGATATTATCTGATGAAAAAAAAATTTACATCGTGGTTATTGATCATATTAGACACCCTTTCCGTGCAATTAGGATAACTATTTCGGAAAATATTTTTTTTCCTATAATAAGCGAAAAAAGCCATTTTTTACCCAAATTTCGAAATTTCAAGTGCGATGAGGAGGCTGAAGATATTATCCGATCAAAAAAATATTTTACATCCTGTTTATTGACCACACTGGTCACCCTTTCCGCACTATTAGAATAACGATATCGAAAAAAATGTTTTTTCGACCCGCCCTAGTGCCCACCTTGGTTGCCTCCTCGTGGCCCGGCCGGACACCGCATTGGTGACAAAAACCAATGGTCCGTGCGGAAGTAAGGTAAAATAAGAGAAATAAGTAACCTGAGCAAAAGAAATAATTTCGAAAAGGACACATTATGCAGAGAACGCCACCACTCGGAACGTCTAGTTCGAGATCATCAAGATCAAGTGTAGACACACGAAAAAGCTTAACACAAACCACACCTCCTATTTATTATCCCAATCTGGGTTCAGATAGAGACACCGGAGCGAGTGAAAGAGCTAACAGCCCGGGACACTATTATTGAATTGAGACTGCCATCAGAACGCACTGTTCAGGACGCCGCAGCGTGCGAAACCTGATGCTTTGAAGTGTGCAAGTGACCTGACCGAACAGGATTTTCCTGAGGCATGGCAAACTTATAATAGATTGTTTGATGTACTACGTACTAAGAAAAACAGGTTGAGTGTTGGAGATACAGTTGTTGTGATCAGAGAACTTACGGCACTTTTTACCTTAGTGTGTAAACTCTCAACTAAAAATAAAACTCTTATGGAGGAGAATAAGACTCTTGTAGATAATAGAGCACAAGTTGTGACTTATGGTGAAGTGACGAGAGGTCCAGAACCTGAAAGAGAATGGACTCCTAGAAGGTGCAAAGAATGCCTACAGAGAACGCATTGTAGATATGTTCCAAAGATACTGGGGGGTTTCTTCAAGAGAAACGGAAAGTGCTATTAACAAGGGCTATCAACCCTGAGAATCTCAAGGAAAAAGTGAGAAATCTAAGAAACCTAAATAGTGGAGGAATCAAAATAGTTTTTGAAACGTCTCAAGACATTGAAAAGAAGCGATTGAAACAAACAATAGTTTGAGTGACAAACTTGACACTAGACGACCAGTTTTAATGAAACCAAGAGTTATTATATATAATGGCGATAAAGGCATTGTAAGACAAAAGTTGAAAGAAGAAATGTTGGAGCAAAATACTCACTTGAGAAGTAGAAGTTGAAGAGACTGACATTGAAGTATCATTCCCTTTGAGAAGTAGAAACCATGACACGGTGCATTGGGTACTTGAAGCAAATTCTGAGGGTTTCAGGAATTTTTTTATGAGTGATAAAAAACTCTTTTTGAATTGGAATATTCTGAATACAAAGAAGTTAATAAAGGAGACTAGGTGTTTTGACTGATTTAAGTTTGGACACATTGCTAAATTTTGCAATAACCAAAAAAATTTTAACACTTGTGCGGACGAAGGACATCTCTCATCGGACTGGGTTTTCCTGGGTCTTTCCTTTGGTTTTATAGGCCTCCGTGGCTGAGCGGTTAAAGGCATCAGCTGGGAATACGAAGATTCCTGGTTCGAACCTTAGCGATGGACTTGACAAAGAAAAGTAAAAAATAGTTATCTTGTGATCGGAGAGTTGCCAGCTTCGCTACAAAATACTAGAAAAGTCGTCCAGAACATTTGCAAAAATTAACGGCGTGTATACGGGACTGGTGCACGATAAATCTGATCGGGATCCAAAGTCCCGACGTCTATTGAAGGCGTTGGGTGCCAGTTCAGGTGTTTCCTCGTCATCTGACCATGGTTCTAAAATAACGAGGTGCATGTATGAATGTGTGTATGAATGTGTGTGTGAATGTGTATGTGTTCCCGGGTCTTTCCTTCGAGATAGACCCCGAACCGTCGCCAGTAGCCCACTGTGATGCTCTAGTGCGACGTTAATCAACAAAAAACAAAATCCTTCGGTTTTGGCGGAATGGTTGTTTAAAAAACATTGCACTAGAGCTGAACAGTGGGCTATTGGTGACGGTTAGGGGCCTATCTCGAAAGAAAAACCCTTCGAGCATGAATGGCCAGTAGTAGAGAGAATATGACGTCATAATCGTGAGGCAAACATCTCAGACCAAATCGCTACAAACACGTGACTTCTTTTCAAAATTATGAATTAAAAAATACTCGCGATTGGCAGATGAATTGGGAAATGTGTAACTTTGAAAATTTATGAATGGGATGACGTCATTAGTCACGTGTTCGCAGCGATACATGTTGTCCTCACTTTGATGTCAGCGAGATGATATCCCGATGTTTGCTCTACTATGCTCGAAGGAAAAACCAGAGAACGATGCCCTCGTATGTTTTTAACCATGGTCAGATGACGACCTGAACTGGCACCCGACGCAACCTCGATTGGCGTCAGGACATCGGACCCCCGATCATATTTATTGTGTACCAGTCCCGTATACTCGCCAGTATAATTTATTGGATGCTCTGGATGACTTTCTAGTATTTTTGTAGAGAAGCTGGCAATCCACAGATCGCAATCTCAATACTTCTTTACTTTTCTTTGTTAAGTCCATCGCACGGGTTTGAACTAGCAATCCTCTGATTACTAGCTAAACTTTATCCAAAAGTTTTGATGGGAATCCATAACTGTGAGCTTGACGTTCTTACCACTCGAATACTACGGAGCGGGCTGTTACAGAGATTTGGTTGGTTTGGTTAGTTAACGTCGCGCTAGAGCTATATTATGCACTGTCGGCGACGGTTCAGAGGCTATGCTTCGTATTTTTGAACCATGGTCAGATGACGATCAGTTATTTCGGTACAAAGAAGATAGTCAAAATGACGTTGCGGCATGTTACATTATAGTTAGACTTACCATAATTTATTTTAGTAATATTCGGAAAGTGTAATAATTCCTTACTAACTACCCTCTTTCATAAAACAAGCACGGAGTTTGAGTGAGCTCAGACGTGAACTTGAAATAAAAGCTGTCCGGGCGAAATCCGGTCGTATCGTGACCCTAATTTTAGTACAAAAATGATTATCTAATATTTAAAACTGAAACCTGTTCCATATGGTACACACATTTTGTTCGAAAACATTACAAATTGTGTGATCATTTTCACTTTTGTACGATGTTCTGTTATCATATTTTAACTATTTATAATGTATCGTATGTACTCATTACGCTTATACATATTGCACACTAAAAACATAATATTATTTCTCCCATAACAAATAGCATAAAATTCTATTAAAACGCATTAATTAAGGACAATAGTATTATTTTGCAAGTATTTATTATTATATATATGTTACCTTTAAAGTATATAATGCAGTTATTTCATAGAATACCTAGTTATTCCATGAAATAAAGTGTGTAATATGTTATTAATTTGACACTTTAACTAGTTATTCTATGAAATAACTAGGTATTCTATAAATTAACTAATGAGAGACAGTTAAAGTGTGAAATAAACAATTTATCTAAAATGAAATTTAACTAATGATAGACAATTAAAATGAAAAAAAAGCAATTTATCTAATTTATGCAGCGTATAAATGGTATTTATGGAAACGTACTATAAAATCATTTGTTACAACAAGGATTACTAAAATGACACTTGGAATTACAAAGAACATTTTTTCTAAAACAAAAACATTTTTTGACAGTCCAACTCTAACTGCGCAACCAAACATTGCCTCGTAGGGGGACCTTTTAATACCAGAATGGAACGCTCTGTTCTTCATAAACTGGATAAATTTTAACCCGTTACTGAACGAAGTTGACTGGTTGTCTTGCATCCAAGTCGTCAACATATTTTCTATGTCCTGATTGGCTCTCTCAACACTGCCTTGTCTTTGGCTATGTCTTGGTTTGCCATGCACGATCTTAAGCTCTGGCCAAGTTACTTTTAAGTCATCAATAAGTTTGTTATAAAATTCTCTTCCATTGTCCGACTGGCAATATACATGGGGCTCCAAACAACAGGAATATATCAAGCAACTGTCCTGCAACTTCTTCTGCTCTCTTTGTTTGAAGAGGTCTTAAAACCACGAACTTTGTAAGGTGATCTTGATAAAAAGATATATGATATAGATTATTTTACACTTTAACGGGCTGCAGATCGTTATTCTATGAAATAACTAGTTAAACCATGAAATACAAGAGAAATTCAAAGGACTTTAACGGACACGATCAGTTATTTCATGGAATAACTAGGTATTCTATGAAATAACGGATTTCATACTTTAACGGTAACATATATATAAACAGTTTCATAATAAAATAACATATATTCACGAAGTATTCCAATTTTTTTTACTAAATACATAATTATTTTAATCAAAAATTAATTTCCGTATCTACTAATTTTCATTTAAGTAATTTTGAATATTTTTTTATTATTGACCCAGATATAATATAAATGCTATTTTTTTTTCAAAATTTACTTAAGTATTACTATTATTTGTAATAGTTTTTTTTTAAATGTTTCTTTTATTGTAACTTGTACATAGCTAAATATTAAATTTATTAACTATGTTATTTCTTCCTGATTAAAATGTATTTCTTCTCAATGCATAAAAAGAGGCATTTTATGCCACAAAATAAAAAAATATATATTTTTCAAACTTAGATCATCGGCAACGCCGGGCTACATGACTAAGTTGAAAAATGATTACACCAAGTTAAATGTATTTAATAAGTTGAATGCTGGTTTATATTATTTTGTTATATACAAGAGTAACGTATTTATAATGACAGATGTTTATTTTATCGTCTGCAGATAAATCATCTAAAAATGAACAGAATAATGAAAACTACAAAAGATAGCTTTTATTAAAATACAAATGCAACGTTAAAATACGCAATAAAAGTCCGTATAGTCCGTTACGGACGGTTACGGTCCATACGGACTTTTATTGCGTATTTTAACGTTGCATTTGTATTTTAATATTCTTAACGCAATGTTCTATAAGACGAGTTTTTATCTTATAGCTTTTATCTTGAAATCTCGATGGAAATATCTTGGAAACGATCCCACCTAGTCATTGTATCGTGGGATCTATCCCAACCGAGACATCTTTTTGACCATGCACACTGAAAGAAAGTGACACATTTCCGGTCGTCATCAAACACTTGGCCTATCATGAAAAGGCTTTTATTGAGATTGCGATAAGAAAAGCGCGCGAAAACGATCTCACCTTCGAAGTCACTTTGCAATGCCAACTCTTTCTGTCGGCATCTCAAAGGAAATATCACGTGACCTTTCGATTCCAAAGGAAAGTCGTGACATCTCGAGATTCCACCGAGATTATGCTAGGGCCCCTGGTGAGGTAGCGAATGCTCTGTCAAGTATGAAAGAGATTAAAGCTCCAGGGCCTGATGGTTTCACCCTGGGAGTGATTAAAGAACTTTTCTATGCTAATCAACAATGGTTTATGGATATTGTGAATTTGTGTTGGAAAAAAGGAATTTTCTCAAGCATTTGGAAAAGAGGTAGAGTTGTATTATTTCCAAAATCGAACAAAGACAGACAAGAAAGATCTTCCTACGGGCTAATATTTCTGCTCTCAGTGTGTGGCAAGGTCTTGGTTAAACTGCTTACGGGAAGGCTAGTCTTCTTTTTGGAGAATGATGGCATCCTTGAAGACACACAGTTTGGATTCAGGAAAGGACGTGGAACAAATGATGCTCTAAAAGAAGCTGTGGGTTTTATTAAAAAACAAAAAGAGGAAGAAAGAGTTTCATGCAGGATATCTCTCGACATGAAGAATGCTTTTAATTCCTTAAAATGGCAGGATATAATCAGAACATTAACGAAATATGAAACCCCAAAGCAAATAATCAATCTCATTCAAGGATTTTTGTCAAATAGAGAAATTTGTGATGACCAAGAAAATAACTTTATATTGCAGTCCCTCGGGGATCCTGCTGTGGACCCATTCTTCGGTTGGTCGGTTGTTGCAAATGAGGCTTTCAAGATTAAAATGTTAAATGAATATATTCGACTTCAAGCTTTTGCAGACGATTTTGTCAAATTGATTGGCGCAAATGCTCCATACTACTTTACTTCCTTCGTAAATTGGTGTATTAATTAGATTGAGATGTGGTCTGGTAGTTATGATTTGCAATTTAGCCCAGGAAAAACGCAATATATAATGTTTCCATGCAAAGGAACAATCAAATATCAAGCTTATGGGACAAACAATCAAGAAGAATGAGAAACTCCTTTACCTTGGAGTTCATTTTGACTCTAGACTAAAACTTGTTGACCACTTGAATGAAGTGAAAGAAAAAACAATGAATTTTCACAACAAACTCCTGCGAATGACAAGGGCAACCTGGGGACTCGACACAAAAGTGCTTAAAGAAATATATCTGGGTGCTACGGAGAAGCTAATCACTTATGCGGCGCCAGTGTGGTACACAGATCTTCAGTACACGTTAATAACAAGCTAATCCAAATTCAAAGGATTCCTCTCCTTAGCATTACCAAATGCTATAAAACGACTCCTCATTGGCAGTATGGAGCGGTCCCTTCGGACATGAAAGTTACAAATCAGGGGACGATTTGTGGGCTTCTACACTGGGGAGAGGGAGGTTTTGATCGGACGGAAATCTTGGAAAGGACCGAAGCGAGGATGATGGGACACCTCGCATGTTCCTGCCACGGAGGAGAAGAACAATTTCGTGGGATTTTAACATAAAAGATGACAACTTATTCGGACTTTACACAGATCATGGGCTATGTTTTTATATTGCGGGTATCAATGGTATGCTCCGTGCAAAACAATAACATATAATTCACTTGATAATAAAAATATTGTTTTTTACAAATATCTAATTGAAATATTACCAACATATTGTATTCATCTTGTATATATTTAGTAAGTAATAAATAAAGGAATTTTTTCTACCAGGACCTGACCAAAATTCAAAATTGTTTGATCAATGTTAAGTCCTTTTCTTTTAAGGCCCCCGTGGCCGAGCGGTTAAAGGCATCAGCTGGGAATCCGAGTATTCACGGTTCGATCCTAGGCGACGGAAATAACAAAGAAAAGTAAAAAAACGTAGTGATATTGTGATCGGAGGGTTGCCAGCTTCGCTACAAAATACTAGAAAAGTCGTCCAGAACATCCGCAAAAATTAATGGCGTGTATACGGGACTGGTGGGGGTCCAAAGTCCCGACGTCTATTGAAGGCGTTGGGTTGCCAGCTCAGGTGTTGTCCTCGTCATCTGACCATGGTTCAAAAATACGAAGCGGCATCGTTCCCAGGTCTTTCCTTCGAGATAGGCCCCGAACCGTCGCCAATAGCCCACTGTGCAGCTCTAGTGCGACTTTAATTAACCAAACCAAATCAAACTTTCCAACGTTGACATGATATCCTCATGAGTTCTGTTATCTAACTCCGTCCAAACCGTCCCGCAGTGTAATTTATAATCATCTACTTCATGAAGTTTATTTTACCAGCAAGTATAGCGTTAACTATTTTGGCGAGTCTAGTCCCTTTTCCCTTGATAATCCGTTTGTGAATGAACAATGCTTCCACGGTGAAGCAGCAGGCGTAGGAGGAAGTTAATACCCGGCACCAGTGATTCAGCTAGCGTAACTCCTCGTCGGAAGCGATATTTGAAATCGACAACAAAATGTGTTATTAAAACTACTAATTATATTAAACTGAGAAATTAAGACATGTATTATAATTGCATAATGCGCGTGACACACTAGGGGAACCTCACCACCCTCAGCCCTCCCGGATGGCGAACAGCAGTCTTTTAGATACCGAAATAAAATGAGTTAACATAAGTCAAAGTAAGGCGAGCGGTATATCCGGACTGCCCCAGACGGCACACATTTGTTGAATTTGCATTTTGTTGAATAACTATTTTTATGGCAATTTAGTCAGTCTGTTATACTATATCTCATCGTATATATCGTACCTGACAGATTACGATATATATATATATAATTATCAGGTTGTTCCGAAAGTAATTTCGTTTTTTTTAAGCAAATGAAAGACGATGCTCTTATAGGGAATAAAAATTTTATTGAATAATATATTGTCCATTCTGGTCCAATACCTATTGCCGTCTTTCTGGCAGTAGCATGATTCCACGCTCATAAAATTTTTATTCTTCTTTACTACCAAAATACTCATCTTGGTGATTTTTCCCCTCCTTATTTGAAGTAAAGGTCTTACCATCTAAAAAATTTTGTAGAGACAAATATAATTCCATAAAATTTAATCAGAAGGTGCAGATAATAATCAGAAGGTGCCAGACTGGTGAATATGGTGTGGCACTATATCCCATCAAAGCTGTAAAAGTTTTGGCGAGTTAAGGCGGGTTTACACTGTATAGCTCTGCTATATAGCAGAGCTATACAGCCTTGACGGCACAACCCATAAAAACGAGGATTAATTGCTATGTCAATCGGGAGAAACCTGTCGCAACTCATGCACACCCGGACATTGTACCTCCAGCAATCGGCGGGAAGTAGTAATCACAAAAGAATGGGAGGAGAAGGTTACCCTTTTCAGGCGGGGGGAGGGGAAACCGTATGTCACATAGATAGTTTAGATAATAGTCAGCTTATGATAAATACGACCCCCCATGGAACTTTGAGTAGAGTTCCCTACTGCCCCATTGTGGAATTTCCCTCCACTTCGAAAGAACATGAGTAGTAAGCCCCCCACTTGGTGGTCAATCAAGGCGTGGCCTATTTTGACAGGTGGCCACGCCCCCTCAAATCAGCCAATAGGAAGCCGAGGGGGCGTGGCTTATGGGTTGTCCTGTCCTGCTATTGGTTGAAATTAGATATGCCCCGCCCCCTGGGATGTCTGTACTCTTACAGATGGAGTTTTTAAGCCATGGGGGCGTGGCTTATGGGCTGTCCTGTCCTGCTATTGGTTGAAATCAGATAGGCCCCGCCCCCTGGGATGTCTGTACTCTTACATGAGGGTATTTTGACCCATCCTATTGGTTGATGTCAAATAGGCCCCGCCCCTGGGATGTCTGTACTGTTAGATGGGGGTATGTTGGGGATGACGTAAGCTGTGACGTCAATGGAACATTCCCAGGGAATGCGGATTCGTCTGTACTCTTACAGGGGGGATGACGTAAGCGGTGATGTGTTTAGTGATTGGCAATCGGAATGTTCTAGAACTTTTGGTAGGGCTATTGTTTGGAAAGCCGCGTGTTTATTGATTGGCAATCGGTGGGAATGGCATGTGTTATCTGCATGCCCAGTGGTCGGGAGTGATGTCTTAGGTTATCTTGGGGGTCGTGACGTTATCGTATACGAAGAGGGTTGATACTGGGAACTGGTTTCTTTTGGTGGAAATGTGGTCTTAGGGAAGGTTCTCGATCTTTTTTGGTTGACGTATTGTTTAAAAAGAAGATTAGTGACGTGTTTAATGATTGGCAATCGGAAAGCGGGCTATTGGGGAGGAAAATCGGTTTTGTGTTTCTTTGCGGGGACAACGGGCCTTGTGGGGAACGTTCATTGGGAATGGTGTAAGTGGATAGTGACGTGTTTAGTATTTGGAAGACTGGCTAGTCACGTGTTTAGTGAAATTGTTTGGGGATGGCAATATTTTATTTTTTGAAGATGTTATGAAGTCGGGTACTAAAGGCGCTATATGGTTTAGTTAAATGGAGACAATTTTAAAAATTGTATTTATTAGTTTTAATATTTTAGTTTTAAGCAAAAACACGGATTCGAACCTCTGACCTCGTGAACCAAAAGACAATTATGATATAGTATTAACGCTTATCCTAACCACTATACTAGAACTGTCTGGTATCTGAAGACGATTTTAAAGTATACCTGATTACGTACATGGCTGTGTTTGGGGAACCGGTTTCTTCTCGGTGGCAATGTAGGGAATATTCGGGAAAGTTCTAGAACTTTTCTGGGTGACGCGACTACTGTTCTCTGATTGATTGAACAAGTTCAGGGAGGTTCTCGAGCGACCCTAGTGGCAACGATGATGTCACATGCGGTATTTTACGACCGAAGCGTCATTTTTGTGCCAAGTTGTGGTGTGTTTGCGACACGTTGTGTTTTATGCTCTGCTATGGCGATTTTGACTAATTGCACGGAAACGTGGTCATGAAGAGAAGACTTTCTGAAGTAAGTGTCTTTATATTTGCCTATTAGTAAAAAATTTAAATAACGTTATGAATTTTAATATAATACCTGATTATTAATTGTATGTAAATAAGATGAGATTTGTACCATGTGTTAAAATAAGATGTGATTTGTAACACGTGTTGTTACTTATATTAGGATTTGCTTTAATTTTTTGTTTTAATATTACACCTGGGTGTGAAAAGATATATATATATTTTTAATTATGATTTACTAAATTTTTTATCATGTCATTTTAATATGTTTTTGTTGTCAAGGCTTCTTTTCTACAAACGTGTTTTATTCATCTCCTTAGTTAAGTCTTAAATGTTCAATGAATCTTAACATACTACAGAACAAAGTGTTTATTCTATCGTTCCTATTATTTTACATGGTAGTGAGATTGATAAGTCGCAGAGTGAGACGTCTATACTATTTGATGAGAATTCCTTAAGCGATGTATTCGAGGTGTACATGTATAAAGACGATGATTAGGTAATTATCCGATTTTACGAGTGTTGTGAAAATATTTTTGAATGTAAAACGAAGTTTGATCTTCAATTGTTTGTTTAATTTTAGTTGATGTGTACCATTACACAAAATTTTGCTTAAAATCCAATGCAGTATGGATACGGTGTGAATATTAAAGCAGAACCATCTTATGTTGGAGCTAGGCCTTCTCGTAAAGGTATCTCACGGAATGTCGGCCTCTTGACGTACAAATTCCTATGTAAGTATTTGGATGAATACCTTTACAATACATAACCCGTTTTTTAATTAAATTGTATTATACCTTTTTTTTTTCATCTGAAGGATGCTATTATCCTGACGGAGAACACTCGTAGGGAAAATAAAACCTACAAAACTCTACAAATGGGGCACCATGCCATGGTCGACACAGATATTTTACCTGAAGGTACTAGCAAATCTAGTTTGTGGGGCCGTCATTGAAATAGTTCTACGTTTTTTTGTTACTATTATTGAACGTATCACTGCAAATTTCGAACCACACGACCTTTATCAGAATAGTTCTTGTATCAGAAAAGTTGGATAGACCATTTCTACAGCTTTGACACGGGTATCTAATTTTACTGCGGAGACCATCCTTTCGTAATAGAAAGCTGTAAATCCTCTTAAACTATAAACTCAACGTGGACATTCGTCAATGCGAGAGTGGTAGTGATGCTACTCCCCTGATGGGGTTGTGTTAACCACTCGAACTTTCCAAGACTTTCAACATAAATTTTCTGGTTGTCGATACCAAATATTCCAAATCCAGTGTGGTATGTAACAATCAGCTTCTCACGTTGTCCAATAAGAGTAAAATAATGTTTAAAGAGAGGAGGTGAATTCCAATCTATAAGACCTGTTTCATTGTGAGCCATGCGTATTGATCGATCAGTCTCATTTTAATCACGACTGTATGACTTTACCTTTTGAGAATCTATTTACAGACGATGCTTTACTGATCATGAATATCAAACGTGTAGTGGAAACATTTAATAATGTAGGTTGTTCTGCTGATTTTTTTTTTCTTTCTGATGTATGTGTTGTGAATACAAACGTTGGTTCTTATATCTGTGTTGTGATTATTGACATGCTTAATGCAATGACTTATCAAGATGTGTTTATGTAACATGGTGAAAAAGGTAATTTTTAGTTTCACAACATGTTAAAAAGGTAATTATGTGTTATACATTTTATAATACGTAAAGTTGAAATACAAAATGCAGATGATTTTTGGTTAATTCAATTTCTTTATTCACAAAGTTTCCCATTTTGAAAGCAGAAGTTTTTTTTTTAACAATATTCTTTCGTTGTTGAATATTTCTATGTTTTTTTCTTGGGGGAGATGGTGATTTCAATTATTATTTGGTTGCCTATACAATATCTTGGCACATTTTAATTCTTCCAGTTCTTTGTCGCGGTCATGCATTACTTCCTTCCTTAATACCCGTATGGTATTGTTGATAGGTCTGGGTGGATGGCCAGCTTGGTGTAAACCATCCTGTATTTTTTCGTTTACTTCTTGTTGAATACTCGTCTCTTTTTGACATCTCTGGCAATCGTAGAGTAGGTGATGGGGACACTAGTATTTTGGTCCAAATCGGACACCAAACTATCTACTTACTCAAAGTTTAGAGACAGACTGTTCTGATAATTGATGGTGAAACCTCTGATTTTTACATACCATCTTGTTGTTGGAGGTCGAGACCGCATAAATTTTAGGTCCACTTATGAAAAAAAAAAAAAAATAATGAAATACATATTGGTTAAAATGTTAATATTTTAGTATCATCTGTGAAAAAAAATCAATTAAATACTGTTTATAGAAAGTTTGGTGAGATAATTGCCTGATACATATTTGGTTTAGGTCTCCTCCATCGAATTCATCCGTGAATTCTCCAAGATAATTCCAGAGGAGGGTCATTATGTCCATTGGAGGCATAGATGATACTATCGGTATCGAAGTATAGAACGTCCTCAATGTATGTTCTGTGATTATTGTTGTAACTAATGTATGCGTTGTGAATAAAAAATGTTGGTTCATATATCTGTGTTGTGATTATTGACATGTCTACTATGCAATGACTCGACAAGATGTGTTTATGTAACATGGTAAAAAAGGTAATTTTTAGTTTACACAGCATGTCAAAAAAGGTAATTTTTAAAATAGTCATTATTCAAAAAAGGTAATTTTTAATTTACATAACCTGTGGAAAAAGGTCATTTTTCCATAGGATTGCATGTTACGAAAACGTAATTTTTATTTTACGCACATGCCAAAAAAGGTAATTTTTAAAAACGTCCTTATTCAAAAAAGGTAATTATGTGTTATACATTTTAATACAAAATTACCATTTTTGAATAAGGACGTTTCAAAAATTACCTTTTTTGACATGTTGCATAAAATAGAAATTACGTTTTCGTAACATGCAATCCTATGGAAAAATGACCTTTTTCCACAGGTTATGTAAATTAAAAATTACCTTTTTTGAATAATGACTATTTTAAAAATTACCTTTTTTGACATGCTGTGTAAACTAAAAATTACCTTTTTTACCATGTTACATAAACACATCTTGTCGAGTCATTGCATAGTAGACATGTCAATAATCACAACACAGATATATGAACCAACATTTTTTATTCACAACGCATACATTAGTTACAACAATAATCACAGAACATACATTGAGGACGTTCTATACTTCGATACCGATAGTATCATCTATGCCTCCAATGGACATAATGACCCTCCTCTGGAATTATCTTGGAGAATTCACGGATGAATTCGATGGAGGAGACCTAAACCAAATATGTATCAGGCAATTATCTCACCAAACTTTCTATAAACAGTATTTAATTGATTTTTTTTCACAGATGATACTAAAATATTAACATTTTAACCAATATGTATTTCATTATTTTTTTTTTTTTTTCATAAGTGGACCTAAAATTTATGCGGTCTCGACCTCCAACAACAAGATGGTATGTAAAAATCAGAGGTTTCACCATCAATTATCAGAACAGTCTGTCTCTAAACTTTGAGTAAGTAGATAGTTTGGTGTCCGATTTGGACCAAAATACTAGTGTCCCCATCACCTACTCTACGATTGCCAGAGATGTCAAAAAGAGACGAGTATTCAACAAGAAGTAAACGAAAAAATACAGGATGGTTTACACCAAGCTGGCCATCCACCCAGACCTATCAACAATACCATACGGGTATTAAGGAAGGAAGTAATGCATGACCGCGACAAAGAACTGGAAGAATTAAAATGTGCCAAGATATTGTATAGGCAACCAAATAATAATTGAAATCACCATCTCCCCCAAGAAAAAAACATAGAAATATTCAACAACGAAAGAATATTGTTAAAAAAAAAACTTCTGCTTTCAAAATGGGAAACTTTGTGAATAAAGAAATTGAATTAACCAAAAATCATCTGCATTTTGTATTTCAACTTTACGTATTATAAAATGTATAACACATAATTACCTTTTTAACATGTTGTGAAACTAAAAATTACCTTTTTCACCATGTTACATAAACACATCTTGATAAGTCATTGCATTAAGCATGTCAATAATCACAACACAGATATAAGAACCAACGTTTGTATTCACAACACATACATCAGAAAGAAAAAAAAAATCAGCAGAACAACCTACATTATTAAATGTTTCCACTACACGTTTGATATTCATGATCAGTAAAGCATCGTCTGTAAATAGATTCTCAAAAGGTAAAGTCATACAGTCGTGATTAAAATGAGACTGATCGATCAATACGCATGGCTCACAATGAAACAGGTCTTATAGATTGGAATTCACCTCCTCTCTTTAAACATTATTTTACTCTTATTGGACAACGTGAGAAGCTGATTGTTACATACCACACTGGATTTGGAATATTTGGTATCGACAACCAGAAAATTTATGTTGAAAGTCTTGGAAAGTTCGAGTGGTTAACACAACCCCATCAGGGGAGTAGCATCACTACCACTCTCGCATTGACGAATGTCCACGTTGAGTTTATAGTTTAAGAGGATTTACAGCTTTCTATTACGAAAGGATGGTCTCCGCAGTAAAATTAGATACCCGTGTCAAAGCTGTAGAAATGGTCTATCCAACTTTTCTGATACAAGAACTATTCTGATAAAGGTCGTGTGGTTCGAAATTTGCAGTGATACGTTCAATAATAGTAACAAAAAAACGTAGAACTATTTCAATGACGGCCCCACAAACTAGATTTGCTAGTACCTTCAGGTAAAATATCTGTGTCGACCATGGCATGGTGCCCCATTTGTAGAGTTTTGTAGGTTTTATTTTCCCTACGAGTGTTCTCCGTCAGGATAATAGCATCCTTCAGATGAAAAAAAAAGGTATAATACAATTTAATTAAAAAACGGGTTATGTATTGTAAAGGTATTCATCCAAATACTTACATAGGAATTTGTACGTCAAGAGGCCGACATTCCGTGAGATACCTTTACGAGAAGGCCTAGCTCCAACATAAGATGGTTCTGCTTTAATATTCACACCGTATCCATACTGCATTGGATTTTAAGCAAAATTTTGTGTAATGGTACACATCAACTAAAATTAAACAAACAATTGAAGATCAAACTTCGTTTTACATTCAAAAATATTTTCACAACACTCGTAAAATCGGATAATTACCTAATCATCGTCTTTATACATGTACACCTCGAATACATCGCTTAAGGAATTCTCATCAAATAGTATAGACGTCTCACTCTGCGACTTATCAATCTCACTACCATGTAAAATAATAGGAACGATAGAATAAACACTTTGTTCTGTAGTATGTTAAGATTCATTGAACATTTAAGACTTAACTAAGGAGATGAATAAAACACGTTTGTAGAAAAGAAGCCTTGACAACAAAAACATATTAAAATGACATGATAAAAAATTTAGTAAATCATAATTAAAAATATATATATATCTTTTCACACCCAGGTGTAATATTAAAACAAAAAATTAAAGCAAATCCTAATATAAGTAACAACACGTGTTACAAATCACATCTTATTTTAACACATGGTACAAATCTCATCTTATTTACATACAATTAATAATCAGGTATTATATTAAAATTCATAACGTTATTTAAATTTTTTACTAATAGGCAAATATAAAGACACTTACTTCAGAAAGTCTTCTCTTCATGACCACGTTTCCGTGCAATTAGTCAAAATCGCCATAGCAGAGCATAAAACACAACGTGTCGCAAACACACCACAACTTGGCACAAAAATGACGCTTCGGTCGTAAAATACCGCATGTGACATCATCGTTGCCACTAGGGTCGCTCGAGAACCTCCCTGAACTTGTTCAATCAATCAGAGAACAGTAGTCGCGTCACCCAGAAAAGTTCTAGAACTTTCCCGAATATTCCCTACATTGCCACCGAGAAGAAACCGGTTCCCCAAACACAGCCATGTACGTAATCAGGTATACTTTAAAATCGTCTTCAGATACCAGACAGTTCTAGTATAGTGGTTAGGATAAGCGTTAATACTATATCATAATTGTCTTTTGGTTCACGAGGTCAGAGGTTCGAATCCGTGTTTTTGCTTAAAACTAAAATATTAAAACTAATAAATACAATTTTTAAAATTGTCTCCATTTAACTAAACCATATAGCGCCTTTAGTACCCGACTTCATAACATCTTCAAAAAATAAAATATTGCCATCCCCAAACAATTTCACTAAACACGTGACTAGCCAGTCTTCCAAATACTAAACACGTCACTATCCACTTACACCATTCCCAATGAACGTTCCCCACAAGGCCCGTTGTCCCCGCAAAGAAACACAAAACCGATTTTCCTCCCCAATAGCCCGCTTTCCGATTGCCAATCATTAAACACGTCACTAATCTTCTTTTTAAACAATACGTCAACCAAAAAAGATCGAGAACCTTCCCTAAGACCACATTTCCACCAAAAGAAACCAGTTCCCAGTATCAACCCTCTTCGTATACGATAACGTCACGACCCCCAAGATAACCTAAGACATCACTCCCGACCACTGGGCATGCAGATAACACATGCCATTCCCACCGATTGCCAATCAATAAACACGCGGCTTTCCAAACAATAGCCCTACCAAAAGTTCTAGAACATTCCGATTGCCAATCACTAAACACATCACCGCTTACGTCATCCCCCCTGTAAGAGTACAGACGAATCCGCATTCCCTGGGAATGTTCCATTGACGTCACAGCTTACGTCATCCCCAACATACCCCCATCTAACAGTACAGACATCCCAGGGGCGGGGCCTATTTGACATCAACCAATAGGATGGGTCAAAATACCCTCATGTAAGAGTACAGACATCCCAGGGGGCGGGGCCTATCTGATTTCAACCAATAGCAGGACAGGACAGCCCATAAGCCACGCCCCCATGGCTTAAAAACTCCATCTGTAAGAGTACAGACATCCCAGGGGGCGGGGCATATCTAATTTCAACCAATAGCAGGACAGGACAACCCATAAGCCACGCCCCCTCGGCTTCCTATTGGCTGATTTGAGGGGGCGTGGCCACCTGTCAAAATAGGCCACGCCTTGATTGACCACCAAGTGGGGGGCTTACTACTAACATGTCACAAAAGCCAAATTCCTGCTGTCAAGTCGTCGTTAAAAGGTAAATGGTGAAAAAAATTCCCACCTAAATCAGGGAATAGAATGACTTTAAAAATTCGTTTTAGTCGTCATGTCCAATATACTCGTCAGTTGAAGTGTCTGTTCTAGTAACTAGTATTCAAATAGTTTTGAAAACTAAACTTTTAGGCAGCTATCCAAAGAACTATATTGAAGTAAGTGATTTTTTATCTTGTATTGAAAAAATAAACTTTCAAAAAAAATTAAAATCTATTGCCTGCTCAAATAAAAAAAAAAACTCCGTCGAGAACTGTCTATATGCTTTTGCTTGCGACATTTTAAATGTGTAATACCTTGTAGTATATTAAATTAAAAATAGGTATTAGTTTAATAATAATCATACTTGCGTGTTCACTGCTGCTACATGCTTTTAGATCCCATGAGTCCATTTTTTTTATTTGATCAATTTAATAACACGTGTTTTATTAAACAAAATATCTCAGGAAAAAATTAATTCTTAAATCGATATACTAGTGTTCGCGCCTACAGCATGGAAACAAGGGAAGTGGTTTAAATGTAACTTACGAAAGCGATGCCTTTTTTTTTTTGCCACATAAATGAAAAATCCGTATTTTTCTAAACAACTTTTATATATTTTTAATTATCAGCAAACTCCACCCTTTAATTAAAATTATTGTCCGACCGTTAGCGAGGGCTTTGTTTGAAATTGACCTTTCTGCATTTCGTCTGTTTCCAAATTTGTTTGTAACACAGTTACGACCAAACGCGTTGTTAGATTTTCTTCAAATTATTTCTTAAAATGATTAAAAACGACGTATACGTTTTATTTAGTTTGCTAGGTCTAACTTTGTTAGAACTACTAGTGTATCAAACTGCATCTAGCTACTGAATTTGATTAAGTTCGATGTAAATATCGATGTAATACAGTTTTAATTGGGCACAGTTTGAAAATGAAGCTTTGGCTTTAGAATCAAATCACGCAAAAATGTCGAAGGAAAATTACAGACAGTTGTGGGATGCTTTCTAGAGACCTCTTAATTTAATATTTGAAAGCTAAAATACATCTATTACACACAAATACTTAATTAATTCAATTGATAATAGTTTATCATATACTAATTGCAATCAATCGTCTACTTATTGTGCTTTCACTTATAAAATTTTGCTTATGTATAATTTTTCGATTAAAATAATTTTATGTAGTATGTTCTTAGATTCATAATTTTTTTTTATTACAATCCTGAGAAAACTGTGTTTTATCAATAATATATTTGTTTCTCATACAAGGTTTATTTTCAATTCTGAAGTGTCTTAATATTTCTTGTTTTCTAGAATTTTAAGGGTAATTTTTTAATAGAAAAAAAATAATAAATATACCTTAGCCTGTAAGATATTTTAATACACCCCTCACCTTGCAGCTATGTCCTTATGATTCAGAAATTTCAATCGTGCATTAGAATACAAATAAATTCATTTTGATAATGAAGATAAATTATTTTATTTAAAAAATGCTCAATAAACCTGGGTCAGAATATTGAGTTCACGGAAGGGTTAACAGACGCAGATGCACTAATCTTCACAATTACAATAAATGCACACCAGAACAATCGCAGTATTAAGTACTCATACATATGTGCTTACAATTCTAATTACACGAGGTATCCCAGAAACATTATTGTACTGTTAACGACAACAATCAACGAAGTACGAAGAAAAATGTTACAACATGACCAAAACACAAAAAGCTATTGGGCCAATAAAGGATGCCCTTTTCTTTCTGCATGCAGCCACTGGGTGCCACACCCCATCTTTGCAGTCTTCAGGAAGAGGAAAGCTACAACTTTTTAAGTTGATAAAGAAAAATCACGAACTGCGTTCTTTGATTTAATAGCTTAACAGTCAACAACTTGATCTCAGAAAGGTCAGCAAAATTGGGGAAGTATTCCTAAAACACCTTTTTAGAGAAAAACAATTTTATTCTTTAGATGGCCTACGATACATCCTTTTCAATACAGGAGCACAAAAACTCTCTCTTCAAACTTTAACCTGACAACTCTACGACAAACAAGTGCAGAAGCTTCACTTCATATTTATCTTCAAGTTCAACAGTGGCTGGGGAACAACCTGAATCCTACTAAATGGGGATGAAGGAAGGTAGATTGAACACAGAACCTTCAACCTGCCCGCAGTTTCCGAAAGATTTCTACAATATAAATCTTGTGACTGCAAAATAACTGCAACAAAGGACTGTGGAGTAAGATGCCAATGCAAGAAGGCATGTGCTGTACGACTTACTTAGGAAAATTCAGCTTCTCATGTTAACGGTTTCGAAGATGATGATGTTGAATGACTGGTCTACCTAATAATATTAAACGAGCAATGTCACTATATTTGTTTGTTCGTTTGTTTGCACAATCTCCAAATCCGCTCTAACGATTTTCACGAAAATTGATGTGTTACCAATTTTCGGGGTAAAAATTCGATTGGGATAGGTTTCATCTTCGAAAAATTTCATTTAGAAGGTGAAATAAGCAGATTAAAAGTTCGATTTAATTCTTACCATTGCAAATTATTCATCGCGTATGAGTTAATAGGTTATATGGTAATAGCAGTTAAACGTTAATTAATTCGTCATATGTTATTTTAATTTAAAACGTGTAAAATATTTTGATAATATATTTTTATTATAGTTTTTATTCTAAAATAAAGTATTTTTTATTCACAAATAAACGAAAGAAACATCAGTAAATTAAAATTGAAAAATCGTTTGCGTTTTCAAATAAAGAAAAAACACATTCTAATTACGTGACTTTTTTCGTCTACTAAATACTATAAGTTTTCTAATAAATATTTAAAAAGAACTTGAACAAAAATCGTTTGCATTTAAAATAAAGTTTAAACATATTTAATATTGTGATTTTTACTATGCACGTGACGTCATAAATCAAACTTTTTGAAATACCGTATAAGAAAATATCGTTTGGGAAACCACGTAGGTTTTTTTTATATTCCATGTAAAATGTATTATGTATTTCCACAAATAGAACATGGAATTTTCAATTCAAAATATGTTTGATTAGATGCAATGTCGTTTGTTTTGCTAAGTATTTATATTCTAATGGAATCCATTGAATTATGTTTTATTAAATTAATGTTACGTGTTATTTATAAAATATATATTTAATTACATTTAAAATTAAACTTTGTTCTACATTGTTAGTTGATAAATTTTATTTTACGAATTGTTTATAAATACTTTTTTCAGCTTTTATATTCAAATGGAATTAATTGAAAGAAGTTTTATTAAATTAATTTTACGCAACATTTATAAAGATAAAAAAAATAATTTTATACATTTAAAGGGGACTTGGTACCCCAAAAATTATTTTCTATAATTTGATATAAAATTAAATATTTTTGTGATGACTACATGTAAACTATTCAGGAAAGAAGATTTAGAAGAAAAAAAATTTAAAATTTCTTCAAACTTTTTCAAAAATTAAATTTTTGTTAAATTTTTCACAGATTTAAGGCATTTTTCAAAATGTTTCTTCTACTTCAGATTTCCTTTTTTCGTACCGATTTTTTTTTGTAAGCTGTATTGATTTATGCTTAATAACTTTAGGGATCGGATTTGGCATAAGTTTATTAGTTTAGGAGAAAAAAAAATTAGTGAAAAATCGGCCATTTTTTTCCAAAAAACTCTAATTCTTAAACATTTTATTTTTTTAAATAAATTGTTTTTAATATTTTTCTAATTCCATCCCTAATTCTATTCAATATACTCTTGTGTACAGGTTCAAAAAATTTCACAATAATTCAAACATATTTGTTTGAGTTTTAGTATTTTAAGTAGGTGTATGTTCACGAAAACAGCAAGCTGAGATAAATGCATTTAAAGATTTCAGTAGTGAAAATAATTTGTTATAAATGTCCCAATTAACTCAAATATTTTTTCACATAAATAACGTATATATATCTTACGAATTATGCAAAATTAATGGCAAATAATAATAATTTTATTTTGCTACAACTTTAAATAAAAATGTCACTTTCAGTATTCAATGCATGTAAAATTTCTAAAAACACAATAAAATCACGCACTGTCAAGCCAATTTTCATTCTTGTAATACATTTTTGGTAAACCACTAACTACTGAACATTATGAAACAAAAATTGACTACAGATATTTATATAATTTGCTTTAATGTTGAGTGTAATGCAGGGAAAACTGAAAATTTTTTAGTGGTTTTATACATGACACTCACTGTAAAATTAAAGCACCCTACAGCATACGTGACTCCTTATTTATTCTTAAATTACTTTTTTTCTTTATGCATTGCAATATTTACAAGTTTGAGTGCAAAATCCCTGATAAGGCGGCGTATTGCAAAATAAGAGATTTTGCAGTACGCCGTCTTTTCCTCTGTTGTCTTTTGGGCAAATTAATTCACACACATAGTTTCAGTAAATTAATTTCTCGCCTGACCCTAAAGATTTTGAAGACTTTTACATAGTATGTATAATTCTTAGTTGTATTCACATACAAAATTTGACAAAAAAAACACTGACTCGCGTTTTCTTTACAAATGTATCTATGGGATACCTGAACTAGTTGATGATGTGTACAATTTCGTTGGAAATTTGCGTTTGGCAGATAACACATCTTTATAACAGTCCTGTAGAAGCAATCCTTTGATACATTGACATTATTTTGCTTAGATGTACCCATTTTTATATTCGGTTTATGACTTTCCCTATCTAACACATTGGATAAGGAGTGAAGAAAACGTTCATAATACGAGTAATATTTATTCAATCGTTTTGAAACTTTGGGAAAACATGCTAGAAGGTTAAAGCGTTATTTTAAACCAATAATTTTTTTTGTTGACATTTTCTTCGATTTTGGGGTACCAAGTCCCCTTAAAAAACAGTTTTGTTCTATACATCATCGGTATTTCATAGGTTTTATTTTCCCAATTGTTTATAAATACACTGCTATTACTGATAGCATTTAAACGAGAAACTGAAGTTTTTTTTGTGAGTTTTCCAGTTTTGAAGATATGTTTTAGAAATTTTGAATAAGTGAAACGTTTCCGAAAATTCGAGTTAGTTTACTATGAACACTTTGCACTGCTTTCTGCTGTAATTAACATGACGTCTTTAAAGATATAAGAAACTTCATGCGTATTGGTTATTGGTTGATGGCGACCACGTGGTTTGTTATTCACAGAGGCTAATCATGTGTTTATGTTAATCCGTTAAAATTTTAATCTCTAGACCATGTCATGCATAGTGTCTATAAAAATGGTTTGTTATTTATTTCACATTCTAATAAGTAATAATTACTAAAAAAGTTAAATAGTTTCAAATGCTAATTTTTTTCTGGAAAACTGATACCAGTAAATTTGTCACATTCTGAATCTAAAAGCAACATTCCTATGACCTTTTGATGTTATTGTTTTTATATAGTATTTATTTTTAAATTTGAAGCAACAGATAATAGGTTAAAATTTTGTTTGTGATATTTTCATAATGAATGTAACAGCGTAGAAAAATTGCGCGAGGTCGATTCTTACCTCTACCTAATTTAATATGAAATCATTCTCGATAATAAATTGTATTAGTTAGTAGTAGTTTAATAATGAACTGTTTCTCGAATTACGCAAGTAAGTTTAGTTTCAAGCAGAGAGAGATTTAAAATGAGTAATGAGGTTTTACAATAGAACTACGGAAAAAGAGTTTAAATTTTTCATTAACCAAATTTAAAATCACTTTTTAATATATATTTGACATTTACTGTAAATGTGTTTTAAAATTGATTTACTTTGTTATTTCAAATAATTCTCCTTCTGTAACGAAATATTTGTTCGAAAGCATCTGCCTAATTAAATATGAAATTATTTTCGGTATTAAGTTGTATTAGATAGTAATAACTAAATACTGAATTGTTTCTCGTATTACATAAGTATGTTTAGTTTCAAGCAGATATTTAGATGAGTAGCGAGACTTTTCTACAATATAACAAAGGAAAATAAATTTAAGAGTTTTCAATTGAAACGTACATGGTAATCTAAACGCTTGAAAGAAAAAGTTTTCACATACACACAGGGAAATTAATTTCCCCTAATTTAAAAATCATTTTTAAAAATAAACCGTAAATGTGTTTTTAATTATTTTCATCATGTTACTTCAAATAAGTATTTTGTTAATAAAAATTTGTTAGAAGTAACTATTTTTTTCAGGACCCATACTAACTAGCGACCTACAGAAATTTTATATTATGTAACCTTTTCTTCTGCAAACTCTTCAAAATTATGAAATATTCCTAACAACAGCCACAAATTTCAACATGTTTCATTTTCAAACATTAGGCTAAATAAAATAATATATGTATATTGAAAAGTCGAGAATGGCAGCTTCATTATTAATTACGTTTAACCAAAAAAATTAAGATTAATTTAATAGTAACTAGAATATTAAATACAATAAAAAATATTTATTTAGATTATAGAAAATGTTCAATTTTAGAAGGTTGATTTTCCCAACCATTATAATTAATAGTTAATTGATAAAATTATATTATTTTTCACAAATTAAAGATAAACTGATTTCATCACTACGATTAATTCCGAATAATACATAAAATTATTCGAAATAAGTAAAAATCTTTATTATTGATTAAACGTTTCATAAGAATATAAAATGCCGTTTGAAGGTTGAATAAATACAGATTGAAGATAAAAAATTGCCGAAATAATTTTGCATTAGCAAAAAATAATTTGATATCCATTATCATAATCTTCTTAATAACAAAGACTACTTTGCATAACATTTAAAAATCCAGTCAGTTATTCCAGAGTTAGACAGAAGCAAACATCGCTACAAATTGACTTAAAATACTGAACAACAAGAATATGGGCAGGTTTTAGCATGCACACGAAAACTTTGTGCTACAATTGTGCGAATGGTTGTATAAGACGCTCATGGTTATTACAAATATTAATTTAAATTACTTTTGCAGAATTGATACTGTATCTTTGCAATCTTGACACTTTTAACCAATCGTATGAGCATTTCAAAGGACTTAACTTATTTCGATAATTAAGACATTATTAAACGATAAAATATATCATAAAACGTCTAACCATTGATATGGACATTTTAAAACATTGCATTTGATTCGATTCATTAGAAATATTACTAAGTAATAAAATATGCAAGCGAGCTGGGCTCTGTCCCCTAGTACTATATTTTTATTTGTGAACTGTAGACACAATAAGTTATTCTTACGAGTATTACCACTATTGTATTATATCTGTTATAGTTAAGGAATATATCAGGAAATTTTCATTGGATATTTTTTAAAAATTCCCTACAAGAAACAAAATTTTCTTATCTACAACATTTTTCTCATTTTATTTATATCCCCAATTTATGAGTTCAGCTCCAAACTTAGAACAAAGAAATTTTAGGTTTTAAAATAAAAAAAAATTAATATAATTAATAACTCCTTGGAAATTTTTATTGGTTATTTTATGATATACATCGAAACAATAGTCGAAACAATAGTTGTACAGATGAGCATCATCATCGGCAGTCTATACCGCGGAATACATTTTGAAGAGACATTCCGCCGATTTGGGGAAACCCGGTCTTGTAAATAAAGTAAACATAATTTTTTGGTTTAAAAATGGCATTGCATTGTGTAAATATGTTGCCTTCTGATAATTAAATTAGAGGATATTTGCATGTTATCAATGATTTAGCAACTAAGTGTTAAAAAACAATTTTTACTCATTTTTTAAGTTATGATTCATTACAAATCTAGAGTATTATTTTTTTAAGAATAGCTAATGAGACCCTAAACTGAAATAAACAGTCTTAGAAAAGCCTTGGAGAAGAGAATATTTATTTTATTTCTGTAATACGGAATTGAGAAACTTTCGAGTTTCTAATCACAAGTGCGCTGTCATTCACATTGAGATATCGCAGTATCATTGCATTCTTTTATGTGCATTTTATTAAAAAAAAATAATGGTGATATGTATTATAAGAGTTTTTGGTACAGTGCGTGTATTTAAAACGAGAGAAAAATAAGAAATGTTACTCTTTAAAACCTACAAGTTGAAAAATGTCATTTACATTTTTCGATCTAACACATTTTTTATGCATATAATATATTAGAAACTTATAATGGTGACTAAGTAGATAAATGTTTTTTTTTCCAACAAATTAAACAGAACTCAATTCCTGAGTCCTGTTAATCACTGTAAAGATTAGTGCAAATATATAAAAATGTAAAAATTGGTCTGAAATGCTTAAAATGAAATTTTTTATAGAAAATAAATTAAATTTTTTACGTCAGGTTTTTTAGATGAGATATTTGTGGATTGCAAAGCTATAAAAGACGCTAGAAAAAAGATTTAAAATCAAGTTAATTGAAAATAACTTACACAAAAAATCACTAACACAGATTGATGCAATTTATATCGTAAGCTAAAATAAAAACGAAAAGTATATAAACTATTAAAAAAATAAGGAAAATATTGTTTATATGGCTGTGCAAATACTGAACCATTCTACTTATATTACACTTGCACAGCCATTTAAACCATTTCCCTGAAAACCCTGGCGTTATTAGTAAAGAACAAAAGAACAAAGTGCACGATTTCACGAGGCAATAAAGAGAATGGAGGATAGATACCAGGTCAGATGGAATATTCATACAGATTACTGTTGGGATATGCAAAGAGACTCTGTGGAAACAAAGTTATTCAAAAATTTCAAACAAAATAAACTTTCGAAGTTTAAAAACTCCCACAAAAACAAAATAATTTTTCCTTTATTGTTTCTATTACATTTTCCCCTTCCATTTTCATTTTCAAATTAAGATATTTGTAGACTTGCAATTCTGTTACTCTGTTTATTTCAGTTAATTACAATGGTTTTCAAAATTTATTAAAGAAAAGGTTTTTAATTTAAATCCTATACCCTAAGCCTAATTTAACGTGTAAATGTAAATAATGTCATCTCTTAAAAAAATAGAGCTGGTAGTGAAAATCGCTTTCATATTTGAAACCAACACATCGATATACTGAAAATCAGTTTCAAAATTCCAGTCAACAAACAAACAAGTTTTTTTGTACAAAGATCTCAATCGTTAGTAAAGCAATATTAATATTAAAAGTATTTTTCTCTTACTTAAGTTGAGTTGTAGCTTAAATTACTATATTTCTGGTAAGGAAAGGACATTATAAACAACAATACATTAGACTCATCAGCTTGTTTTTCATCAGACTTTTGACGAGGTTTAAGTTGGCGACCAATCCTTACTTTCTGTCTGTGTATAATTTACTGAAATGACGTTTCACATAAAATTCTTCTGTAAGTGATCCGACACTGCCACATCCAATTCTTTATTATAGCTTTGATGAAAGTTACAAATAATGATTTCATTTGCCATTAAACGCATACCTTATAATACAAGATTTATAAACTTTGAGTTTTATCGACTAAAAATAATTTCTGGATAAGGTTACCGCGAACAAAATAGCCGAAATACACACACCTCCTTTCTTTCCCCCTTCTCCTTCCTTCTGGAAACGCTCATCTTAACCCCCCTCCCCCCAGCACCCCTGTTCACCTCAACCTCACGTCACGTATAATAAAATACATCCACAATACACTACAATCAATATAAATAAAATTAGCACAGAAAATCTCTTCCCTACATGTGTGCGTTGTTATGCAATGTATGGACGACCCCTCGCACCATTCCGCCCAATTGACCTACATCCGGTTATGAGATATCTCACCGCACACCTTGCAGCTACGTCCTCGTCATTCAGACATTTCAATGGTGCAGCACGAGAATGTCCATACATTCACTTTGATAGTGAACATCCATTTTTTTTTATAAGAAAAGTGCTTAATGAACAGCATTTTGAGTCAGAAGATTGAATTCAGGGAAGAGTTATGAGATTCCTATTGCCAGTCTTGGCGCAGCTTAGCCATTTCTGGCTCTTGCGCCATAAAACACCAACCAACCAACCTATTGCCAGTGATACTCAAAATTCGTGTTAAAATTCGAAACTCCTTAGACAGTACGCAAAATATTTGGCTTTTTAATTTTTGTCAAATTAATTAACTTCTATAGAAAAAATGAGCAACTTAATATTTATAAATAAATAACAAAATGATCATTTCTAAAAAGTTACATTATAATGTAGTTATTCCAGAAACGAAAAGGCGTTCGAATATCAAGTAGCTTGTGCATTTGCTTGAAAAATAACTTGGTGCGGGGGTGTATTCTTGTTAATTGAATAACATCGAACCTCCCCCTCTAAACAGTCATCTCTGGATCTCCCCCTCGCAGCGAGTTCTCATCCCCCCCCACCGAGTCGCATGCCGATAGTTGCGACCGTGACCCCCACTCACCTCTCCTGGCCGAGAGCAGCCTCCTGAGGCACCGGATGAGTCTCTGGTAGAGGGCGAGGAAGGAGGAGGGGTGTCGGGAGGAGGAGGAGGAGGGGTGGAGGTGGCGGGGGCGGCGAATGAAGGGGATGCCTCTGGGGTGGGCGCAGGGGCGGGCGGCCGGCATCGACGACTGCATCCTCGCGTCTGCCGCACGCCCCTGCGAGAAGCTAAGAACGCGCCACCTACCGGAGAGAGAGAGAGATCGCGCCACTGGACGGTGGGGGGGAGAAGCGCAGCAGCAGCAGCGAGGAGACGCGCATTGCGATTCCCCTCTTCCGAGGAGGCCACCAGGGATGCGGAGGATCGTCCAGCAGTAAAGTATCCGGCTCGTAATTGGAGGAAGATTGCAAGTTCGAATATCTACGTGGATTTGACAGGTTGTAGTAGCCTCAATTTCATCCGCCCGCCGAGTATAAAAGACTGGTGCACCATAAATCTGATCGTAGTTCAATGGCGCCTATTGAGATAGCGTCGGGTGCCAGCTCAGGAGTTGTCCTCGTCTTCTCACCATCATTCAAAAATACGAAGCAGTGTTCCCAAGTCTTACCTTCGAGATAGACAACGAACCGTCACCAGTAGCTCACTGTGCATCTACAGTGCGACGTTATTGCACTAACCAAACCTTAGGCGGACTAATAAAAGAGTAAAAGGACTCATGAGAGACCGGAGGGTCGTTGTTCGAATCTCGACCTAACGATACAGCGAACTCGGGAGGGATAGTTGCTAGTTTTATTCCTCGGTGTACCCCTAAACCACAGCCATGATGTATAGAGAAACCGGTGCACGTTGAATCTGCCTTGGCCTAAAAGTCCTCGAACCGCAATAATATAACATATACTGCATTAAGGGAAATGTCACCCTTGGTGACAGGCAGTATACGCTTCAACCCCTATAATTCTACGGGAAATCAGCCTTCGTGGATAAATGACATAACATTGAGTAAAGAAAGGTAGACCGCGTCACCCAGATTGACCATTTATACACTCTCACTCTGACCTACCTACCACGTGCGGTTAAAAGTAGTCACGAACCAATTATTACGGTACTGTGTGGCTTGTACTGCCGGGGAAGAAGAAAAAAAAGGAACCACCAATGAATATTTCGTTAGTTTTTATAGTAGATCTAAACTAAATATACCATTTTGTAAAGAATAAAGTCTACTATACATTGATATACAAAAACTTTGCATAGGGGACTATCTTCATACTCGAATCCGCACCAACTTTAAAATTTTCAATAGCAACACCTACTTTTGATAGCGCAGAAATGTTCCCCGCCCTTAAAATAATCTAAATATCAATTTTCGTGAAGTTCCTACATTTACATGCAGATATATTAGACAATATGTATCGATCTTAATTGAGGGGCTACCTCCACATTGAACAAAGTATTAGTTGGACTACGAAATGAAGGACGCGGGTAGAAAGTGTTTTGGCGGTAGCCGTGGTTCTTCTTTTTTGATTTCTTTCTTCTATGATCTTCTTTTTGGAACGACCGGATTTCGTCCGGACAGTTTTTATTTCAAGTTCACGTCTGAGCTCACTCAAACTCCGTGCTTGTTTTAGGAAAGAGGGTAGTTAGTAAGGAATTATTACACTTTCCGAATTTTATTTAAAAAAATTATGGTAAGCCTAACTATAATGTTATATGCCGCAACGTCATTTTGACTATCTTCTTTGTACCGAAATAACTGATCGTCATCTGACCATGGTTCAAAAATACGAAGCAGAGGCTGTGAACCGTCGCCAATAGCGCATAATATAGCTCTAGCGCGAGGTTACCTAACCAAACCAACCAAATCTCTTTAACAGCCCGCTCCGTAGTGTTCGAATGGTAAGGTTGGTTGGTTCGTTTTGTTAAATAACGTCGCACTAGAGCAGCACAGTGCGCTATTGGCGAGTCAATCTCGAAGGAAAGACCCGGGAACACATACACATTCACACACACATTGATACATGCACCTCGTTATTTTTAGAACCATGGTCAGATGACGAGGAAACACCTGAACTGGCACCCAACGCCTTTAATAGACGTCGGGACTTTGGATCCCGATCAGATTTATCGTGCACCAGTCCCGTATACACGCCGTTAATTTTTGCGGATGTTCTGGACGACTTTTCTAGTATTTTGTATCAAAGCTGGCAACCCTCCGATCACAAGATCACTACTTTTTACTTTTCTTTGTCAAGTCCATCGCTAAGGTTCGAACCAGGAAACTTCGTATTCCCAGCTGACGCCTTTAACCGCTAGGCCACGGAGGCCTATAAAACCGAAGGAAAGACCCAGGAAAACTTAAAAAAAAAATGACTAGGATAACAATACAAAACTGTCTGGCAGAAGACATTCCTTAGTTTATTAATATCTAAATATATAGACGAAAAATACCAAATTTTTTGTTATAGATATTTATAAAACACTATAATTGCATTATATATTTATAAAAAACTATATTTTACTATCTAATGTGTAATATTGTATTTGTTTCACTTGTAAATTATAAATAAATATTTTTATTCAGCAGAACTGCCACTGCACATCCTCGTCATCTGACCATGGTTAAAAAATACGTGGCATCGTTCTCGGGTTTTTTTTCCTTCGAGATAGGCCCCGAACCGTCCCCAATAGCCCACTGTGCATCTCTAGTGCGACGTTAATTAACCAAAACCACTGCACATCTATCATCTGACCATTTCAGAAGTACGTGGCAGTTCCCGGATCTTTCCGTTGAGATACACCTAGAACAGTCCCAATAGCCCAATGTGCAGCTGTAATGCGACATAAATCCAACCAATTGATCAAAATCACTACAAAACGATTCCACAATACTACCAACCAACCACGAACCGTGTAAGATCTCACTCTTGGGATTGATATCGTAAAACGTCACTTCCTGTGAGATCGATTCCAACGTGGAATGATTCCACGAGAGATGATGCTAGGGCCCATGGTGTGATGGCGGCTATGTGAAATCTATAAGAAAAGTAAAAATGTAGTGATCTTGCAATCGGAGGGTTGCCAGCTTCGCTATTAAAATACTAGGAAGTCGTCTAAAAATATCCAATAAATTATACTGTAGTGTATAGGAGAATGATGCACGATAAATCTGATCGGGGCTAATGTCATGACATATATTGATGTTGTGTCAGATGTTGTCCTCGTCATTTGATCGTGGTTAAAAAATATGAGGCATCGTTTTCGGGTCTTTCCTTCGACATAGGCCCCGAACCGTCGCCAATAGCCTATTGTGCAGCTCTAGTGCAACGTTGTTTAACGAAGTTCATATTTTTTAACCATGGTCAGATGACGAGAACAACATATGAATTAACACACAACGCAACTTCAGTAGGCCTTGGATCATATTTAACGTGCACCACTCCCGTATACCCCTCGCCTTCATATAAGTATTTAGAATTTTATGCCAACGCGATCACAGCGCTTTTAATTCTCAAAATTAGTGAAGATTTCTGTTAAGTTCTGCTGATTTTAAATTTGTGTATAACTCCTGAAATGATCATTTCATGCACATTTTAATATAGCAAAGAAACTACAAAGAGGAAAATCACGAAATTTTAAATATGCATATAAAGCGTTTTTCTGAATCCATCACTATCAAAATATAGCATGGTTGCTATTCATAAATTTCATGAATATTAATATCCTAATTTAAATAAAATTAAATATATACATATAAGTAATGACATTTAGTGTATTTTATTTGGGTCGTGTAGAAGTAACACAGATAAAAATATTAGCTTAATAAAAATTTTATTTCGAAAGATATGATTAAAAGTTCAAGAAATACATTTAACATTACGAGTTCTAAACTTTCGATATTCATAATTAAAAAACTACTTAACCAAATGACTTGCAAATTGATATTCAACGATAAATTTTGTCGTAGGTTCTAAATATTGAATCAAAACTGGGTGTTGCTATTGGAAATTTTATGCAACTTTTTTGCAACTTTTTTGTATACCAATGTGTAGTAGACTGTATTTCATACAAAATGGTATATTAAGTTAGCTCTACTATAAAAACTAACGAAATAATCATTGGTGGTTCGGTTTTTTTTCCCTGGCTGTACCTATCCGATAGCTTACTTTTTCTATGTAAGATATAAGTAACAACTCTGTCAAATTTCATCTTCCTGGGTATACAGAAAGTTAGAGAATTAGTGATGAGTCAGTGGATAAGTGGCAATGGTTTTCACTTTTGACAGTTAGAGTACGAATTTTTTTAAATCTTTTTAGTGAGCAATTATGGCTTAAAGTGTACCTCCATGCAAAATTTAATTTTCATAGTTGTTGAAGTACGGAATATCCCGTTTTCCAATCCTATTTTCACCATCATTTTGACATATATTTTATAATTTTTTTTTACATTAATTCCGCCATTTTTATGTTATTTTTACATATACGATCATATTTTAGTTCATTTGACGATATTTTAATCATTTGTTGATTTTTTTTATTTATTTGGTTAATTTTTTAATTTGGCGATAATTTTATAAAATTGGCGATATTTTTATTCATTTGGGGGCATTTTTTATTTATTTGGCGACATTATTGCGATATTTAGTCATAATGCTTGTATCGATGTAATCGGTAAAAACCGATTCAATCGAAGAAATCGATAAAAGCGGACAAATAGATAAAATCTACCAATCGATTGTATCGATGAAATTGTAGAGCTGTGTTCAATAACTTGGCTACGCTCGGTTTCGATCCGAGGACTTCGGCATGCTACGCCGATACTCTACCAGTCAGGCCAAAGTGATCACACTCGCCTGAGCGGGAGTACGGTAATGTGGGGCAACTTTGTGTCCCTTTTTGAGGTTTTTTCAGAATATATCTATCATGTTATGCACCAATCGCTCTGAAATTTTTACGCAACATACCTACACATCTCGGCTATCCAATGATGGGTCGAAAAAAAATTATTTTCTTTATAGAAAGGGAGAGGGGATTTTTTTCGTGGGGCACAAAGTTGTACCCGGTTGGTTACAACTTTGTGCCACTCTCTTTTCTGCCTCTAAAACACATTGAAACTTAATGTGGCACAATCTTGACCATGCTTTTTTTCATACTCAGCTCATCTACTATGCTATGAGCAGGGAAATAAATTTTGTTCTCATCATTTTAGTGGGTTTTTTCGCATTTTTTATCAATTTTGAAGTGTGCGAAATGGTAAAAAATGAGTTTTTTTTTTAACTTTTAATGATAAACTGTTTCATAATATTACATTACAAAAAATATTTTTAAATTACATTAGTGGAGTGTAGAGGCAGTGCAATGAACTTTACATAATTTTCCTGACACAAACGCAGGACATGAGAACTAAGATGTGAACTGAGATTTTCTCCTATAAGTACCACTTTGTTTCCTGCGGACTAGTAACATGGTATATTCAAACCAATCTTCCTGATTTCTTCAGACCTTCAGATGGGGATGATTCAGCATCCTTTCTCTTCTTCAGCATAAATGCAAGTGAATTTCGATGAATTCCATACCTCTCTTGGGCCTTACGGATTGAAATCCTCTTCTCTGTAATTTCCTCTAACACCTTTTCACAAGGTTTTCATTAGTGTAAGCCCGATAAGGGCGACCTCCGACCTTTTTCTGTCATCACGGACCATTATCTGCAAAAAAGTATTGAATAAAAAGCGGATTGAAGCTCAAAAAATAAGAAAATTGATTGGCCCAAAGTTGTCATTTTTGATGCCATGTGAGCTTATGGCAGAACTAACAAACATTTTGAATTGCTTAATACAGCATATTGTAGATGATAATATAGTGATATAAACTTATATATATAAACTTACCAAATCTCCAGGGGAACAACTGATATGAGGTCCAGATGAGACTTCTGATATCTTAAAAACCTTCAAACACTGTGATCAAAAACAATATTTTCTTGATAACCATAACTGATAACTGACTAGGTTATTACATGCTCGTTTAGATTCAACATCATCATCGCTAACTACAGGATTTTTTCCAAACCTCTAATTGCATTTATATTACCGCTAGAACGCATTGAAGTCTGGAAACCGTGTGTGGCACAAAGTTGCCCCATTTTACAATATCAGGTAGATGAAGTGAACCCCACAAAATCGAACAAATCGATAAAAACGAACAAATCGATAAAAACGATTAAATCTATAAAATCAATCAAATCGAATAAATCAATGAAATCAAACAAACCGATGAAATCGAACTGATGGATAATATAGAACAAATCGATATAAAATGACTGCATTCATTCAATCAAATCTAATGAACTAAAGGCTGATTGGATAAAGTTGTCAGCTGGGAATCAAAGGGTTCCTGGTTCGATCCTATGCGACAGACTTGACTAAGAAAAGTAAAAAAGTAGTGATCTTGTGATCGGAGTGTTGCCAGCTTCACTAAAAAATACTAGGAATGTCGTCCAGAACATCCACAAAAATTAGCGGCGTGGAAACACACGCCACAGTGCAGCTTGTCGCTTGTATGTTGATGTATTTAGATTCTATGGTCAATGTTCTACTTAATAATTACACAGCTACTAAACATGGCTTAGTCTATGTGATGTTGACTGTGCGTAACTGTGCGTAAATTTTTTACGCATTTATCATAATTTTCAAATCAAAAGTCAATAGCGAACGTTTTTTCATTCATAAATTTTGAAAGGTAGTCACGTGTTTGAGGCGATTCGGTCTGAGATGTTTGCTTCACGATGATGACGTCATATTCTCTCTACTACGGGTCCATTCATGCTCGAAGGGAAGAACTCTTATAATTATTAATAATAATTATCCGAAAAACTTTAGACACCTATATCAACATTTGTCGTTAAGTTTCACAAATTGGTGAGAATATAAGAAGAAGAAACAAACGAAAACAATTTTAAAAGGTTTATTTGCCAAATTCAAATTTTCATATTTTTTCTTTTGTACTGTAAACCCTATCAATATGCGAGGGGGGACGGTTCCCCAGCACATTTTTTGGATTTTGCCCCCGCACTTTTTTAATATTTAACTTTTTTAAATAAAAATAAATCATATTTTTTACTGCATGCCAAATCATTTTTTTTAATAATCGTACCATATCCCCTACCCACTACTACAGACGATGGACGCAAATCCATTCCCCTTCTGACAGTTGTGACACGTGGAGGAGGAGTCTACAACAATAGTTTTCGATTCCGCCCACAGAACTCCTCGTATAGGTAGACCATCATGTAAAGAAAGGTAAACCTCATCGACCAAGCCGATTATTAACCCATTCCGCCCGCTGACCTTTGTACCTCGTGAAGGGAATGTCGCCCTTAACTGCAGACGATTTCGTTCTCATTACTCTCCAGGGAATCGTGCTATGGCTGATAAATGGCCTACCGTCGTATAGGAAAGTAAGTCGCGTTGATGAGGTTGTTTGCCAACTCATTTTTCCTTCCGATCTTTAAACCGCATGAAGGAAAATGTCACCCTTGGTGACAGGCAATATACGCTTCCAACCCAATAATTCTATGGGAAATCAGCCTTCGTGGATAAATGACATAACATGGAGTAGAGGGAGGTAGGCCGCGTCAACCAGATTGACCATTTATACACTCTTTCTCTGACCGTCTTACCACGTTGGGTCCAAAGTATTAATGAACCAATGATTACGGTACAAAGTGGCTTTTACCTACCAGATAGCTTACTTTTTCTATGTGTGATATAAGTAACAACTCTGTCAAATTTCATCTTCCTGGGTATACAGAAAGTTAGAAAAATGGTGATGGGTCAGTGGATAACTGGCAAGGATTTTTATTTTTGACAGTTAAGAGTTCGAATTTTTTATAATAAAAATCCTTTTTTAGTGAGCAATTTTGGCTTAAAATGCCATGCTCCATGACAAATTTAATTTTCATAGTTGTTGTAGTACGGAATATCCATTTATCCAATCATATTTTCCCTATTTTGACATTTTATCATTTTTTTTACATTAATTTTTCCATTTTTTTATATATATGATCATATTTTAGTTTATTTGGCGATATTTTATTCATTTGGCGGATTTTATTTATTCGATGAAATTTTAATTTATTTGGCGAAGTTTTTATTAATTTGGCGATATTTTTTATTTATTTGGCGATATTTAGTCATTAGCCAATCAGAATGCTCCTCATAGGTTACATAATATTAAAATTTTCCATTGTTTCAATTTTATATTTTGCAGTTACATGTTCTCCATGTTAATCCTATGGGAAGATTTTTATTTTGGCAGTTCGAGTTCGAATTTTTAAAAATCCTTTCTTAGTGCACCCCTAGGGCCCAAGATGAATGTATGTTCTAAATTTCAGCACTCTAGGTCTTTTGGATCTGGAGGTCTCACGATCAGTCAGTGGCTGTGGCTTTTATATAGAGAGATATAATGATATTAGTAAATGTTATTATGTGCGCAGTTTATGAAAACAGAAAAAAAAAACATTTCACTTTCCACAAACTCTCAGAAATAAGACTCTCATTTTTCATCCTTCACCGATCGTCAAGGCTACTTTCGTCCATTTTGACAACGGTTTCGTCATCGAATCACCCGACTTTTGACAAAACAAGAATCTTTCTTCTTTTTTTAAAAGAAAAATGATGATCTTCAATTCCTTTCCGGTGGTATCAGTTCAATTCGGTTCTGATGCGTTTATTGCCACAATTAAAATGAGCTTTTCTGGCACAGTCGGCTGAGTGCCTGCTTCCGGACCGAGAGATCCGTGGTTCGAGTCGAGCCGTCGATATGTATTTGAAATCGTCCCCATTTTGGACGAACCAAATTTTGTGGGGGAAAAAACGTCCAAATGAATATCCTCAGTGTGACGAAATATTTAATCGAAGCTTTCAGCAGGCGTGTGTTTCGTCAAAAAATGGCAAACATTTGTTCAGAAATGAGCATGCGTTTTTAACAGAGCAATGGACTGTAGCACGACTTTCAAAACTGAAATCGTACAAAAGGAAAGTGCTGCAGAACAGAAGCTGGTGTGGATCCCACAGATGTGGGCTCTACCCTCGCTTTCTCGTGGGAAGTGGCCGGGTGGTGTGCCGATAAGAAGGAGGGGCTCCGAGACGAGAGGATGAAACATCGCGCGCGGAATGAGGGAGGTGGCACGAGGAGAGACGATGTTCGAAGAGATCGCGCGTACCGTGAGAGGAGCCGCCGCGCTTCTGTTCGGTGTTGCAGCTGACAAGTCGCTGCTTCCGCTGCTGCTGCTGCTGCTTCCTCCTCTGGTGGCTGCCGATCGAGACCTCCTGCAACGTGAGTAGATAAATAAATAAAATGTTAAAACAAATAAATAAAATGTTGCTAAATGAATAAGAATGTCGCCAAATGAATAAAAATGTTGCCAAATGAGCTAAAATACGGTCCTACATTTAAAAATATCAGCAATCTACAACCGTTCAAAAGTTATAGAACTTTTTCCATATTCCTATACGCTATTCTTATTGGAAATTTACATGTGGATTTTTAGTTCATAACAGTTTTGTTAAAAACCACGGATAGGAACAGTGATATAGTGTCGGAATAGGCCACCTCAAAAGTTTAACTTAGGGTTTCTATATTTATACCTCCGTTTCGCTTATTGTAGAGGCTTCACTTTAAAAACATTTATTGAAATTCAAAAATGAATACTGAAAATTAATTTTTAAAAGAAATATTGTCACTAAATTTTGACATATGAACATTTAAAATTATATTTTACAATTATCTGAAATTGCAGGGTGAATAGTTATAAATAAAAATAATCCCAAATTTATTTTTCTTCAGAAATTATGTTCAAAGACGGATATATGGACTTTGGTCGCCAATTGGCACACACTTTTTTTTTGCCGAATACGATAAATTATTTCCATTTAGAAGAATGCAATGTTTTTGTTCTTTGATGTATTAGGGTATCGCCATTATTAAAACTAATGAATGTGAAGTTTACTACATGCGGTTACTGTCACCGAAGGTTTAATTTTTATAAAAAAAAAAATATGCAACTTTTAAAATAATATATATTTTAAACACCAATTGGCAGCATTGAAGCAACATTGACAAGTGTTTTGCGTTTATTTTTGCACAATACATTTTTATCGACATTATACATATTACACAATACATTATTTTACATATTACAAGGGTAATATTCACAAAGGCTTTTTTAACCATTAAGAATTTTTATATAAAAAAACATTTTACAAAAGCATCAGTTTAATTAGTTGTCAAAATGTCATGTAAAGTCGAAAACATAAAAATTAAAAAGTACTAGGTTTAGGTATCTCAAAAACTACTCAAATTAATTATTTTGATTAATTGATATTTTGTTAATGAAACACGTGTAATACACATTAAAACTGATCCCAAAAAAAATGGACTCATGGGATCTAAAAACATGTAGCAGCAGTGAACACGCAAGTATCATTATTATTAAACTAATACCAATTTTTAATGTCATAAAGTAATACACATTTAAAATGTCGCAAGCAAAGGCATATAGACTGTTCGCGACGGAATTTTTTTTATTTGAACACGTAATAGAATTTAATTTTTTTTTTAAAAAGTTTACTAGGGGGCTCTGCCCCCTGCTCCGCTGACGCTCCGCCAACCCCCGGAGGATTTCTACGCAATCCTCTTTAGTTTGCTTCGCAAACCAATACCGGCTTCATACACTGTAGACAATGACAATGTGTCCTAACAACAATACTTTTTTTAGCTATATAAATTATTACTGGCAGTGCCGTCACACAAATTTATTTTTGGGATGTTGAGACAACAAATTTCCCAACTTAACGATCCGAAATTCCAAACTTGAACGATTCAAAATTCCCAACTTAAGGACGTCGGGTACCAGCTCAAGTGTTGTCCTCGTTATCTGACCATTGTTAAAAATATGCGGCATCGTTCCCGGGTCTTTTCTGCGAGAAAGGCCTCGAACCAAAGCGTCCTTAATGCAGTAAATAAATACGTACCAATAACCAATCAAGGGCGCTTTGCTCGAACCAACGCCAGTAGTTCAATGTGCAGCTCTAGTGCGACGTTATTTACCCAGACCACACTTAACGATTCGAAATTCACAACGCAACAGTGCTAAAAAAATTCCCAGTTCCAACTTATAGACATTTGTCAGCTTTTTTTTATAGGTAATATTAAACAGTTCTCTCGAAAGTAGTGATTTGTCGCACGCATGTTCCAATGCAGTGTTCCGTTTTGAGGTCTAATTTAAGTTTCATCTTAATACAAGTTGGGCAATTTCTAGTCTTTTGTCGCTTTCATTTGCTAATAATATTAATTTTCCTGGAGCATAAATTTTCCCAACTCAGGGATTTTTAAAACTCGAAATTCCCAACTTTTAAGGTTTCAAGTTTACAGAGAGAGAGGGGGGGGGGGGGCACATATATCCCCCAGATCCCCCCCCCCCGCCTCCCCCGTTGTGGTAGGCCGGATAACTGGAAAAGCTCAACTGTAGAACTGCTTCAACGCAATTGTTTCTGCTCATTGAAAAGCGAAACATGTGTAAACAAACAACAGAAGAAAGGAGAAATAATTTTAATGGGAGATTTTAATTTTCCTAACATTGACTGGAAGGGTAACCTGGTTAACATTGGAAGAGAGGCAGAATTCTTGGATACGATTCAAGATTGCTTTTTAGATCAATTGGTTCATGATAATACAAGGGGTAATGCGTTATTGGATTTGGTGTTTAGCAGTTGTGAAAATGGGGTACACAATTTAACAGTGAGCGAGTATCTAGGGGAAAGTGACCAATAGCATTAGATTTAACATTACGTTTCAGACAACAGTAGATAAAATAACAGGTTAATTCCAAATTTTAGAGATGTTAATTTCCATAAGTTACGAGCCGAGGTAACTAATGTTTTTAAGGATGGGTTGGAGCATTCTCATATAGTAGATCAATGTAAGGAATTTAAAGATAAATAAAATGTAGCTGTAAATAAGCATATTTCGTTTAGGCAGAAAGAGGTAGTTCGAAAGATTTCTCCTATGTGGTTTTCAAAGGAAACAAAACGAGCTCGTAAGTTAAAACAAAAGACGTATAAAATATTTAAAGAAACAGGTAGGGACACTGATGGTAAGGAGTATAAAAAAGCTAGAAGGGAGTTTAAGTATATCAGTAAAAAACAGAAATTGGCATTGGAGGAAAAACTTGCTAGGGATATCAACAATAATCCAAAGGGATTTTTTGCTTACGCCAGTGGAAACTATAAAGGAAATAATCAGCTGGGTCCACTCGAAGATTATCAAGGCAATTTAATTCAAGATGATGTAGGAATGGCTAATATTTTAAATGAATTTTTCATGGGAGTTTTTAATAAGGACTTCAAATCTGATTTAATGCAAATAGAGGATAATATGCGTCCGGTTATTAAAGAATGCAATTTTACTAGAGAAGAAGTAGTTTATCATTTAAGAAGTATTAAACCTTTTAAAGCACCAGGGCCAGATGAAATTTATCCAAAAGTACTAGTGGAGTGTGAGGAAGAACTGGGAGATGTTGTACTAACTATTTTCAAATCGACGTATAATTCAGGTAATGTACCAATAGACTGGAAATTAGCAAATGTCACTCCGCTTTTTAAAAAAGGGGCAAAATGTGAACCTGGTAATCACAAACCGGTTAGTTTAACATCAGTGTTATGTAAGATTTTTGAAACATTAATAAAAAACAGCATCATATCATTTTTGGAATCAGAGAGCTTGCTGTCAGATAATCAGTATGGATTTAGAAAAGGAAGATCTTGTACAACAAATCTTTTAAAATTCTACGATAGGGTTACTGAAGAATTAGATAAAAGGAACAGTGTAAATGTAGTATACATTGATTTCCAGAAGGCATTTCATAAAGTTCCCCACGAGGCATTGCTGTTCAAGTTAGAAAGGTTAGGGATTGGGGGTGAAATTTTACAATGGATAAAGAACTGGTTAATTGGTAGGAGTCAGCGTGTACAAATTAAAGGTAATTACTCTCAGTGGGCAGAAGTTAAAAGTGGAGTGCCACAGGGTTCTGTCTTAGGTCCACTTTTATTTATTATTTTTATTGATGATATTAGTTGGGAGATTAGGAGCAAGGTCAGCATCTTTGCAGATGATTTAAAAATTATGGGGACTGTGAATTCTGGGGAACAAATACAGCAATTACAAGGTGATTTATCAAAAATATCAGAATGGGCTGTTAAATGGGGTATGTCTTTTAATATCAGTAAATGTCAAGTGCTGCACATGGGTATCAAAAATAGTAAGGCTGCATATGTTTTACAGGGTGCAGAAATCAAAAATAGCGAGATTCTAAGTGATCTGAGTGTATTAGTAAATGAGGATTTTAAAATAAGTTATCAATGTACAGCGGCTAGCAAAAGAGCTAATAGAATGTTGGGGTACATCAGAAAAAGTGTTTCATCAAAATCTAAGGATATTATCTTGCCATTGTACAGAGGTTTAGTAAGGCCACATCTTGAGTATGCTGTACAGTTCTGGTCACCATATCTTAAAAAATACATTGAATTGTTAGAGAAAATTCAGCACAGGGCTACTAAAATGGTTCAAGGGTTTTCAGGCATGAATTATGAAGATAGATTAAGAAATTTGAATATGTATACTCTGGAAGAGAGAAGGGTTAGGGGAGATTTGATTCAACTATTCAAATTTATCAACAAGGAGATGTGGAGGGTTTAGATTTTAATATGAGTGATAGAATGAGAGGTCATGGGTTTAAGTTAAACAAATCTCATTTTAATCGGGAAGGGAGAAAACACTATTTCTATAATAGGGTAATAGACAAATGGAACAACTTGCCAGTGAATATTGTTAATTGTAAAGGAGTAACGGATTTTAAGAAGAAGTTAGATATGCATTGGGGGATAGTTAAGAGGTACTAGATGGACCAACCTTGTTGGGCCTTGAGCCTGTTGTTGGTCGTCAATATTTGTATTTCTATTTGTATTTGTATTTGTATAAACGCGCCAAGCATAAATAAGCCTAATTGCCAAGTTTTATTTATATAAAGTAAGATAATTGAGAATTGGCGCTAATAATAATTCGTCGTTAAAATAAATATTTAGTTACGGGAAACTGGATTTACATACATGTTGGCATTTTGCCAATGTTGGCATTTCGTTAGGAACTATCTTTTAATAATATTTATAGTACTTCACATAAATAGTTACATCTAATTTATTTTTTAAGATAGAATTTCAATATTGATACCATTCAAGAAAGAAGGATTTTACGAACATAACTATATTTTTTAACGGGAAAAAAGTATATTTTTGAACTACTTAGAGCAGTTTTAATTTATCCCTTGTGAAGACACGAGTAAAATTGACGATTATTTCAGACATTTCGTCAATTATTTAAAAATTTATAACTACAAAACTAAATCGAAATTTCACAAACGCTCTAGATCATTTGTAGCCAATAGTTTAATCTATATCCCTAATTTTTATTTAGTTTTTTGTTGAAAATTGGAAAACAAGTATCCAAAATGTATGAATTGTTTTCAAAATTTTCTAAAATTATGACTTTAACATAAAATAACGTCTAATATACTGATCGTATTGAAAAACAAATATATTCACCTTATTTCCCAAACATTTCTTAATAAACTGGCATAATTTAGTACTTCACATAAATAGTTACATCTAATTTATTTTTTAAGATAGAATTTCAATATTGATACCATTCAAGAAAGAAGGATTTTACGAACATAACTATTATTTTTTAACGGGAAAAAAGTATATTTTTGAACTACTTAGAGCAGTTTAATTTATCCCTTGTGAAGACACGAGTAAAATTGACGATTATTTCAGATATTTCGTCAATTATTTAAAAATTTATAACTACAAAACTAAATCGAAATTTCACAAACGCTCTAGATCATTTGTAGCCAATAGTTTAATCTACATGCCTAATTTTTATTTAGTTTTTTGTTGAAAATTGGAAGACAAGTATCCAAAATGTATGAATTGTTTTCAAAATTTTCTAAAATTATGACTTTAACATAAAATAACGTCTAATATACTGATCGTATTGAAAAACAAATATATTCACCTTATTTCCCAAACATTTCTTAATAAACTGGCATAATTTAGTACTTCACATAAATAGTTACAACTAATTTATTTTTTAAGATAGAATTTCAATATTGATACCATTCAAGAAAGAAGGATTTTACGAACATAACTATTATTTTTTAACGGGAAAAAAGTATATTTTTGAACTACTTAGAGCAGTTTAATTTATCCCTTGTGAAGACACGAGTAAAATTGACGATTATTTCAGACATTTCGTCAATTATTTAAAAATTTATAACTACAAAACTAAATCGAAATTTCACAAACGCTCTAGATCATTTGTAGCCAATAGTTTAATCTACATGCCTAATTTTTATTTAGTTTTTTGTTGAAAATTGGAAGACAAGTATCCAAAATGTATGAATTGTTTTCAAAATTTTCTAAAATTATGACTTTAACATAAAATAACGTCTAATATACTGATCGTATTGAAAAACAAATATATTCACCTTATTTCCCAAACATTTCTTAATAAACTGGCATAATTTAGTACTTCACATAAATAGTTACAACTAATTTATTTTTTAAGATAGAATTTCAACATTGATACCATTCAAGAAAGAAGGATTTTACGAACATAACTATTATTTTTTAACGGGAAAAAAGTATATTTTTGAACTACTTAGAGCAGTTTAATTTATCCCTTGTGAAGACACGAGTAAAATTGACGATTATTTCAGACATTTCGTCAATTATTTAAAAATTTATAACTACAAAACTAAATCGAAATTTCACAAACGCTCTAAATCATTGTAGCCAATAGTTTAATCTACATGCCTAATTTTTATTTAGTTTTTTGTTGAAAATTGGAAGACAAGTATCCAAAATGTATGAATTGTTTTCAAAATTTTCTAAAATTATGACTTTAACATAAAATAACGTCTAATATACTGATCGTATTGAAAAACAAATATATTCACCTTGTTTCCCAAACATTTCTTAATAAACTGGCATAATTTCATAATTTTAGGACATTTACTTTTTGAGATGCAAGCGGAACAATGAGACAAAATGTCGCAAATTAAAATTTGCTCGAAATATCCGACATTTTTTTCCCTCTTCGCTATTTTTTATACCTATCTTAATTGACCATATCTAATTTAATTGTAAAGATAGAAATATAATCTTTATAACATCAGAAAAAGAAAGTTTTAACAAACATTAATATGTTTTTTTGAATAAGAAAGTATGTAATTTTAAATGACTTATAGCAATTTAGAAATCACGTTTCAAAAATTAGGGTGAAAAAACTTCAAAAAGTGGAGCGTGTTTAAATATTTAAACAATTTATAAATCCAAAACGAATTCGAATTAAAAAAATTCTTACTTGGATTTACAGTTCAAACCTATTTGTACACTCCCTAAAAAAATTGGATCTCTCCTCTTAATAGTGTTTCAGAAACTTGACGGACAAAATTACTTGTAAGAGAAATTTTATCAACGACGACTTTAATATTAAATAACTTATAAACTAATAACAGTATTGAAACAAAAATATAATCTTCTTATTTATCAAACATTTCTGAACAAATTCACTTAATTTCGTAATTTTATGGCTTTTACATTTTGAGATACGATCTGAATAACATTGAAAGAACTGAAAATTCCCCTTTGGGCTCACTTTTTTTTAAATAGAAAGATTTTTGCAATACAAGATAAAAAAAAATAATCTTAGATGTTAGGGGGGGGGGGGTAATTCCCCCTTCACCCTACCTCTGGATCCGCGCTTGACTCGAACCCATTCATTAGGACATCAATTTTTAACAGAGAAACAGAAAACTCTAAATTGAGTATGGTTGAAGTCCCAAGTCAGCCGACCCTTGTTGCGTTTGTCCTTTGCCAACTTGTTTTCTCACCAAACTGTATTAGCCTATATTGACCAGAACGTATGTATTTCCACAAAACAGTTGGGGTTTTTGATGCTTTCACTGTAAAAAAAGAAGTGCTTAAAAATGAGTATCTGGATGTAATCGTTTTTTTTTAAGTATAATTGGTTCGTAAATGAATATTGAACGTACTCAGAATTAAATTACCGCTAGTACTTAAAAATAAGAACATTTAGATATATTCATTTTAGGTATTATAAATTACGATATAAGAAATGTGTAATAAACGACATTTATAATTCCAAAATATTTCGTGCAAATATTCCGAAGAATAAAAGTTATGAGTTCCAATTTAAAGAACTATATCTTATGGTGGAGTTATAGATACATGTTCTTCGGCTCAGTGTTTCGTTCGTCGAGCGGAGGTTTATCTAGTTTAGTTTTGATTCGTGAATGGAATTTGTTCGACGTTTAAAGCGAGATATTTAATTACAGACAATTTCGTTTTGATTTAAATAAATAGAAATATGCATGAATTTGTTCAACAAAACTTAGCGGAATGGAATTTGAAGGAGTACTCTACGTGTTTCGAAAGTAAGTGCTATTAAATTTATAATCTTTAATGTATAACGCCATAGCAGTGTTCAATCGCTCAGTTAGTTCTGTCCCCGCACTTTTTTTGGATTTTGCCCTCTAACTTTTTTATATTGCACATTTAAAATAAAAATTATTGCATTGCCAAATCAAAAAAAAAAGTTAGTACTTTTACCCCTTCCAACTAACATACGACAGACGCAAACCCGTCCGCCATCTTACATTTGAAAATATAATATAAAAAAATTACGAATCAATTAGAATGCCGATATTTACACGGAATACTCCATAACAACAAAACGTAGCTGTATGAAATTTACAGAGAACTTTTCTTGAAAAATTAGACATTTTTTGTGATAATTTTTAAGTTTGTACAATGTTCCATTCATATATTATAACTATTTTAATGTATGTCATTCACTTAACATGGATGACAATATCGTTTGAAATGACTGAAAAGGAAATAATTCATTATTAGCGTAATAGAAAATTTCTGAAACGCGGAATGATGAAGCTTTAGCACTGAAAAATCGCAATTTCATAGAATGGAACAATTTGTAATTTTTTCTTATATTTATTTATTGTAGAAAATTGATTACCAATGCCAAATATTTTAAATATGACATTTTTAGTTTATGAATCTATGGTGATGGTCAAAATATGTCCTTGTGATAAACAAGAGGGATAATAAAAGTTCATACTTATGGTACACGATTTTTTTTTTTTTTGAAAACATATAGAATTTTTTCTAAAATTTGATTAATATTTTGCATAAGTATACACTTTCATTTTCTTTGAATATGAACTCAAAAATTTAATCTTACGAAATTTATAATACACTAATGATTCAATCGCATACTTTAATATAGCAATTTGCAATTGCCAATAGCAATTTGAATTTTCCTACTAAAAAAAATTTCCTTTTTGATATTTATAGCTTTTACTCCTTTATATGCAAATTATACTTTTCTATTTAGAAATACGCTGTGCTATTCTACTGCTGCCACTATTGCTTCCATAAGGAATATTTACGAAACAATGTGGATCGAAGAAGAAAAAGATACTTCCAACTAGCGCACAGTCATTGGATCATTTTATTCAGTTTATCCCAGTACGTAATCTTCTGTTAAATAACCTAGTATTATAAGGCGTATTGACTAAATAACTATTCAAGGATAGAACATAAACATCTTTAATCACATATGCCTAACATTACAATATCTCGGGGAGGAACGAAACCTTATACGCATCACCGTAAGAGGCAGTTACATGACTGAAGCTTTCCTGCGCAGCGGGAAAGACATAACATATGTAGAGGGCGTTACAATCGTAATAACGGGAACAATATATAGACACGTAACGGGAACATGAAAATATATACAGGTGACGGGGACATGATAATAGGACAAACATATAAGATAATAACATAAATGAATAACGCTGGTTACATCCTCCCCCTCTGGCTCCGAAGTAGTCCCGACGAGGGGCCAGCACCAGTTCTTTTAGGTAAGTTTGGTGGCCGTCCTCGCTTTCGAAACGGATTGCAAGGACGTTCGATGGGGTCCTGGGTGTAGGCCTTCAGGGCAGAAGTGTGGTACACGCGCAGGGACACTTGGGGATTGTCCAGGCTGGCAATTTCGAATGTGGATGGTGATCTTTGTGTACGGATGACATAGGGTCCATCTCGTCTTGGCATAAACCTTTTGGATTGTCCAGTGGCAGCTTTGCTGACGGGATGCAGGGTCATATACACTTTATCACCTGGAACGTATTGAGGAGTAGCACAGGGCGACTCACATCCTTCGATTATTTTCTTTTGCAAGAGGTCATCCAGTTCTTTCTTCAATATTTCCTTCTTCGCAGGAGAAACTCTGTATGGTGGATAAGCGACTGGAGCATGCGTTCCCGTATTAATGCGATGCTCTATGAAGGGAGTGCTCTCTCCCCCTGGTTTGAAGCTTTCCTCGAAATCCTGAAGCAAATTATTGACCTGGAGCCTTTGCTCGATGTTCAAGCTCTCGCCTTCTTCTTCACGGAGATTACAGCTGTTGATGGGAAGAGTTTCGACAGGTTGCTGAGACGTCGATGTGATGTCATTCCCAAAATAAACCTTTCGGCGAGGGTTGTCACAAAAGTTCCACCTTTTGTTTCTTATGTCGAGAACAATTTCCGACTTTTCTAGGAAGTCTGTTCCTAAGAGAGTTCGATTTCCTTTTGCATTTGGAAGGGCAAGGAGATCCAGAATGATTGTTTTGTTTTCAACCTCAATGGACACCGTGGCTGTGCAAGCCTCTTCAGTAGTTTGGTAACCGTTTGCCAAAGTCATGGTTACTGAAGTCTCCTGGAACTCCACTCCTTTTCTCTTCAGCAGGTTGTAGAGGATCTCACCAGCGACTGATCTGCTGGCACCTGTGTCTGCACAAACTCTGGCTCGTACACCGGAAATGCACACATCAATCAGTGCAATAGGGGACATCTTGGAATGGCAAGTGTACATGGTAAGTGAATTTGCAGGGAAATTCTTATTTCTCGCCGTTGGAGAGCATGTCGGACACTTTGCCTTTATGAAACCAGGTCTGGAACATCCATAGCAGTATATGGCAGGCTTGTTCTCTGGATTAGGATTTCTTTCATTTTGCCTTGGCTTTGGATTCTGCGCCACTTTTCTGAAGTTTCCAGTATTAAATCTTGGACTGGACCACTTCTTGGTATTCGACGTAGAGTAATTTCTGTTGTTTGGACGAACCGTCTCGTAGTCATCTAGCTTTTGTACTAGATCTGTAGTCGTCTTTATTTGTGTCCAGTCATCGATGAAGTGCTCTTTGACTTCTTGTGGAACACGGCGTTTAATCTGGTCTGTAACCATCAGATCAGACAATTCTTCAAAAGTTGTTATGTCGAGACCTGTAATCCAACCTTGAAAGTAATTCCTAAGTTCGTAGGCGAAATCTGTCCAAGTGCCTTCTTGACATTTCGAATGTTTTGTGAACAATTGACGAAATTTTTCTGGAGTGAGTTTATAGCGCTTTAGAAGCAGCTGTTTCGCTTTTTCATAATCTTGTGCAACTTCTTCGACTTCTCTTGCAATGATCTGAGCAATATCATATGGCAGCAGACCAATCAGATGAGAGGCCCAGAAAGTCCTTGGAATCTCAGCTCTGTGAGCTTGTCGCTCGAAGAGAACGAGGTATAAGCTGATGTCATTCGTTACTGGATCGAATCTCTGGATCAGCGTCTGCAAGTCCAATCTTGGTTTGGCTGCTTGAAAACCATCGTTCTGAGTAAGAGGAACTTGGGATCGTGTTGCCTCATCCTGAAGTTTCAGCTTCTGAAGTTGGAATTCGTAATCGTCTTTTCTTTTCCGCTCTTCGTACTCCAGTTCCAATCTTCTTTTTCTTTCTTCAGCTTCAAGGTCTTCTTTCCTTTTCTTATCTTCAATTTCAAGGTCTTCCTTCCTTTTCTTATCTTCAATTTCAAGGTCTTCCTTCCTTTTCTTATCTTCAATTTCAAGGTCTTCCTTCCTTTTCTTATCTTCAATTTCAAGGTCTTCCTTCCTTTTCTTATCTTTAATTTCAAGGTCTTCCTCTTTTATTCTTTCAGCGATTATCTCTTCAAACCTTGCTTGGACAAACTCTAAATCGTCCTCATATGCTTCACTCTCTTGTATTCTCGTCTTCAGTTGAATAACTTTCAGACTATCAATACCATCCAAGTCCAGTTCAATTGCCAGCCGGACCAGGTCAATCTTCTTTCCTCGTGCGAGAAAAGCCATCGTGGGATTTCAGAATAGTTCCTTTGTGAGTTCAGAATATGGCAGTAGATAACAGGCACACAAAATAATTACCTCAAAGTTCTAGAGCTATTTCACAGTTCAATGCACTTAAACTCACTACAATTACCCTACCATGAAATATTAGCACTCAAATAGTCTATAATTATTTTTCAAAAAACCAATTAATATCAGTTAAAATAATATTAAATCATTTAAACTATTATAAATTTATTGTAAACCATTATAAAATCATTCCAACTATTCATTTATTCAAGCAAATAACACTATGCAGTATTAAATCTTTTCAAGTGTAGATGACACTGTATAACACCCGATCTCTAGTTAAAATGCAAAATTTTTATGGTACAATTTCAATATTAGATTACCAGAATACCAAAATATATTTTAACATGATTGAACAAATTTATTTATAAGAAGAATCACTTTTGTTTAAATTATTTAGAAATTTATGAAGTACTTAAATATAAAATCAAAACAATAGCATTAACAAACTTCCATTTCATAACGAATCAATTCAAGTGTTCTTTCAAAATAAATTTTAAAAACAACATTAAATTTTATAATATAATCAATTATCCAACTGATCAAAATAACTAATAATTAGTTAATGCCAATAATTAAATTAAATAAGCACTATCACAAATAAAACTTCCTGCCAATATAAAATCTACTACTCTGAATCACACTAAGAACATTTATTTCTTATGTTTGCATGTCAAACCACATTCTTTTATTTTTCCCGAAAGAGAACAAAATAAAAATAAATAAAATCCACAATCAGAATTTCCAAGGACAGAAATAATTTCAAATAAAAGAGCGTACGAATTTTGAATTCGCAATGCGAATACGATTGCCAGAATCAGTGTTTACAAAACCAAGGCGGTTCCCAGTTTAAAATTCAGTGCCAAAATACAGCAAACCATTGCGGTTAAATTCCAAAAGACTAATTAAAATTAAATCAATAGAGATAACACTCCAAACGAGACACAGCATACGTGTTATGCAAAATTGTCTCCTCACAGTAAACAGGATGTATACTGAAAAACGAAACTTTGCGTTTCGAAACTTTAACCTAGCCTACAAATTAAAAAACTTGTAACACTGAAGAGAAAACAAAATAACACTTATCTTAAACATCCGATGACATTCCTTCTTGCCTGAAGAACAGAAATATAGTTCGTTTAGAAACGAACTTCAAATTGGCGGCCCTCGCCATTTTCATCAATCGGAACGAAAACCTAAAAAGCGAGCCATGCAATTGCTGTTCTTACAGTGTTGCGCCACGTTGGGTAGCCATTTATAAGGCGTATTGACTAAATAACTATTCAAGGATAGAACATAAACATCTTTAATCACATATGCCTAACATTACAATATCTCGGGGAGGAACGAAACCTTATACGCATCACCGTAAGAGGCAGTTACATGACTGAAGCTTTCCTGCGCAGCGGGAAAGACATAACATATGTAGAGGGCGTTACAATCGTAATAACGGGAACAATATATAGACACGTAACGGGAACATGAAAATATATACAGGTGACGGGGACATGATAATAGGACAAACATATAAGATAATAACATAAATGAATAACGCTGGTTACAGTATCAGATTTTTAAATATTTGCAATGTCCACACTCAACAATTGCAGTAAACACATCATATCATATTCAGTGGATGATGATATAAATAAAATTAAATCGATATTTGCATTTAAATTTGAATGACTTTTATGCAAGAGGAATTCCAGACAATAATATCATTGTTTCAGTACTGACAAAAATTTAATTAATTTGGACTTTTATAGTAAGTCCTATCAAATAAGATTGTTTTCTAGAGTATTTTAAAACAGCGCTTGTGTATCATTTTTAAATTAATCAAAAGATTTCTGTAATGCAGAAAACATGCTTATTATTTTTATTCCAAGATATTGAGATTTGATTTTTTTGTTATAGACGTCCTTATACGTTGTATAATGGAAGTTATTTAATGTATGTAATATTATATTAATTAATATGTTGATAATTACAGATTAAGAATGATTAGTTTTAGATGAACATAAATCATAAGAAGCTAATGAACCATTCGGGACGAAAACTTCACAGTGTTAAAAATTAACAAATGTATTAATATTCTGGTGTTTAGATTTACTTTGAATGACATTGGGACAATACATATGATTAATTAGCAATGTACAGAAAAAAATAGTCTCGAAATGATTTTATTTGTATTTATTTATTCATTACTTTCAGATTGGAGAAGGAATTGAAAAAATTATGAAACAGGACACACTTTTGGGAGGAGATAGAAAGCAACCCTTTATCCTAGCTGTTGGAGAAAAATTCAACCCTTCCCAGGCATTTGTAGTGTTTGAAGAACACTGCATAGCTGCAAATTCTTTGTTAAAAGCTGTTGATCTGTATTTGAAATTAACATATATTTAAAAGTAGAATTTTCAGCTTACAGCCGAAATGTGTGGCAATTCATAAATAATAAAAGCAATCATATATAATATATCAAATATCATTTATAAATGTGAATTTGATGCAGAGATCCCATCATGTGTTTTAGAGTTAAAAAATCGTCTGTAAAGTAATCATTTTTATCATGTCGTGTGTGTACAGTTTTACTGTAAAAATATGTATTTAGTGTCAAATGTTAATAATTATGAACTAAATTATTTATACTTCATTTGTAATTAGTTCAGTGCGTAATGTTTTGCACATGGTGCAAAATTTCATTTGTTTCCCTTCATAATCTATGCAAACGTATCAGAAATCGCCATCCTAATGCAGAACATTATGTCTGCTTCGATAAATTTTGTAGACAAGCATTTCGGAAATTATATAATTACGAAAGACACTTAAGAAGATTTCACACAAACAATGGAACTTCAGATACTTCACCAAGTTTGCTAAATTGTCAGAACGAAACTTTTTCATTGAATAATTTAGATGCATGTTGTAGTACTACACTTGTTGCATATATTCAAAACGATTCTTCAGAATTTGATAAAAAAACATTTGAACAATTTCAAGAAAGTGTTTTACTGTACATTTCAAAGTCTGATTGTTACTGCAATTTCTAACCCTGATGCATTGTTCATTCAGTTTTTTGTAAGTTAAGTCACATGAAAAAATAAATATTTGCTTTATTTGATATGTTTGTGTACTTCGCTGAGTTATATTTAATCTTAATTTATGTAATCGAATAAAATATTAGGACAACATTTTATGTCACAAAATAATGTATACTCTTATAAACGAATGCAGTTAGTTTTGTTTAAATATCCCTAGGTGTTCAAAAGTTGAGGAGGAGGGGGCTTATTTTTCAAACGTATTGTATGTATGCATTAGACTATCTTACAAATAAATTTACATATATAATTTACAACAAAAATTTATTGCAAAATTTATTTGCAATATTGTATTACTAAGAGATTGCAATTTATCTAGGAACACAGATTTGACTAAAAAATGGCATTCTTCCCTACCAATTCTTAAAATAACTTAAAGATTTCTTAAAATAAAGTTCATTCATTTCTTTGTTATAAATATCTAAAAATATATATGTTTTTTCTTTTGAGATAATATGTATTTATTTCTTAATAACACACGAGTATGAAATATCTTATTTCAGAAATGTGATATATATTCCAAATTTGAAATTATATATATTCCTTTTTTTTATCTCAAATCTTTCTATCTTTTGCTATCTGAAACATGAAAAATATCGTATTCAAGAATTACTATATATTTGAGAAAGCAAAATGTAAAAATAATATTGTTTCAAATTTAGAATGATACATATATATGATTTCTAAAATAAGATTTCTTAAAATTAGGTGAAAGAAAGAAATGAATACACATACTTAAAAAAAAAATATTTTCAATTATTTAAAACAGATTAATGAATTCATTTTGTGCATTAAATTATAAATTTGAATGGGAAGAACGTCATTTTTCAAATTTGGATGTACGTACTCAAAAATGAGTACATGCATCCGAATTTGAAAACAAATATACTCACAAACGATTCCTGCATATACTTAAAAATGAGTACATATGGTGTTTCAGATTTGAAACTGCATTTACTCACAACTGATTCCTGCATATACTCAAAAATTAGTACATATAGCACATATATCAATTTCAAAAATGAAACTAAATGTGCTTAAAATTGATTCCATGCTGGCACTCAAAAATGAGTACATGTCTTTTTCAAATTTGATACCAATGTAATCGGAGCTATGATAAGAACCGAAAGTATTTAAAAATGAGTACATTTTACTCATTTCCAAATACCTGTTTTTAACAGTGTTCTTTCAAAGGATTGGTTTGATGTAAAAGCCTCTCAAAGTTGCTATACGTTGCTTGTTGCAATAGGTTGGTTAAGAGCATGGAAGTTGCTTGAACAGCATTCAAGTTATGGATATGGTTAATGATTATGGCTTGTTTTTTTAAATAAATACAAATATCGGACAAGGAAGCGGATGTGTTAAGCGAGACTAACAATGATCCCAGCAGAAGTGATGTAAATGTTACTATATTATTAGCTTCACGAAGTTATAATATAAGAGGGTTGGTTAACAAGTGGACTCCAAACATGATGGCCCATGGAAGTATAAAGGCGCTTCGAGCTGACACATTGTTAAATCCCAAATCAAAGTTACAAAGTTAGTGTTGCTTTATTATATATGCTAAGTAATTTATAAGAATTATATTTTCAGAAAATTAAGCAAAAAAAAAAAACGGTGATCAGTGTTTATTTTAAATTATTTTTTTCATTGCTACAACAATGAATGACAACTTTGAAATTTATAATAAAATACATATATGGTACAGGATGACAAGCTTTCAATAGATGACAAGGTTTCAATAAATCCTCATGGTATGGACACATTCACATAACCATGGCCCGATAACGAGGACAACACAAGAGTTGGCACCTCACGAAACCTGAATACAGATTAATACTTTAGTTTGGTTAATTAACGTCGCACTGGAGCTGCAAGTAGGGTAGAGCGAAAAAATCAAAATTTGATTAATGTAATGTAATAGTGCGGAAAAGTTGCCTTTCGTATACATTATTCACCCTATAAAAGGATTTTGATAACAAATAACCCAGAGGTTCCCCTCAGGCCGTGAAATTTACCAATAATAGGTAAAAATTGAATAATGTTGTAACGCACTATAGGATGAAAAAAATGTATCAAAATTTAATACTGTGGAAATTTTAGCTTTAATATAAATTCATTTTTTAAACATAAGAAAGTCAACAAGTTCTTACAATATTAAAGATCATTTGAGGCACCGCCCGGAGTACGAACTTTACATCAAATGTCCATATACTACCATATACTACAGAACAAAGGTGAATTAAGTATGAAATTATGAATCCAGCTTAGCATAGTTCATAAGAGTATCACTTAAATCTAAAGATATTAGTAAAAAATTTTCTTTGAATTTTCCTCAGAACTAAAACTGTAACCACAATGCAAACAACTGAACATAGTTTAATAGGTCACTTATTGACTTGATTATTGACGATATTCTGCTTTGGTGTTCTATTGTGACATACGTTTTCTAGACTGCAATCTGAATCTAATAAACCCATATCTCTTGCTGGCACCACAAACCGCAACTGATGCCTCCGTAACTAGTTTAACCCGTCGTTCCACTGATTGAGTATGAAATGGGTAGTTTTACGAAATCAAACACTTCAGGTATGCCACCAAGCCCCATTTGTTTCAAAGCTTTATCTGAAATTCCCATGGAAAATGGAAGTTCCGTTGTTTCCAAACTCTGCCAATATATGAGTTCATAGTAGTCTTCAGCTTCGAAGTTAAAATCTGGAATTGTAAATTTGCAGAGTTCAATGGATCTTGCCGCCAAGATCCTTTGCAAACTAAGCTCCCTGATGAATTTTCGATCATCTGTCATCATTGCTAATAGTATATTTTCTGGACTCCCAAAGAAACCATTGCACTGAATTACGGTAAAATGTTGCCATAGCTAAACACGATGATTTCGTGCCAATTCAAAAAGGCTTGTGGTGACAAATGCAGCTGCAAAAGAGCAGGACTTCGATGCTCCAGAGGTTGAATGGAACGCGGAAGAAGACGAGTTGGACGATCTACTTCCTAATGGTAGAAGTGACGAACTGTATCCATCAAGCACTCCTGGGCTAAAACAACAAAAACTCTCGGATGGAATTTTAACTTGAGAGATTTTGTACATATCATTAAAACAAAATGTGGGATTTATTTAAAAAAAATTGTATTATGTTGAATGCGTTAAAAATGTGTGTTTCTCTTTATAAAGTTTTGTATTTCCCTAAATTTGACATGAATCTCATGCATTACATGCAAGTTCATTAACTACATACGTGAATTACATGTACATATTACATACATAATAGATAAAAGATACATATTACATTATGGAATATAAATTTCAACAGAGGTTTGCAGTTTCCAGTCCACTTTCACTAAAATTGTTATTTCAACATTTCTCGGTATCTATTGGTAGTATTTACAAATATTTTTTATGGATCTTGTAAAATATTTAATCTTCTACAAGATTGTTCATTATGCATTTTAAGCTAAGCTACACAGAAAAAAGTTATTTAAGTGAAATTAACGACATACCTGAATTTTTTTTCCTTTTTTAAAAAGTTTGTAGATTTTCTCAGTCTAATATCTCAGTACATATTCAGAATTTTTCAACATGTTATACATGGAACTTGTAGGAAATTTAATGCTCTTTAAAATTGCTAATTATGTCTTTTAGCCTAAAATGCACTGAAAGCGAGTTATTGAGGAGAAACTGAAAAAATTGTCTTTTTTTAAAGGTTTTTTTTTAGATGTCGGAAAACGCAACATAGAATAATAATACAAATAGTGGAATAAAAATGCTGATGTCCGTGTGTCCATCATTGAAACCACGTGATATATGAAAAATTTGTCTTGCCTATGCGAAAAAGTTATTTCCCCTTAATAGATTTCCAATAGGACGGGCGATGGTTCACAGACATCGCAAACAAAATATCACAGAAAAATGGCTGTCAGTGCATCGTTAGGGGAAAAAATTCGAAATAAGTCCGTGTATATTCCATTGGTAAGTTTTCCAGAACATTTTAATTCAAAACAAATTATAAAATTATGTAAAAAAATCTAAATGTATTTTGTTTAAGATGAGATGTACGAATTATTTTCTTAATTTTTATTAATATAATGCATTTTAATTGAGTATATTTTTATAGAAAATTAAACTAATATTTCGTATCCCTGTAGGCAACAAATTTGATGTTTGATAAATGTTAAATTTTGTTTTGTAGGTTTTTAATACTAAATTCATTATGCGCCAATTCATTCATGCGCCAATTTTACTTGGCGGACCTTGGCGACTTTCAGAACTAAAGGAGATCGAAGTATTGGAATATGGTTTTGTGTTTAATTTTGTATTTAAATATCGTTTTTTGAACGAGTGGCACAATTTAGGGAGTTTAACAGATATATTAAAGATATTTTTTTTTACTTTGTACTTTTGAAATAATTGCATTACGTTTTTATGTAAAAAATTTATCATAAGCGAAGTTCTTTCAATTGTGATTTTGTATAGTTTAATAAGAAAATATGAGCAATAAAAGAGCGAGTATTGAACACAAAGAATATTATATTTTCGTTTCGTTAATCAAAGGAAAATATTAACGCATATTTTTTGAAAATAAGTAAATACCTACATATATGTTAAGAAGTTGAATACTGAGAAAAACGCCTTATCACCAAAAAGTTGAAAGTGAGTCAAATTTGGAACTCCTGCAGATGTCTGAATGCCAAATGTTGCAGCGCTAAAACCACGTGATGTTTTTTTTTCAATGTTGACAACGCGGCCTTACGAGTTTGGCATTGAAGGCGCTCTCTATTTAATATTACAACTCTCTGGTGGGAAGTGGTAAACTTGGATTTTTCACGAGGGGGTCGATACATACAACGTACCAGAAAATTAAAATTACTCCACCTTTTTCGACTCAAAATCCTATCTCTGCTGGGCTATTTGGAAATAATGAAAATGTATGTATTTCTTGCTAAATTACTATTGATTCTTACTTTAAAAGATTTCGAATTTGAGACCAGGAGAGTTTTAAACTACATTCCATTGAAGGTTTTCCTGTTGCTATTTTCGCCAATTCATTTGCTTCTTCGTTTCCTATTTTTCCTGCATGTGCCTTTATCCAATATTATTCCTTTCGATTGTAGCTTATGAACTGTATGTTTTATCTCGAGAGTCCAATTTCAGTTACCTTTCACATTTTTTAGACTTTTTAGTTTTCTGTCAGAATATATATTACCAGCAGTTTTTGTTTCCAGATCATGTAGACTCCAGGTTATAGCCATTTTCAACGCATATAATTCAGCCAATAATACTGTGGCCTGATTTGATAATCGTGAAGTGCCGAAATAGATGAGGATATTGTTTTTATATACTATGAAAGCACTGCCAACACGGAATTCGTTTCCACTTGGAATTTTAGATCCGTCTGTGTAGATACGTATTCTTTCTGTTGTTTGAGGTTCATGATCGTAGTGCAACGTTTGCAGGCTGTATGGATTAGGAGTATCGCTGAATTTTGAAGTTTCATTATTTTTGATATTCAGACTTCCCATATTTATGTCTTGGTTTTGATGCATGGCGAGAAAAGTATTTTTTTGTATTTCAACTTGTAAGTCAATTGGAAGAACGCCAGCTAATATTAATAGGGATTCTGTGGATGTAGTTTTATAGCATTTCGTTATAAATATTGTCATCATTCTTTGGAGTTGGAGAATTTCTGATATTTGTTTTTTACTTCCTTTGTATCAGATTTCACAACCGTAGAGAATAATTTTTTCCTGTCCCTTTCTTGTAAAGTTCTTTTAAAACCCCTCCGTTTAGTCATGTAGGTCTGGAAATCCCTTGTATTCTATTGATCCATTTCTTCATTTTACCTCTTATTTTGTAGCCAACATGTTGAATATAAGAACATTTTCCGAATATCTTCTTATGCCAAGATATTTTATCGAATTTGAGTTCTTAAAGAAATGTTGGCCAACCTTTATTTTCATACTCCATTCGGGATTTTTCTTTATTGGAATAATGAGTAGTTGCGTCTTTGTTATGCTGAGTTGTAGTCCGTCCTTTTCACACCATCTGTAAATAAGGTTTGTAACTATTTCAATTCTATGTTGTATTTCTTGTTTGTTTTCCCCCGTACAATGATTAGGAAGTCATTTGCGAAGGCAATAATAATTCCAAAATCCTGGTCTATTGTGCTGTGGAAAGCTTAATGTAGTGTATTAACTATTAAGAGCCAAAAAAGTGGTCATGAGTCCAACCCCTGGGGTACGCCACAAATGAATAACTTCATAAAGTGATTTCACTCTTCGAATGAATAACGCCGCCCTCTTCATTGCAGGAACCGCACCTGCCCTGGACAAGTTCGCGGACGCCTTTGCGCGAGGGGCTGCTGCCTCCCAGGAGGACTTTACGCAGCACACTGACACATGGTGAGTCTCTCTCTCTCTCTCTCTTTTGTATTTGTTTGTATTTTTTGTATTGTTTTGTATCTAACTCTATTCGAATGAGGACATCGCTGACTATTTTAATAATCCTTTGCACTCGAGGAGTGGTGTCGCCCTTTAAGGGACTAACATAAACGACGTGTTACTTGTTTCACTCTTTTCTTCAAAATTGAAATATAACTACATATTCTTGAGTTTAAAAAGTTATTCTCTCATAAACTTTAATAGAAATTATTTTTGTCATCAAGCACCACGTATGTGGGTGATCTAAAACTCTCTTCTGATTGAAAATCCAACAATCTCCGTTTTTATTTAACGTTTGGCATACATTTTATTTTTATAATTATTCACCCTAAACGTAAAGTTTCCATTCCTATTGTCGTAATGTTTTTGAATTGTGCACTGTCAATCCCTTCAAGAAATTTTTGCAATTAAAAACTTGTTTTCGCTTTTTTTGAAGTTTAAATAACTTTTCTATACAAGATTTGTTTATAATTTTTTTTAATATTAATAATTTTTTTAGAGAAGCTTGTACCTTAAATCTTTTGTTGGATAAATATTGTAAAAGGTAGTAATTTAATTAATCTATACATTGGATGCTTTGCCAAACACATCGAGTGGTGTGGAGCCATATGCATGATACCTGAAGCCAGGTCTACACTCGTGTCCAACCTGTCCTTAATACGGTCAAAGGTTGGTCGTGGGGGACGATCGTCGAGTGTTAGATTCTGGAAGGTCGGTCGAAGAGACGTTCCAGCTCCTACCTCAAATTGAATGAGTCAAAGAACTTTGGGACAGTGTGCGGCCAGCCTGTGCTTCATTGCAGGAGGAGGCAACTATTTGGAGATTATAAACTCTTAGTGGGTGATCGAATTTTTTTTTCGATTCGTTATTATGATATTGCGGAAAGGGTGACCAGTGTGATCAATAAACATGCTGTAAAATATTTTTTGGATCCGATAATATCTTCTGCCAGATCATCGCACTTGAAATTTCCAAATTTGGGTAAAATTTGTCTTTTTTCACTTATTGTAGTAAAAATAATATTTTCCAAAATAGTTATCCTAGTAATAAAAAAATCCAAAATAGTTATTAGTGTCTAATATGATCAATAAATACGATGTAAAATATTCTTTATATCGGATAATATCTTCTGCCTCCACATCGCACTTGAATTATCGCTATTTTCGTTAAAAAGTTCACTTACACAAATACACTGAGAAATGACTAGATTAGAGATATCGTCCTCATGGTGGAATTAATTTCATTGGGGGCATCCAGGGAGACGGGGGGCACAGGATCCCGTGTCCTCCTCCCCTCCAGGCCGGTCTACTTCGTTTTTTCCTTATGTAATCGCGGAAGATTTATGTAGCTAAAAAACTTAGCACAATTTTGGTCCTGTCCTACAACATCAGGAATAGGCCAGTCAGCAAAGAGTTCAATTCGGAAAAAAATAGGGGAAAGCTGGAAACAATTTTAATTGCTTCCAAAAAGTGTTCTGTGTGATATATTAATTTTGCACCCCTGCACCATGCCGTCGTTGGCCGCCATCTTCGGAAAAATGGCGGCTTGAACCAGTTTTTTGCATTTATCTCTTTAGGTATTAATTATAGAGAAAATATTTCAATTACAAAATTATTTCTCTAGTAAATTTACACAAAAATGCAATTTACACTTTTTTTCTGCGACTTACCGTTTAGACACTACAGGCGAATGAAGTGGATACTAAATCACTAAATCGCTAGAAAACTCAAGAAACCGCTTTGGTTGAACATCTTTTCTTCTTTTTCTTTGTTTAAAACTTATCTATATCTTAAGCACGCATACTACTTTTTTAAAATTAGTTTTTAAGTAAACTGTGTTTCTGATTCATAAAAACTATATTGCAGTTTCAACATATGTCAACATATATTTTCTCTTTTATCATTGTATGCAGATGAGATAGTTCTAAATTTGCTTATATACACTGCCAAAATTATTTACTTCAAGTCAATTACCGTATATATATAAAAATTAGAACTACTATTTTTTCTGATGTTTCTTCACCAGTGTATTATAGTTCGGTACAACAAAGTACGCCTTATGTATTGACTCCAGCACAAGGGGGGGTTTTCTCTCCGTGGTTGAATGATTATGTGTTGTAGGGTCGGTCATCTTGCGATCTCAGCATCAGCTTTCAAAAGCCATGTGTTGGTCTGAAATCATTAACGGGATACAGTAATAATAAGAGACATGTATACAATGTGTGTAGCACCAAAGTATCATTATTAATTTTCTTTTGTTTAATTTGTTTAAATTTACAAATGATTTCTGATAGGAAAACAATCTCGATCACCACGCAAACTATTCTACGAAAGAGTGCATGTACTATATTTTTCAAAGTCATCTGCATTACAACATTAAAAAACCTTTTTATAATTTATATTTAATGGGCAATGGTTGTTTATTGTCCTACCATTCTATTGAAGTAAACACTGGGTGTAGGAGTAAAAGTGTAAAAAAAAATTATGTCATCAATTAAAAGGCTGTAGAATGCATGTAGACGCTAAAATTAAATGTTGCCTGAGTTTAGAATAGGTTTTTTAATGTGTATTTCATATCAATAGGTTAAGTAGGATTTGATCAAGGACGGTTTAAGAATTTTTTTTATCACAGCAAGCAATTTTGGCGCTTTTATTCATTTCAAATAAAGTAATACTTTTCAGACAATCAGACAACTAAGTAATATAGTGTATTTGCTAAATTCCTTAAATGCAGAATTCGGAAACTCCCATGCTATACAGACATTTTATTAGTAAGAAAAAAATAGTAAATTATATATCCTCTATGAAATTAAATTGCACACATATTTACAAATACAAATAATGTCGACCAACTACAGGCTCTAGGCCGAGAAAGGTTGGTCCTGTCAATCCATCATCCTCACGATTCCCTAATGCCGATCCAATTGCTTTTTAAAACTACCCACTCCTGAAGAATTAACAATATACTCAGGCAAACTATTCCATTTGTCTATAACCCTATTAAAAAAATAATACTTTCGAACGTCCCGATTAAGCTGTGATTTGTATAATTTGAATCCATGACCTTTAGTCACATTGGCAGTATTAAATTCCAATCCCTCCACATCACCCAATTTGATAGATTTGAATAACTGAATAAGATCCCCTCTAATCCTTCTCTCCTCGAGTGTATACATATTTAGAGTTCTAAGCCTTTCTTCATAATTCATTCCCGAAGTACCCTGAATCATTTTTGTAGCTCTATGTTGAACCCGTTCTAATAAATCAATATCCTTTTTTAAATGAGGTGCCCAGAATTGTACTGCATATTCAAGATGAGGCCTAACGGAACTCCTATATAGTTGTAAAATTACGTCCTTAGATTTAGATAATACATTTCTTTTAATAAATCCTAACAATCTATTCGCTTTCTTACTGGCAGTCCCACATTGATGACCCCATTTAAAATCCCTAGTTACTGAAACGCCAAGATCACTAAAAATGTCACTAATCTCAGAACTTTGCAGATAATAAAACGCCTTTCTATTTTTAAGTCCCATGTGCAAGACTTGACATTTTTTAATATTAAATTATATACCCCAATAAACAGCCCATTCTGAAATTTTAGTTAAATCGGCCTGCAACTGTTCTACCTGTTCAATGCTATTTACGGTGCCCGTGAATTTTAAATCATCCGCAAAGATGCTAACCCTATTTGCAACATTCTTACTAATATCATCAATAAAAATAATAAACAACTGTGGCCCCAACACAGAACCCTGTGGAAATCCGCTTTTGACTTCCAACCATCGAGAGTATTTACCCTTAATTTGTACTCTTTGCTTTCTACCTGTTAGCCAGTTTCTTATCCATGTAAGAATATTACCCCGAATCCCAATCCCATCCAACTTATACAGCAGAGCTCCATGCGGAACCTTGTCAAAAACCTTCTGAAAATCGATATATATCGACACTGTTTCCACCATCCTAATCTCCAGTAACTCCATCATAAAATTGTAAAAGATTAGTAACACAAGATTTACCCTTTCAAAACCCATACTGTATACTTGAGAGCAATCCCCCTGTCTCAAGAAAGTGCATTACATGATTTTTTAACAACGTTTCAAATATCTTGCAAATGACGGCAGTCAAGCTAACTGGTCGATAATTCCCCGGTTCACATTTTAATCCCTTTTTAAAAAGTGGAGTAATATTTGCTAACTTCCAGTCTAACGGTATTCTACCAGAACAGTATGAAGAATTAAATATTATCATCAACACGTCCCCCAACTCCTCTGCACATTCTACCAGAACTTTTATATAAATATCATCTGGCTCGGGGGTCTCAAAACGTTTAATACTCTTCAAACAATGAACAATATCCTCCTTAGAAAATTTGCATTCCTGTATTTCCTGGCATAAGTTATTCCACATAGTTAAGTTACCTCCGTTAAAATCTCTGTTGAAAACGTCCATAAAAAACTCATTCAAAATATTTGTCATTTCTGCATCATCTTGAACAAAATTCCCCTGATTATCTTTTAATGGACCGAGATAGGTATTTACCTTCTTATTCCCATTGGCATACGCGAAAAATTCCTTTAGATTACTAATAATATCCCTAGCTAGCTTTTTCTCCAATGACTTTTTCTGTTTCCTACTGATATATTTGAAATCACGTCTAGACTTTTCGTAAATAACCTGATAAGATACCCTGCCTGACCGCTTAAAATTTTTATAAGTTTTATGTTTGTTCTTAAGAGCTCTCTTACAATCCTTAGAAAACCACATAGGAAATAATTTTTTAGCTATATCCTTTTGCCTAAGCTATATGCTTTCTAAATGAAATATGTTTATTTACAGCATCATGCAATTTATCTTTATTAGTATGCCCATTGATCCTCTACATCTGACGGTTCTAACCCATTTTTAAGAGTCTTACTTATCTCAACTCTTAATTTATTGAAATCCGCTTCCTTGAAATTTGGTATTAACCTATTGCTATTAACCACATCTGTCTGAAACTTAATATCAAATCTTATAGTATTGTGGTCACTATCACCCATGTGTTCTCCCACTCGTAAATTACATACCCTGTCCTCACAATCACTGAAGACCAAGTCAAAAATAGCAGCACCCCCTAGTTTCTTCAAAAACCGTTTGTTGTATAAAACAATCCTGGATCATTTCTAAAAAGTTTGTTTCCCTGTCATTCCACCTAAGTTATTACATTAATCGATAGTAGGAAAGTTAAAATATCCCATTAAAATTATTTCTCCTTTACAACATGCTTCCATAATATGCTTACACAACATTTCATCCTGCTCTATGCAAATATTTGGTGGCCTATAAATGTTTCCAATAACCAATCTATTCCCATTAGAATCCGAAACTTCCACCCAGACTGATTCAATCGCCTCGGTTTGTTGCCAAATGTTAACTCCTTACAAATTAGCTTTTCACTAAAATAAATTAACACCCCGCCTCCTTTTCTGTGAAGTCTATCCTGCCTGAATAATGAATATCCCTTAATTTCTAATAGATCTAAACCTTCCGCACTTGCCCAACTTTCAGTTATCCCAACTACATCATTCGATTCTGCCGCCAATATTCCCTTTAATTCATCCAATTTATTCCTAACACTTCGTGCATTGCTATCAAAGATAATGGAAGAGAAAAGATAGGGCAATGTATATGCGCAGTAGCGCACAAATGAGGTATTCAGCGCAACGCATTCTGGGAAGCAGTTAAAAGTTTCGTTTTCAGTGGTAACAGGTTTGCAGATAGAGGAGAGAGGGGGGGGGGGGATGAAAAACCGTCTGCAAATACAACCAGTTTGCGCGTTCAGACGGCTCACTTTCATTGGACGTCGTTCTCTGTGGTGTTATTTGTTTTATCTCCATCCCAGAATGCATAGCGCTTTGTTATGCGCAGAACTTTGAAAACCGGTCGGCAATACTTCATTTTCCGGATTACAGAAAGGCCTTTCCTTTCCCCCTATCTCCTCCCTGATTGCTATAAACTACCCTTAATTTATCTTTTAAATTTGTGGATTCCACCTTTTTGACATATTTATTACCAATCGTTGAAGAAGGAATTAATAAGCAAGAAGACATTCCCCCCCCCCTATTAATACCCTTATTACCATTGCTCATCTCCCCGGATTCTTGATCTACTCGGCATTGGAGAATCCCTCTATCCGAAACTAGTTTTTAGACCCCGAACCATTCAAAACCATTTTACTAACGGCGCAATTACCGTTTCTACTTAAGTGTACACCGTCTCGGCTCACCCAATCCTTTTTGCACGCCTTCCACGCATTAACGAAGCATACATACCTTTTCCAACAGAACATTTAAGACTTTGGCCCTCTGATTTAGCCAACCATTTCTAAGGCCGAATCTAGACAAAAGGCCTAGAACACTCACATCCTTAATACGTTCCAAGACAATTAGAGGTCATTGCTCCCTGAGCAGCTCCTGTACCTCTTTCTCAAATACTTCGTAATAAGTTTGTATTGGAAATATTTTCTCTATAATTAATACTTAAAAGGTAATTGCAAACAACTGGTTTTTGCCGCCATTTTTCCAAGATGGCGGCCACGCTGGGGTGGTGCAGGGGTGACAAATTAATATATCATACAGAACAGTTTGTGGAAGCGGTTAAAATTATTTCCAGCTTTCCCCTATTTTTTTCCGAATAGACTTTTTTTTCATACTTTGCTGACTGGACTCGAAGTCAAGCCTTAACAACCTTTGGACAACAGCCACTAAATTAATCTATTGTGCAGTGATCTCTCCTCCAACCATACAACTTCATAAGATCTTTACATAAATCATATCACTGATTGTGGTAAGAACGTTGTTTAAATTAATTCTTCTCTATTTTCAGTCCCACATAAACCTTAGCAGATGCTTCTGTTACTTACTTCCCACATCGTTCAACTGCCTGTGCGTGAACATGGAAATGAACTATAATTCCCATTTGTGGTTTGTTTTATCTCTCACAATGGACCAGAAAATATCAGTGGGTATATTACGGAGCATTGGAGGAGAATCCTAAGACACTACCGCATTCGAACAGTCTGACTACAGCGAACAGAGTACTTCGATTATATGTCAGTTCTCCACACACATAGTTAAGTTTATTATGAGTTTACACGCCGAAATGGATCGACATAAAGTCTACACGTTCCCTAAAATATGGTGGTAAGCCTGTTTTGATAAGGTATCAGTAGGTCAAAATACCTTGGTCAAAACCTGATGAATATCATTGATGCAACAATTTCTCATCACACATTCTCCGCGCATCCTAAGTACCTTTGCTGATAATGCTGAAAGACGAAAATCATACATTACAGAGTTTACTTCAGGGTGTATAATTAAAGCAAAAGTATCACATTCAAAAGCTGATGCAGAGGGAGGTTTTGCTTTCATTTCTCCCAACAAAACTGAACTTTAAAACTGATAACTATACATTCCGTCATCTACTATTGTTATAACTCTTGCACTCCGTGATATACCAACTGACATATTTCGGTCCATTGTGAGAGATCAAACCAACCCGAAATGGGACTTATAGTTCACTTCCCATCTCACGCACAGGCAGTGTGAAGTTAATAACAGAAGCATCTGCTAAGGTTTATGTGGGACTGAAAATAGAGACGAATTCATTAGAACAGCTTTCTTATAACAATCAGTGATATGATTTATGTAAAGATGTTGTAATATTGTGGGATTATTTCAAAGGAGAGGGAGATCCCTGCATGACAGATTGATTAAGTAGTTGTTGTCCAAAGTTTGTTAATGCTTGACTTCCTAATTTTGTAGAACAGGACAAAAACTGTGCTAAGTTTTTTACCTGCGTAAATCTTCCACGATTAAATAAGGAAAAAAATAAGTAGACCGGTCTTGGTAGGAGGGGAGGGGGGGGGGGGCTCAGGCCCCAGTGCCCTCCTCCCTGTATCCGCCAACAAATTTGACCATAAAGATGAATTCAAATATCTGTAATCTAGACATATGTAAGTGAATGTGTGTAAGTGCATGTATTAAATAGTATTCGAGCCATATTTCTATCACATGAAAAAAACAAACTTTTTAACAAATATAGCGATAATTCAAGTGTGATGTGGAGGCAGAAGATAATATACGATCGAAGACATATTTTACATCGTGTTTACTGATCATCACCATTTCCGCATATTAGAATAATGATATTGAAAAAAGCGTTTTTTCAAACCACCCTAGTGATCAGCCCAGGGCACGAGGCCTGTAGCCACAGTATATTCAGGGGGCAAACACTACTTCAGGGAGGGGAAGGAGAAAATACCGAAGTGCCGGAGGCAAAAAAATTGCAACTTGTATTATACAGAAACCTGCCAATTTTTACGTATTGTCCGTACCATGTACGGATTTCACACATTTTGTACTATTAACTTATAAAGTTGTAAGGGATTTTTTTCTTTTACAAAAACCGCCCACATAAGGAGCCTCAGGAACCATAAAACGACAAAATCGTTAAAAAATTTGGTATATCAAGAAATGTTTGTATGTTGTTAGTTAAAATACTTAATTTTTTTTCTTCAAAAATTCTATGTGTCTAGTAAATCGGTGGTGTGGGTGTACACAAGAAGCAAATTGAGTAAGTAAACATTCCGTGAAAAAAATTTAAAGGTTAAAATATTTTTGTTTTTTGACATTTTACAAAAAAAACTGACTTTTGTAATGTTATATGAAATAATTCATGCAAATTTGTTGAGAAAATAAATTGTACTTATTTGATTTTCGAAATGTTTGCAAGTAATACATGTTTACTGATATATTCTCAGATTGAACCAGACTATTAAAATACGGATTATTTAACAATAAGATATTAATCCAGCCATGTAGCTAGATAGGAACCAGTGGGATATTGCCCGCCCTACAATTATTTTTGCCCCCCCCCCCCCCCCCTCGCCAGATCGGTCTAAAAATTCGATTTTTTAGAATTTCACCTAAGTAATATTTTTCTAAGCTTTCCTTAGGGAGACAAAAGGACACGCTTTCCACTGCTGACTCCCCCCTCTCACATCCCCCACTCCACTTATTCGGCTTCCAGCATAGTATTGAACCACTGAAGCAATTGAACCATAGGTGAAAAATTGGGCCCACAGAGCCGGGCACCGTGGGCCCAGTGCCAGTCCGTATGTTCCTATCCGTCCGATTTCAGTTACTGGCGTCGTTTTTATCCCATTCATTCTTATCTATACGACGGGTTGTTTTGAGTCTAGTTTACAGGCAGGTTGTAAAACAATCTTAATAAGATCTGTTCCCTTAGGTCAGTTTCTTTTTGTGAGCGTTTTCTCTTCCAAAGGACCTCCCACAATACCTTCCTCAAAATAATCACGAGCTGGCGACCGACGGACAGAGCCTTGGGGTGAAGCAGGGACGTAGCCAAAGTGGTAGGAGTTCAGGGAATCCGCCCCCCCCCCCCCCTTTATTCTCCTCTCTAGGAAAATATAGTGACGACGAAATTCCCCAGCTTTCCCTTTCAACAATCGTCTGAAGTAGATAAATTCTCTCCCCCACCCTTTCTCTTTGTGATTGACCCGACCATTTTACGGTGTTGAAAACAACATTGTATTGGTAAAATAGCTTTCGGCAAGTAGACATTGGCAGGGATTGTATGCATTTCTATTCCGCGCCAGGATGTCAGCGGGATTACTTTTCGAGTTACAACCCCCCCCCCCCCCCCCCTGCATCCAAAAAAGTCCATTTTCAAGAAGAATGCTGCGGGAATTTAAACCTTAGAGATTAAAACAGGAAGCTATCAATTTAGCATCGCAAGGTCACATATACGAGAAAAAATATCGTCCCTTCTCATTGTGTATGTCCATCTTCGTTTACATAGTTTGGGAAACTTAGTTATATGGAAGACATTTGAAAACGGACTAGTCAGTTGTATGTCTAAATGGAAGATTTTTTGGGTACTATTAAGTTTATATTTACTGGAACAGAAAGCAGGTATGAATTAAATTACGTCGAACAGGTGATATAAATAATTGTTTCTTTGTATTATCGTTTTAAATATATGTTATGATGACAATTAGAAAATAATTTTGATTGAATGAAATTGCCCACTTTTTAACTTTTTCAATCACTTCAATATATTATCCTATATAGAAATATGAGATATACAACATATATTATATATCCGTATCTTGGAACAAGAAGGATAAATGTTTCATTGACTTAACATAGAACATAGGTCTAACATAGAACATATGTTTGTGTTCTAAACCACATATTCTTGTTGTAGTCAAAGATAATTGTTGTAGTTGAATTTTATGAGCATAATTTTTTGACAGCGGTCATCTGATTGTGGACGGCAATAATCAACCTAATACTGCAAATTTTTATTATAAAAATAAATATATATTTCCTGTAGCTATTACAATTAATATTTAAATGTATCACAAGATATTTTTTTACTGACTTGTATTATGAATTTTTTAGTGCATGCAAAATAGCTAATGTAATAAATAAAAACTATCTGTATGTTAAAAACAGCTAGTTAAAAACTAGCCACGAACCTGCAGGGAAACTAGTTGAGTAGTCCCGTCGAGAATCGAACTCGGGACCTAATCCTCGGAAGTCACGCACACTACTTACCAAGCTACAAAAGTACATTCTAGCTAGACATATTCTTTGAAAGACGTTTCTTTATGCAATCATTTTTAACTCATTTTTTAAATAACCCTTTGATATGTTGTGATGATGAATGTACGGTTCGCGTTGCTGCTCCGAGAAGTTCTATTTCTTTTGATATATCGTTTGTTAATATTCGTCTCGTGTAAATGGTGTAAAATGAATCAATACTATAACTATAATATATACTACCATTCAGTGGCGGATTTACATAGGGGCTAAATGGGGCTATAGCCCCCCCCCCCTTGGGTTGTGGCGAATTTTTTTTTAAAAAATCAGGATTTTTCTTTTCTTTAAAAATGTGTTTTGGAAAATAATGGCTTGAGTTAAGAGTGTCTATAGCCCAGCACATAGTTACACACCCAGACCCGCACCAACTTTGCTAAGACCCACCCCGAAGGGACGGAGCTCGGGCTACTAAGCCCATGAGCATACGGTGCGGGCCGGGAAGATGATGGCAGCGACCAACGAGACATCCAGCCCCGCCGAGAGGAGAAAAAGCAATACACATCCTGCCCCCGACACTGCAACTGCCCAGAAACACATTGCCTGGACTGGAGCAGTGGCGATTTACATAAGGGCTAAAAGAGGGTATAGCCCTCTTCTTAGCTTATGACTAAAAAAACATTTCAAGAAATGTTTTTTCTTTAAAAATTGTTCTGCAAAATAATGGCTCTGAGCTTTGAGTCACCCAACAACAGTTTGAGTTTCCAGGGAGTCTTCGGGGAAGATCAATTTTTACCCACTCTTTGGGGGTGAGGGGGGCTACGCGTCTTTTCGCCTTATCATGATGACCTTGGCCAACACCCTTGGCACTGCGAATGCCCAGAAACAGCAAAACTAAAGCCCTTTGTTGTATCACCCGAGTACGGTCATTCGTTAAAAGTTTTAAGGGGGGCCGGAGATTCGCTGTAGAAATGAGGGGTCAGTGGATCTGAGACTCTCAAAGTGAAGGAGGGGAATAAAAATTCGTGTTGCTACGCTATGGTTAGTTTTGATGAGCGAAAACATCGGAAAAGGCGAATTCTATGACCTTTGCTTCATTAATAGCTGGGATAGATAGTCAGGTAATTTTTCTTTCTCTTGTGTTTTTATTCGTGTAATTTTATATATTTTAAGAGATGCAAAAAGCGAGACTGGAGTTGTAAATACTATTGGGTTTTATTCAATTATTTTGATGAACTGAACATCTTAATGATGATATATTTAAACTTTAATTTGACATGTACATAAGAAATATTGTACTATATATGAAAAGCAATCAATCAAAACGTATTTTGTTAAAAAATTCAAAAAATTATATTATAAATCACTGATTTCGCAACCAAACTTTCTATCTAACTAAGTATTTTATTTGTCCAAAATACGTTTTGTCACATTGAAATTAACTTAACAATTATTAAAATTAACAAAATTGAAATCTGTCTATGCAATTTAGAAATATTTATTTGCGTTTTTCCAAGATTAACTTCAAGTGACAAAACACGTTTTAATTTTTTTCTATTCCTATCTCAATCATTTGTCTGAGTTTCTGTGGATTGAAGCAGGCACTAGTAACTGCTATAGTCGGTATTATTATTAAATGCGTAAAGTCTTCCTTTGCATAGTTTAAAGTAATTTACCTAACTATTTCAGTTCTAACATCATTTATCAAAATGTAAGTACAATGGTGATATTTCACATATCACCATTGTATATAAAATTTCGTAATCTACAAAATTTAATATTCTTCAAGAGATTTGGTGATATATTGTTTGTCTCTTGTTCTGTCAATTAACACATAAATATTTATATGATATCCACAACCATACTAAGTCATTGATAGAAGTCTATTATTCATCAGTGGCGAAGACTGCTGCATATAGTTTTAAATCGAGCCGAAGCCAATTTTAATTAAAGAAAAAATCATATGGGCTAAACAAAAAAAAAATCCGGAACAAATCAATGGATATATATTTTTGAAATTAAAAACTCTATTATATTAAAAATCAAATCAAAATAATTTATTGCACTATTAGAGAGCATTCTTTTATTATGTTGTAATATTTTTCACCCTTTTGTACACACCCCTCTCCCTATGTTACTTCATTTTAAATTTATGTAGTTAAAAAATAGTAATTAAAACTTTCATTCTGTGTATTTTACAAAACATCTCATCCCATTAGAAAGATATAGTGATTTCTATAAAAAGTTTTTTATCTCAAAGTTTGTGAAAGTAATGTTTCAGGAACTTTTGCTACGTCACGCAATCACCGAGACCATTTTCCCTCATGTCACAACTCAGTCTCGCATGATGGACCCCCTTCTCCAAGGGTGTGAGTCGTAATCTATATCTATACTTATATATAAGAATGGAGTGTCTGTCAGTGGAATCGAACAAAACCCCTCATTTTGTGTTTTCTCCACGAATTAGGATACACTGATTCCGAAAATCACATTTAAATTTTTTTTGTCTGTCTGTCTGTTTGTCCGGATTTAACTCAAAAACTACTGCACGGATTTTTATGAAACTTGCAGCATGTGAACAAACTTTTTTTAGTTTAAAATCTGCACTTTGTTTCATGTGGATATCTGCAACCATTCAAAAGTTATAGAACTTTTTCCATTTTCTCTAACATTACGCCTATGGGAAATTTACATCTCGATCTTCCCCTCATAACATTACTGTTAAAAATCACCTTGGAGACCAAAAATATTTTTCGACAATACTGGGATAAACGATTTATTTTGATTGGCTGATGAGTAAATGTCGTCAAATGAATAAAAAATTCCGCCAAATAAATGAAAAATGTTGCCAAATAAATTAAAAATATAGCCAAATGAATAAAAAAAGTCGCCAAATATTGGAAAATGAATTAAAAATGTCACCAAATGAATTAGAAAAGTCGCCAAATATTGCCAAATGAATTAAAAATGTCGCCAAATTAATAAAAAATGTCTCCGACTCCTATGGGAAATTTACATCTTGATCTTCCCTTCATAACATTAGTGTTAAAAATCACGTTGGCGACCAAAAATATGTTTAGACAATACAGGGTTAAACGATTCATTTCGATTGGCTGATGAGTAAATGTCGCAAAATAAATTAAAAATGTCGCCAAATGATCTAAAAATTTTACCAAATGAATTTAAAATGTCGCCAAATGAATAATAAAAGTCGCCAAATATGGAAAAATGAAGAAAAAAAATTGTCGCCAAATGAATTAGAAAAGTTGCCAAATATTGAAAATGAATTAAAAATGTCGCCAAATAAATTAAAAATGTCGCCAAATTAATAAAAAAATGTCTCCAATTGAATAAAAATGTTGCCAAATGATCTAAAGTAGAGGTCCTATATTTAAAAATATCATCGCAATGGAGAAATTAGTGTCCAAATAACAAAAATAACGTCGTTAACAAAAACCTCGCCAACCGAAGGAGGGAATTAAACCAACTCTTTCGACTGACGCCATGTGTATTCATGTTCCGAACAACTTAACTTTATGACAATAGTGCTATTTGTTACGGAGTGGAATATTACTATGGTGTTGAAATGGGCCACCCTAAAAGTTTAACTTAAAGTTTTATATATTTATATCTCCATGTAGCTTATTTTTAAATTTTCGCCTCAAAAACACATTATTGGAATTCAAAAATAAATATTTGATAATTAATTTTATAAGAAATATTGTCCGTAAATATTGACCCATATGAAATTACGTTGAAAGAGGGATATATAGACTCCGGTCGCCAATTGGCACAACAAAAAAAAACTTCACCAAATACGATAAATTATTTTGATTTGGAAGAATGCAATATTGTTGTTTCTTTGATATATTATTGGGTCGCCAATATTAAAACTAATGAATGTGAAGTTTTCTACATGGGTTTATTGTCACTAAATGGTTAATTTTTATACAAAAAATATGCAATTTAAAAACATTTTAGGAATTTTTATTTCACAAAAAGAGACATTTTACAAAAACATCAGTTTAAATAGTAGGTAGTCGCAATAGCATGTAAAGTCGTGAACATAAAAATAGATTTAAGTATCTCAAAAAATACTCAAAGTAATTTAATAAATTTGGATTTGGATAAAGTTTATTTTTCACAGTGCACAGAGAGTGATATGCCATGGCTACGCTGACAAGACAAAATCGCGCAGCTTTTACTGCGCAAAGTGACCACGAGCAACGCCGGGCCATATTGCTAGTAAATGAATAAATGACTTAAAACTATAATATTTGTACAATTTAACTTTATATTTTAAAACACAAAATTCAATTTATATTTAAACGCTAGTCAAAATTTTTCAATATTTGTTATTTTTCTCGTGTACATTTTCACATGAAACTATTTTTGTTATGCTTTTTTTATATTGTTTTACTAATTTTTTATTGTATCTTACATTTGCTTACGAAATAAAAGTATTCTCAATAATTTATTCTGATAATTTAAAATATACGTTTAATTTGTGATAAATTAAAATGGCATTGTGCTACTATTTTTGGAAATCAGTTGTTTTTATTCTACACCGTTATTCTGTTCATGGTGATTTGAGAATACAGAGACGAGTGCAATATTTTATTGTAATTTACATAAATTCCAAAATTTCATTGCACAATGAAATTCTTTGAAATTGCTGATTGTTCAACATAGTATTGAAAATTTAAAAAAAAACAAGCAGTGCATCCAAATTTTATTAAAACTGAAAAATGATTTAATTTGCAAATTTTCAATTCTTGCATTTAAAAAAATTTCCGATCACCCTCCCCATTTCGATTTACGAAGGGGTATTCCATTCCACCCAGTAGTTAGGGCGGCTCGCACCACATATTCAGAGCTCCACTATCTCTAAATCCGGCTCTGGCTCGGTGGGAATACAACCCAAACAACTGCTCCAAGGGTCCTGTTTATGAGCAGCGTGGTGGGCCAAAAAATTCCATTTTTTATTATCAGAAGGCGTCGAGACAAAATTTATTCTTTTTTTAAAAAAAAGTACATTGCTCCGGAATAAAAACCCACAAAGTTGCTTCTTTACATTGGAGGTATTTATCTCGCCAAAGTATCAAAATAAGATACTTTAGGCGGAATTTACACATACCTTTTAACGGCAATCATCGAAATAAGAATTTGTATATATACCCTCCCTCCACCAAAAAAAGAATAATTAGCCCTGCCCCCCCCTCCCCCCCTTTGGATGACCCTAGATCCGCCACTACTACCATTGTCATGGAGGTAAGAATAGGAAAAGAGACGGCATCTACTCGCGAAATTGAAGCTTTCACTGTAACCGCGCGGCCATCTTGCTTTGACCAATACATTCCTCCTCCCTGTTCCTGCTTATTCGCTGCTATCGTAGTTTCATGTGTGTGTGCGGAACGTCTGAATTATTTTCGTTGTGCTTATATGCGTAAATATTCTGACAATTTTCTTGTAGTAAATAAATTTGTTTTTATAATTTAGTAAATGCATATAATGAAAAATATAAGTATTTTTATTAATTCAAGTTTATATAAGTCTGAAGTAAAGGATTTTTCGAAATCAGTGTTTCGAATCATACGTCCCAAAAGAGAACTCTTTATCTTGTGTTTTCAATATATGTTCTTCATAGGAAATTGATAATTTAGAAATATTGAAACGATGTAGTTTCAACAGGGAAATAAAATTTCGCTTACAACTAATTTTGTCCGTCGAGTTTCTAAAACACTATTAAGAGGAGAGATCCAATTTTTTTAGGGAGTGAAGAAATAGGTTTGAACTGGAAATCCAAGTAAGCATTTTTTTAAATTCGAATTGGTTTTGGATTTATAAATTTTTGAAACATTTAAACACGCTCCACTTTTTGAAGTTTTTTCACCCTCATTTTTGAAACGTGATTTCTAAATTGCTATAAGTCATTTAAAATTACATATTCTTTTATTCAAAAAAATATATTAATGTTCGTTAAAACTTCTTCTTTCTGATGTTATAAAGATTATATTTCTATCTTTACAATTAAATTAGATATGGTCAATTAAGATAGGTATAAAAAATAGCGAAGAAGGATAAAAATGTCGGATATTTCGAGAAAATTTTAATTTGCGACTTTTTGTCTCATTGTTCCGCTTGCATCTCAAAAAGTAAATGTCCTAAAATTATGAAATTATGCCAGTTTATTAAGAAATGTTTGGGTAATAAGATGAATATTTTCTTTTTTCAATACGATCAGTATATTAGACGTTATTTTATGTTAAAGTCATGATATTAGAAAATTTTGAAAACAATTCATACATTTTTGGATACTTGTCTTCCAATTTTCAACAAAAAAATAAATAAAAAATTAGGGATATAGATTAAACTATTGGCTACAAATGATCCAGAGCGTTTGTGAAATTTCGATTTAGTTTTGTAGTTATAAATTTTTAAATAATTGACGAAATGTCTGAAATAATCGTCAATTATACGGGTAAAATTTTAAGTGATAAATTAAAACTGCTCTAAATAGTTCAAAAGTATACTTTTTTCCCGTTAAAAAAATATAGTTTTGTTCGTAAAATCTTTCTTTCTTGAATGGTATCAATACTGAAATTCTATCTTAAAAAATAAATTAGATGTAACTATTTATGTGAAGTACTATAAATATTATTAAAAGATACTCCGGAAGGAAATGCCAACATTGGCAAAATGCCAACGTGTATTTGGCTGCCAACGGCGAATTATTATTAGCGCCAATTCTCAATTATCTTACTTAATATAAATATAAGTTGGCGATTAATCCTATTTATTCTTGGCGCGTTTATGCTGTTGTTTGTTTACACATGTTTCGCTTTTCAATGAGCACAATTGCGTTGAAGCAGTTCTACAGTTGAGTTTTTCCAGTTATGGGGGGGGGGGGGGGATTGGGGGGAAGCATGCCCCCCACTCTGTAAACTTGAAACCTTAAAAGTTGGGAATTTCGAGTTTTAAAAATCTCTGAGTTGGGAAAATTTATGCCAGGCAAATTAATATTATTAGCAAAGGAAAGCGACGGACTACTAGAAATTGCCCGACTTTTATTAAGATGAAACTTAAATTAGACCTCAAAACGGACCACTGCATTGGAACATGCGTGCGACAAATCAATACTTTCGAAAGAACTGTTTAATAATACCTATAAAAAAACTGAAAATGTCTTATAAGTTGGAACTGGGAATTTTTTTAGCACTGTTGTGTTGTGCAATTTCGAATAGGTAGGTGTGGTCTGGTTAAATAACGTCACACTAGAGCTGCACAGTGAACTACTGGCGTTGGTTCGAGCAAAGCGCCCTTGATTTGTTATTGGTACGTATTTACTTACTACATCAAGGACGCTTTGGTTCGAGGCCTTTCTCAAAGAAAGACCCGGAAACGATGCCTCATATTGTTAACAGTGGTCAGATAACGAGGACAACACTTCAGCTTGTACCCGATGTCCTTAGGTTGGGAATTTTGAATCGTTCAAGTTCGGAATTTCGGATCGTTAAGTTGGGAAATTTCTTGTCTCAACATACTAAAAATAAATTTGCGTGACGGCACTGCCAGTAATAATTTATATAACTAAAAAAAGTATTGTTGTTAGGACACATTGTCATTGCCTACAGTGTATGAAGCCGGTATTGGTTTGCGAAGCAAACTAAAGAGGATTGCGTAGCAATCCTCCGGGGGTTGGTGGAGCGTTAGCGGAGCAGGGGGCGGAGCCCCCTAGTATTTTAAAAAATGTTTAAGTTTTTGAACTTATTTTTAGACAAACAAAAAGTATACATTTAAAATTATATACATTAAAAAAATTTACTTAAGAATAGTTTTATATTTTTACATATTCTTTTAGGTTCCATATGTTGCATATACCTTTTAATTTGTATTTCAAAAGGTATTGTTTTTATTCACAATAGTTTATTGGAAAAATGTATCTATAATTTTTTTTATTTTAAAATTGTAACAACTTTACTTCAAAAGTATATTTTCCTTTACTAATATTTTTTTTTAATATATACAAATACAATATTCTGTTAAAGAAGTATTGTTATAGAAGTAGAAATATAATAAAATTAAATGTCTGTTTAACACTCCCCCCCCCCCCCACACACACATACACCCAACGGGTATTCCTGCAACAAGGGGCCAAACAGCTATTTAGACCATATTTTGCTTGGTTTATAATATAATATTGTCATGTTAAAAAAAAACCTTTGTAGCGTTTTTAAATGTATGTTTTTTTATCATATTAATTAAATTTCAATATTTTAATATGGACATAAAAACAAAAACATTTCTTCATACATGAAAAAAACATTACTTTAATGCTTAAAAATAATCCTAAATGTTTAAAATTTAACTTTATTTGTTTATAACGTGAACATTCTAAAAAGAAAAATTGCATATTCCTATTTTGCCTTCAGTGTTTAAAAAAAGGAACAGTAAATATTTTCGGCTTAGATTTACTTTACTAGAATTACTTGCATAGTAAAAAAATAGTAAACTTCCAGCGCGCTTTGACGTTTGACCGATATCTGGCGAAAAAGCACCGCTTGAGAAGGACCGTTTCGCTTTTCCCGGTTAAACCAATATGGCGGACACCCGTAAACTAGCTTCCCTGCAGTTACTTCAATCGCCTCAATGGTGGGGGATGTGATCACTGCCTTCTCCTTTCATTCTTACCTCATTGAGATAATTGTCGTGCGATAATTATCTCAAGAACCCCTCCACACCCACCCATTCGGGTGACAGATATTAGCAAATCTTTTATGGACAAAAAAAATCAAAAAAGTGAACATGCTCTTTGTTAAAAAAAAACCCGTTAAAATGAATTATTTTAACCAAATTTTATTAAAAAGAAAATGTTGGTATTTATGAGATGAAATTACGATTCGTCACTGGTTTATCAAATTCTCTTTCTTTTGAAACCTCGTGTGTTAAGGCTCGTTGCGTCTAAGAGGCGTAAAAGTTACCTTTAATACATAAATAATATATATGAGGATAAATGTTTATATCAAGACCTAGTATATCTATTAAATATACTACCCCCCCCCCCCTCCCCCTTATTTTTTTTTGGCAAAACCAAAATCTACAACACGAGACTAAAACGAAATATTTCAATAAATTTAAGGTGAAAAAATTGGGTTTCAATGACACATCCCCCCCCCCCCCCCCCTTTAAACATTTTTTGGATCCGCTACTCCATTGCACCAATCTGCAGATTTTGTTATCAACAGACGTTTCATTGAAATTTTATTTTATAATAGAACTATTCATACACATTCAACTCTCCCTTTCAATTTTACTATTTTATAAGTCAACTAGCGGTATGGCCCGGCGTTGCACGTGGTCAGTTAGTAAAGTAAGAGCTGTGCGCGACTTTTCTAGTTAGCGTATCCAGTCGAATATCGTTCTCTATACCCTGTCTAAATTTATTCAATTAATTTCAGTAGTTATGGAGATATCTTAACCAAATTTTTAAAAAAAATTAAATTACCGACTTTACATGCTATTGCGTATAAACTGTAAACCGCGTATAACTTTGTAAAATATATATATTTTGCAATATAAAAATCCCCAAAAATTAATAATTAAAAATGCTTTTCCTCATATAAGCCTGTAATATGATGTCTTTAAAAATAATGCATTTTGCAAATAATGAAAATAAAACACTTGCCGATGTTGTTTGAATGCCAAATGACGTTGAATGCTCATATTATTAAAAAAGTTTTATATATGTTTTTTATTGAAAAAATAACCCCAGTAACAAAAAAATGCAATTATTAAACTTCACATTCATTATTTTTAGTACTGATAATACAATAACATATCGAAGCTAAAAAATATTCTGTTCTACCAAATGGAAATAAGTTATTGTATTTGGCGAAGTTTTTTGGTTGCTAATTGGTGACCGGAGATTTGGTGTCGTCTTTAATAACTACTTCTAAGAAAAATAAAGAATTATTTTATTTTGTAACTGTATACCCTGAAATTTCAGAGAATTGTTAAGTAGAAAAATTTTAAATATGCCAGCATCAATATTTACAGGCAATACTTTTCTATAAATCAAAATCATTTCAAATAATAATTTCTGAATTTCAATAAAATTATTCTGAAGTGAAACATTTCAAATAAGCAACATGGTATAAATATAGAAAACCTAAGTTCACAATTAGGAGCACCTATTCCGACGCTGTAGCACCGTTCCACTTCGTAACAAATAGCACTGTTGGCATAAATGTGATAGCGTTGGATAGGAAATTAAACACCGACGCTTTTAAGATCTTGAAACAAATAAATGTTCGGGGCATGCATAGATACCCGTAGCAACAGACGAAACTGGTGGTTTATCTTCCTCCTTCGGTTGGCGAGGTTTAAGTTAACGACCAATTCCTATAATCTGCTGCCTAATAAATGTGCTTTTCAATGAAACATCGCAATGATAGAAGGCAGCCATTATTGTCGAAAAATTATTTTCGTCGCCAAGGTGATTATTAACAATAATGTTATGAAGGGAAGACCTACATGTAAATTTCCTATAGGAATAATGTATAGGAAAATTGAAAAAGTTCCATAACTTTTAAACGGTTGCAGATATCCACCTGAAACAAAGTGCAGATTTTAAACTGGGACCATATTGTTAAAAAGGGGGCAAGTTTCATAAAAATCCGTGCAGTAGTTTTTGAGTTAAATCCGGACAAACAGACAGACTTTGGCGACATTTTAAATTAATTTGGCGACAATTTTAATTCATTTGGCAATATTTGGTAAAATTTTTAATTCATTTGGCGACATTTTTAATTCATTTGACAATATTTGGCGATATTTTTAATTCATTTGACAACATTTGGCGACATTTGTAATTCATTTGGCAATATTTGGCGACATTTGTATTTCATTTGGCGACATTTTTAATTCATTTGGCAATATTTGGCGACATTCTTAATTCATTTGGTGACATTTACTCATCAGCCAATCAAAATGAATCATTTATCTCAGTATTGTCGAAAACTATTTTTGGTGGCCAAGGTGATTTTTAACAATAATGTTTTGAAGGCAAGATCGAGATGTAAATTTCCCATAGGTGTAATGTTAGAGAAAATAATAAAAGTTCTATAACTTTTGAATGGTTGCAGATATCCACATGAAACAAAGTGCAGATTTTAAACTAAGAAAAGTTTGTTCAAATGGTGCAAGTTTCATAAAAATCCGTGCAGTAGTTTTTGAGTTAAATCCGGACAAACAGACAGACAGACAGACTGACAGACAAAAAAAATTTTAATGTGATTTTCGGAATCAGTGTATTCTAATTCGTGGAGAAAACTCAAAATGAGGGGTTTTGTTCGATTCCACTGACAGACACTCCATTCTTATATTATTGATTACAATTTTATAAGTTAATCGTAATAAACGTCTAGAATACTTACGTGGTACGGACAAACCGTAAAAGTTGACAGATATATGTGTGTATAATACAAGATGCAAATGCTTTGCCACTTCCCCCCCCCCTCCTTTTCCCCTGGCCCTACCTAGAGTAGTGTCTGCCCCCCCCCCCCCCTCCTGAATATATTGTCTGTTGAACAAGGAGTAATTGCAACCAGACTTTTCTTCGCATCTTCACTGTGCAAAAGGTACTTAAAAATAAGTGCCTGAACCTACTCGTTTTTCTTTTAGTAGAATTGCATGGGAAATGAGCAATGACGTACTCAAATTTAAGTAATCGTACTTTCTTAAAAATGAACAGTGTGATTAATATTGCTAATTTCAGCTTTTGTTCAAGCCATCTTAACAAAGCAACCAGCCAAACTTAAAATAGTTGTTCAGAAGACGGTTTTCACATTATTTGGCGTCGTTTGCTTAATTAGAAACTGAGGTATTACACCCCCCCCCCCCCCCGCAACTCAATTATCTTACTTACCATTCTTTCACACTATTTTTAACATTTCTTCTGTTTATAACTTCCTCAAGACGCCCTGGTAGTTTAACGGATAAGGCTCTGGACTGGCCGGTGACTGAGGACCTGGGTTCGATTCCGGGTAAGAATTGTTTGTAATTGTCGATGTTTATTGAAAGGGATTTACGAAGGCAGCCTATGTATGGTACAACTGCTGTTTTTATTACATTTTTCTCATTGTATTCCTATTTGAGTATATGTCTGTCAAAATTGAAACTTATGTCTCCGGAGACATGATAAGCATCGAATGTACTCAAAAATGAGTATATTTTACTTATTTTTGAGTACCAATTTTTAACCGTATGTTCCGATGTTCATTTCCATTGTATTCTCCTGAGGATCCTCCATTTGCTTCTGGAGCATATCCGCCTCCATTAATCATTGTCCATTAACAACTGTCCAGATATCATACCTCAAATCGAGGCTAGATAACCAAAGAGGATGCAGAAAACTAAACACTCAAAGGTGCGGATGGCTCAAGGACTCATTTCAGCTGCTAAGGTAGACGTTTCTGGCAAAACGTATGCGAACTATTGCTGAATACGGCACACTAATACACGAATGCTTACAAAAGAACACGTAATTAAACATTAATGACTCGTCCCATGGCTCTGAATTCTTTCATTTTATTTATTACGTAACTTCATAATCGTTAGTTTGCTCTCCCACGCTGTCCAGTCTCGGCTCTCACCTTCTGTTACTCTGTTCTGTGCTGTCCTCCCCATGACCTTCGAGCAGCCGCAGTGGGTGAGTAGAGGAGAACAAGAGAAGATTTCACTCCTCACCCCCGTCTTTGTTATCGTCCGCAGGGATCTCGTTTCTTCGGCCAGGGAGCAGGTGCGAAGGGCGCTGGCCGAGATGCTCGCGCGAACCGCCGACCACGTGCGCTGCGCAGAAGGGGCCGCCGCTGCTCTCCACGAACAGGTTAGGAAGATCACACACACACACACACACACACACACACACACACACACACATATATATATATATATATATATATATATATATATATATATATATATATATATATATATATATATATATATATATATATATATATATATATATATATATATATATATATATATATATATATATATATATATATACATATATACATATACACATATACACATACACATATATATATATATATATATATACACATATATATATACATATACATATATACATATACACATATACACATACACACATATATATATATATATATATATATATATATATATATATATATATATATATATATATATATATATATATATATATATATATATATATATATATATGTATATATATATATATCAAGACCAATACAAATAGCACTATTTTTAACCGACTGCCCAGCGCGCCCACACAAACTACAAAATTAAACCCCTAGAAATTTTAAATTAAAACCGCCAACGCGCCTAGTCGAGAGGTTATCAATTCGTCTGTTATGTATTTTTTTTTATGTATGTTTGCGCGGGATTTCGGTTCTACTTCAGATATTTAGACAATTTTTTTTTGTTGTTGGATAGGGGATATTTCATTTGGGAGCAATTTGAAAAAAATATTCGGTTATCCGGCATTTAACTATCCGGAATTCTCAATTAACAGGACCGTTTGAAAAAACATATTATCCGATTTCGAAAATTCTTTATTTGTTGGATAGAGAAAAATCCACTTAAACCAAAATATGTAAAAAAAAATAATCGGTTTTTCCGGCTGTTATATACCCGGTAATGTAGATTAACCGCAGTTTTTTTAAACAATTTATCCGTTTCAAAATGTTTTCATTGTTAAAGAAAAGTTGTACAACAATGACATTTCGTTTACCCAGCATTGATTGCCATGGATAGGGATTGTTTTACGATATGCATTAGGTTAAGGTAAAAACTCGTCTGATAGAACATTGAGCTAAGAATATTAAAATACAAATACAACGTTAAAACACGCAATAAAAATCCAATAAATCTGGACATGTTTCGGGAGATACATCTCCCTTCATCAGCAGAAATGTTTTCATTTTCTGCTGATGAATGAAGATGTATCTCCGTAAACATGTCCAGATTTATTGGATTTTTATTGCGTGTTTTAACGTTGTATTTGTATTTTAATACGATATACATTGTTGAGGCAGAATGTAAGCACAAGTTGTTACTTGAATTTCTTGGTGAATTTCTTGGCCCTGAATTAAAAACTAAGAGAAAAATAGAGAAAAATAAAATGATCTTTCTAAAAAAAAGGAAAACCGACTTTAAGGAAAATCTTTAATATAAATTTTATACTTATTAGAACTTTTTGAAGTTGTTGCCAATTTACAAAAATCATACCTAAATTTTGACGCCGATTTTAAAAGGTTTTAATAAGTATAAAATTGATATTAAATAATTCAATTTTTTTCAACTCGTTCGAAAAAAAATTTTAAAAAAATCTTTTTAGCGCATTTTCCCTAAAGTGGGTTTTCCTTTTTTTTTTTTTTTTTTAGAAAGATTATTTTATTTACCTTCCAACAATACACAAGAATCGAATACAGCTTTTCTAGAAGTTTTCTAGATATTTAAAATTGAAACATTTGTTATTTATTATATATTGAGCATTTATTATATTCAGAGAGATAATTGAGTTTATATGATTTAAGATACTACTGAAATTTAATTAGTTTGAGGTGTGTGTGTTTTGGCCGAACTTTACCAAAAACTATTTACATGTGACTTTTTCTATTCCTGCAGGTCAAGGAATCGAAAGAAAAGTTCGGCAACGAGGTGAACGGGATATCCGACGAGATGTTTGTCAAAGTGCGAGCCAAAGCAAAAGAAGCCCTTAGGAAAATTTTAGATATACTTGGACAAGGTGAGATTTTTTTTAAAGAATATGTTCGTGTGTAAGGTCAAGCGGGGAAATTGGAAAGACATTTTGTTATAATTTGGATTAATTATTTAACCCTACTTTAAATCCGAAATGAAAAAAATGCAATAGCAAATACTTCTAATGACATGTAATCCCTTTTTAATATTCTATCAGATGCTCCTGCGTGTAGATGAAGGGGGGGGGGGGGCGCGCTTCCCTCTATATCCCCCTCCCTCCCTCCCTCCCTCCTCCCTTCCCTGATGACACCACCTGATGACAATCCACATCCTCCCCCAAGCAGGGAGTTTTTCTCTCCGGACAGAAGTATTTATAGTCTCGCACCCGACGCCCCGAAGTTCGTCTTTGTCGCGCAATCAACAGCCCGTCCATGCACCCGGCTGAAAGTTGTCCTCAACGTCGCATGAAAATGGAGCGGCTTCTATTTTGTTGAAGTTGCTGTCTCACCCCACCAGTCTCTAAAAAACAACCGAGGTGGGTGGGGCGGCGGTGTTCTTTCAACTCTGAAAGGTCCTACAATAAAACATCAAAAATGGCACCGGAAAGCTCTTCAATATTACATGATGGTCCAGGCCCTTTTTTTTAAATACGTGTTTGAGGTATTTCAAACTAAAATTACTCCAGCGCAAAATATGAATAGGGCGTTTATATACAGGGCAATGTATATTAATAAATAAGTGTATAAAGTGAATTATTTATATATGCTTGTTTATATTTTTATATAAACAAGTATTAGTATATCAGAAAACGCTATCGAAATACTGATAAACAATTGCAATTTCATCACTGGATATTTTGTTTAACTTACCTTTATATTGGCTATTCAAAGAACGCAGCAAAAAATTTAACTAAAAAGTGTTTGAACATCTGAAATGATTAACGTTATATGAAAAGCGTATTTGAATTTGGATCTAGTGTTAAAAATTCGCTTCTAGTGAGTCTTCGGTGTAAACTCTTATTTGGATCTGTTGGTTCTGCTGAGTACCTCTAAGATGTATTATTCGTGACATGTTTCCTTTTCTTACCATTAAAAACCCATTACCCATATAGCACACTTTCCTCCTCAGGATATCCCGGGAGACATTGAGATTTACGCCAGGCATCCTACAGGATGCAACATTATCCTCCTCATAGCCTCCTCTGGAAGTATTTAGGACGTTTTTGGGAAGTTCAGTAGGAGAAATATAGGAAACTTCAAGATGCCTAAGAAACTTCACCCCCAATGCGGGCGGCATCTGGTGACGTCGTTGCTAACTACATTCGGAATTCGGCTTGGGAATATTTTGTGAGGAACTTAACCCTTTCGAAGCAGGGACTGTTTGACCCAAAATCGGTTGCGTTATCCGTTGGGCTATGGTGGCTGTAGGCAAACATCGATTGTTATGTTATTTGTGAGTAGTAATAAGATTATTTTGAGGATTTTTTTAAAAAGTTATAAAGATAAATTATTATTTATCATAATGAAATATTAAGTTTATTAATATATTTTTTATTTTAAACGAAATATTGTTTTCTCGTTATTTATATTTAATTTTTAATTTATTACTTGATATTTTATATCTCTTTTTATGTTTTATTTGATATTTGATATTGTTATTTATGTAATTTAATTTTTTGTGATTGGTTATTTAATTATTTTCAAATTGATTATTTTCATTTTATAATAAATATACATTTCAATTATATTATTTATATTTTATTGTAAAAGTATGTAAGTGTTTTTTGGAAGTTTATTAGGAGGTATATAGGAAATTAAAAAAAAAATTGACCTTCGCACAATTGACCTTCGTGGTGGTTAGATCTTGGTACTCTCGATCGGAAGACAGGCGTGCTACCCGCTAGGCTACGGCGGCTGTGCGAAAGGGTGGTTTGATTTTGTAAACTGTAATATGGAAACTGTTGGAAAACTGTAATATTTATTTTAAAATTATTTATAATAATATTTATTTTGTATTATATATTTTATTCAATTAATTATTTGTAATTAAATTAAAAATATAGTTATATATTTTTATTTTTATTATTTACTTTATTTATGTTATAGATTTACTTATTTTAATTATATGTTTTTTATTATAAATTTCCTTATTTTAATTATTTGTTTTATATCATAAATTTTCTTAATTTAAATATTTCTTTTATTTATAGATATAGATATATTTTTTTTTTTATATAAAATGTTTTATAAATTTTTTATATTTTTTAAATTGTTATATTTATTTGGTATTTTTATTTTATATTATATTAGTTTTACATATAATATTTATGTTTTATTTGTTATTTTTTAAATTAAATTATTTTATTACTTTTACTTTATACAAATTTTTATTTATACGCGCCCCATTTCTCGACGGTTTACAAAAATCCCTCGAGTTCACCTCCATAGGAGGATTGGCGGAAGATCCTCCATTTGACTTTCCTCCACAGAACACCCTGGGGAATAGACTCCCCAGGACGTCATTAAAACCCCTTCCCGAGGAGCTCCTCAACAAGTCATCTTTGTTGTATGAGGAATTTGGGAAGAATTGCAGCTTCAGAGGAGGTCTCTGGGATGTTTTGTGCTATATGAGTAAGGCATATGCATTTCTAAAAAAATTTAGTGATCTATTTTTCTAAAGCCCGACGCACTATGACTTAGTTACAGAAGCACGTTCTATCTGAATCTTGGAAATATTTTTTTAAGATGTTTTTCATGCACTATTTCTAAAATTGTTAAAATTTCATTGTCATTTAAAAAATAAAACTAATCGGAGTTTAGTTATATACAGAGAAAGAGAGCATTCGATTCTTATAATTAATTAAAAATCAATCATGTTAAGTGTTTAATTTGAAGGATATATTTTTGATGTGTTCAGGATGGACGGTGAGATTTTACTTGTTTTTTGGTTACAGTGAGGGGAATTATAATTATTCGTTTCGCGCGTGGGATGACATAGACAAGATAATTATTGAAAGGGTCAAAATAAATCTGAGTAAGTTCAAATAAATTGAAAAGGTGGTAGGCTTTTCTTTTGAGAGAATTTCAACTGGGAAAAGTTTTATCTGAAATATATGTATCAATAATTTACAGAAATAATTTTAACTATTAAAAAAAATATTATATATTTTTTTGTTAACTGATATAAATTGTTTATCATTGTTTCTGAAGTTGAAGGGTAATTATAAATGGAAGGGTGAGGTATTCATTACTCAATTAGGATTCATTACTCAATTAGGATTCATTACTCAATTAGGATTCATTACTCAAGTCACTGTTAACAAAACTGTTTTAGATTATTTTTTTAAGTATTCACATACTTATGTTTCAATATAGAAATTACGAAGTTATAAAATTAAAAATAAAATTTTAAATAAATAATAATAATAATAAAATTTAATCTTAAACATATATATAAAAAAATTCAAAATATATATATAATGCAATAAAATACTTATTATCACATCCCTGTTTCTGCGACGTTTTTAATTATTATACACTAATAAGCCCTCAATCATTTTGTTAGGGGGTAGCGTGTTTATTATATTAATATGTGAAATAATAAATACCATTGGGGGGGGGGGGGGTACAATTTGCAATTAAGATTTTGTTTAACTTATGAATACTAATAGTTCTGAGAACAGTAGACCTCGCTACCAAAAACACCCATGTATGTCGTTTTTAATGACTTCAAGGGACATTTTTGAAGACATGAAAAAGACACATGCCAAAATTTCAAGAAAATCGAACAACATGTTTGTCGTAATTGCGTAACAAAGAAATTTACAAACAGACGAAATGGCGAAAGGTCGAGTTAAAACAGAGACCTCTATAGCGATCGGTCAATTAATTTTATATTTAAATTTTATCTGCGTTTGCATTATTAATCATGTTAGTAAAATTAAAATATGTTTCTACTATGTTAATGTAATATCATATAACGTAAGAACATTCGATTTAATCCTTCAGATTTCTTTTTCTTCAATCTAAAGTTCTTGATTATTGTAATGTATTTTTTATCCCTATTTTTTGTTTATATATAATACATTTTAACTTTATTTTTTTTCCTTATGAGGTAAATTATTTCATTTGCGTCATAGAGTATTGGATATTTGTATTCGTTATTTTTATTGCAACATTTTTTCTTTCTATTAGCATTTTTAGGACAAAAACACATCGCCTTCCGGCGGGGAGCATTGTCGGTAACCATTTTGAAAATAAATTTTCAACTTCAACTTTTTCGTAATGCCTTGCAAATATTCAACGAATACCTGATTCCTCTACTCTCCATTTCGAAAATGCTGGACTAAATCTTGATCAAAACACATTTGCCATAAAAATGAGTGAATCGTCTTTGGCTGTTGCGTTTGAGTGGATGTCATGCTTCGGGTTTCGGTTTAAGTTGTTTGGATGCCAAATGGCGATTATTATTTTATGTAGTTATTAGCTGCGTCAGAAGAGTACTGACCTCGCCATTCACCGGAATGATGTTTACAAATTTATAGACCAATATTTAGAAAGAGTAAAGATGAGTAAACAAAGTGCCAATACAGGAAAAGAATCATCCGAAAGTGACCTGGACCCAACATCTACCGCCATTTTCCACACAGAGTGCCCATGACCAAATATTTAATATTAACAAATTTAATAATAGAAAATTTAAGGGGAGACTTCACCTAAATAAGAATCAAGATAAATATTACGTACCGGACCGTCAAACACCAACTACCTCCAGACCACTTAGCAGTAGAATGAGAAAATCTAATCCAAACCTGAATGAGACTTATCTGGACTTGAGCTCCGGGGATGACTCTTAAACCAACACAAACCAAAGAAAGAGGATTTATTAGAAAATTAATGGAATCAACGGAGTCAATATCTAATAGTAATATTAGAATCAATCAAATCAAGGACCTGAAGGATGGGGGTGCACTAGTGGTTTTGGAAGATATTTCACAAATCGATTACTTCAGAGACCTTATCGTACCAATAGAAGATTTCAGGAATACACTTCTTAAACCCCAAATAAAAAGGAGACCCCAAATCACTCTGTTAAACTTACCTGAAAACCAAGAGGTTGAGAAATTGAAAAATGAAATATTGGCAAAAAACCCACTAATAACAAATGATAACTTTCAAATTCAATTTAATATACCCTCGAAAAAAAACACTCGACATTTTATAGCGTCAGTTGACCCATACCTATTCAACCTATTATCAAACGGTATGAATGTAATAGTGGGTTTCAAATCAATAGTTCACCAAGAATTCTTTGGTACGAAACAGTGCTCGGGGTGTGGTCGATATGGCCACACAACCAGATTCTGCAAAAATCCAAAGGTCTGCCTTCAATGTGGTAACGTACCTCACGAAGATAACTGTGATCTAAATTGTATCAACTGTGTATACTCCAACCAGAACTTCAAACAAAGATACCCTACTAACCACTCGTGCAGGGACAAAAATAAGTGTCCTAACTATGAAAGACAAGTAAGACTCCTACAGAGATCTACCGATTATGACTGCCAAGAGAGGACGCCGGGGGCAGCGGGGGGTGCTAGCCTATAGACTATAATGCATAAAGTATCCTTTATTAGTTATGGGAGAAAAATCCCTATGTTGTTATTGTTTACTTTTTCTTTGCCCGAGTGTAGGCAGAAATTGTTTGTTTATAAGTGCAGGAAAAGTTTGGTTGTTTGCTATAATTCTTAGAATTTAGTTGATATTCCCCCTTCTGGGTCTTTAAAGTTTGTTTTTATTCATAAGTTGTGGAGGAGGGACTCTCTGTCTTTGTTTCCTTTTGAATATAGTAATGTATATATTTATTGAGTTATTATTATATTGTTATATATTGAGCTGTATATATGTGTATGTATGTATATGTGTGTGTGTATGTATGTGTGTGGGTATATATGTGTGTGTATATAAATATATATATATATGCTTTTTTTTGGTTAACCTCATTCACGTATCGATATTGTAATGTAATGTATATTGTAATGTGTAAAATAATAGTTAATATTTGAGTTATTGTTTAATAGTGAATATAGTTATATTTATGTTTGAGTAATTGTCTAATATTGAATATGGTTGTATTTATATCCTTTTGGTTAATTCTTCGGAGACCGATGGGTGCCGACTCCGATGGACTCCTAAAAGTTGTTTATCTTTGTCTCGATGAGTTGTTCCCCAAATCGCATTAACCAATCAAAAATGGACTAGTTTCCTTGCCGTGTTAAATTAAGGTTTAATCCTGAATCGTAACATGGAATTCAGTAACTGAGAACAATTACAAAATTTCTACATAATTGTTTAATCCATATATAATAAACTTAGTCCGAGTGCTAGGGGGCATTTCTTCCCGGCCCGTACTGTATACTCTAAGGTCCTCACAGACCGAGTTGGTGCGGGCCTGGGTATAAAAAAAAAAAAAAAAAAAAAAAAACTTATTATCGAGAGTAATTAGTAATGAAATTAAATTAAATATATATATATATACGGTAATTCTAAAACCAGAATAACTTTGCAAATATAAAAGAAAGAGGTATTTCGCCAAAGCAATTTTTGATCGCCAACTTCTCATTTTTATAGATAGGACTCTTTTTCTAATTATAGGATATCGAACAAAATTGGACGTCACGACCTTCTTCACAGTAAAAACTAGGATTTTATCATTTTTTTTTTAATTGGGAAATTGTTGCCCGAGAGATGAGTAACCAAATACAGACTTCCTTGTATTACTTTTCGCCGACAGCTGCAGTAACTTTTTTTTTAAAAATAACTCAAAATTAAATAGCTATTTAAAAATTATTATATTCAATAGATCTGATATATGGCTATTATTCTACAAAAAAATAGAATTATGGAATGCTTGCTTCTAAACGTATTTGCTTCACACAAATTCGAATTCCTGCATATTTCAACTTTAATTCAAATTTAAAATCAATTAACTTCAAATAAATAGATAGATAAAGTTATTGTAGTGGGCCGTAGCCCATTTACAAAGGTCGGCAACATAATTCAACAAAGGTGGATATAAAATTGGATAAACTGCTTAAAATAGAAAATAATACCTTTTTTAAAAATCCATACACACTTTGAAAACATATACAAAGAAAGACAAAATTAAATTACATGGGCAACCGAAGTTAGGGTTTTAATCTGTTATTGTGTCACAAGTTCACTGATCGAGTCCTCCTGGAATAATATATATATATATATATATATATATATATATATATATATATATATTCATTACAACAAATTTTTATAATATTTCTTTTAACAGCGATATATCTATATCTGAAATTAAGTAGTCTTAAGTTTTTGCATATTTACACTGTGTAAGTGGTTAATGCTGTTGTCGGGTGCAGGGCGCCTGTAGCTAGACAATATATTCAGGGAGGGAAAACACGACTTCAGGTAGGGCAAGAGGGGAGTGGCAGAATACTTAATTTTTCAGCTTGCACTTTATTTTATAAAAATTTAGAAGTCGTATAATACCCACTTTTTCTCAAAATGAAAGATAATAATGTTTTTACTATCAGTTATATGTGTATATTATTTTGTATTGTACAGCCGCGGGAAAAAAAACCGAACCGACAATGATTATTCCGTTAGTTTTTATAGTAGAGCTAAACTTAATATACCATTTTGTAGGAAATAAAGTCTAATATACATTGATATACAAAAAAATTGCATAGGGGACTATCTTCATTCTCGATTCCGCACCAACTTAAAAATTTTCAATAGCAACACCTACTTTTGATAGCGCAGAAATGTTTCCCGCCTCAAAATAATATAAATTTTCGTTAATTTCCCACATTTATATGCAGAGAAATTAGACGATATGTATCTATCTTATTTGAGGGGCTATTTCCACATTAAACAAAGTATTACTGAGACTTCGAAATGAAGTACGCTGGTAGAAAATGTTTTGGCGTTAGCCGTGCCAATGCGATATTTTTGGCAACGTGATCACAGCGCTTTTAATTTTCAAAATTAGTAGATTTCTGTTAAGTTCTTCAGATTTTAAATTTGTGTATGACCCCTTTAATGATCATTTGATGCACATTTTAATATAGCCAAAAAACTACAAAGAGGAAAATCATAAAATTTTAGATATGCAAATAAAACGTTTTTCTGAATCCATCACTATCAAAATATAGCATAGTTGCTATTCATAAATTTTATGAATATTAATATCCTAATTTAAATAAAATTAAAAAATATACATGTAAGTAATGAAAGTTAGTGTATTTTATTTGGGTTGTTTAGAAGTAACACAGATAGAAATATCAGCTTAATAAAATTATTATGTATTTCGAAAGATATGATTAAAAGTTTAAGAAATTCATTTAACAGTACGAGTTCTAAACTTTAGATATTCATAATTAAAAAACTACTTAACTGCAAATTGATATTCAGCGATAAATTCGTAGATTCTAAATATTGAATCAAAATTGGGTGTTGCTATTGGAAATTTTAAAGTTGGTGAGGATTTTAATATGAAGATGGTCCCCTATGCAATTTTTTTTTGTATATCAATGTGTAGTAGACTTTATTCCCTACAAAATGGTATATTAAGTTTAGCTCTACTATAAAAACTAACGAAATAATTATTGGTGGTTCGTTTTTTTTTCCCCGGCTTTACATGTTTATATACCTTACCCGAAAGAATCAAAATATTAAATACTAATTATTTTGCAATAAGATATCAATACATTTAGTACGTTTTTACAAATGTCATAACCTGAATAATTATAGTACAAATGTACTAAAATTTTAGCATTTAAAAAATATATATATTAATGGAATACATATTTGTAAAATCACTCATTTGCTTTTAAAACCAAATGAAAGAAAAGTTTTAATGCATTAACAGCATTTTGAAAAATTGAACGAATATCACCTAGAAAAATATTTCAAAACCGCCCAAAAAATTAAATCTTCAAATCTTCAACGCTAGCATAAATTAACATAAAAAAGTAAAGAACAAAATAAAATATCGTATATATTTTTTTTTAAATATCTTATAATTCCATATTGAATATTGAACTAAAAACAAATGTACAATCTTTAATATTCGGATTATTGGAATATTCTTTAGAAATAATTTACACTTAAAATCTGCTTACAATAATTTATAAGAAAAAGGTTATTTAAGAGCGCTGAGATACCCTTAATGCAAGTGCGGTTTTATGTCCTTATTAGCCTTAATTTTTTTAACAATCGATTCTTAGTCGATATTCTCAATGCGTTTTCTCTCAAATGCCAAACAAATCTAAATCGGTCATTCTTTGATGATGGAAAAAAATGGGTGGTTTTGAATACTTCTCTATAGTTGTAAATAATCTTAAATAGGTTTTTCTTGGTTTTTTTTTTCCTCCTTGTTTTTGGAATCAAACTAACCAACTTGTTTTTTTGATAAAAATGTTCACTAAAAGGATGTGTAATTAGAAATCGTTTTTATTTTATAAATATACATTGAGAAACATTATGCTGCAATGTGTGTGTCCTGAAAACTTGGCCAATATGGTCAAGTGTCTTTAAATAAATTATTACATTATCCTGTTTGATTTTTGTTGAAGAAAGCATACTACTTTAACTTTTGCTTGAATTAAAAATAAGAGTAATCAGTGAAAGTTTCTAAAAATTGATGCACGTAATTATGCTTTTACTGGTAATGAAATTTTGCAATACAATTGATTCATTTCTTTTATATAAAAGGTTTAGAACAAATCTGGAAGCATCACACGGCTCTCTTTTGCCTTCCTTCAAAACTTTTGCATAATTTGATTCCAAAGCTAAACTTTCATTTTCAAAACTTTTCGTTTCGTGCGGCTAAGGTAAATATTTGCTAGTTATATATTTTTTTTAATTGTATTTAAAAAACACTGTTTTTTTTTATCTTTGGAAAAATGAACGGGAAACAATAACAAAAAAAGTTTTCTTTCCGAACACATTTTTTTGCGATGTTGCCACATCCCATGGAAACTAAATAAGTTACACATCTATATTTAGGATTTATCTTTCTTTGGATATTGGTTCCATAAAATACAAGGAATTAAACATTCCAATTAAAATAATATTTATAAAAAATTGGTCACAGGGGACCTCAAAACCTGTAGAAACAGTAATTAAAGATATCGCAAGTTCGATATTACCAATAATTAATAAAATAATATTTTTCATTTCTTATAATAGAAGGTAATCATAAATTTACAGTAAATGCATATATTATCATGAGAGAACAAGATAAATGTTCCCTTACTTCAATAGTTTATAGGACAAAACTGTAAAATTAAAATAGATATAATATTTGTAAATTTTTCAGTTTTAGCAGCTGTTTAAACACAAGTTATAGTTAAGAGACTGGGGGAGCCGGTAAATTTTGCAAAGATAAATTTGCCAACGGTAAATTTGGCGGAATCTTTTGAGAGGTCGTCCATATATTGCATACACACATATAGGAAAGAAATTTTCTGTTCTGCTTGGTTTTATGTTGCTTTTAGTGGATTGTGGATGTACAGCTGGGGGAAAAAAAACGAAACCACCCATGATTATTTCGTTAGTTTTCATAGTAGAGCTAAACTTAATATACCATTTTGTAGGGAATAAAGTCTACTATACAACGATATACAAAAAATTTGCATAGGGGACTATCTTCATACTCGAATCCGTACCAACTTTAAAATTTTCAATAGCAACACTTACTTTTGATAGCGCAGAAATGTTCCCCGCTCTCAAAATAATCTAAATATAAATTTTCGTTAATTTCCTTCCATTATATGCAGAGATATTATACAATATGTATCGATCTTATTTGAGGGGCTACCTCCACATTGAACAAAGTTGAACTAAGAAATGAATGAAGCGGGTAGAAAATGTTTTGGCGTTGGCAGTGGTTCTTCTTTTCCCATTGTTTTTCTGTTCGTGGTCAGATCAGAGATAAGATAAGGCTAGCATATAAATTGTTCAAATAGTATGATGCAGTATGTATTATTCTTACAGATGTGTTACTACTTCAATGTGATTGTATATAGCATTTTTGATGACGACAATTTTCATCATTTGTATTCTTAAGATGTTCTGAAATCATATAGGCAAATGACGAAATTAATACTGTAAGAAAAATTTAAAATAACGTGCACCACTCCCGTACACCCCTCGCCTTTACATAAGAATTTAGAATTTTATGCCAAGTTCTAAACTTTCGAAATTCATAATTAAAAAACTACTTAACCAAATGACTTGCAAATTGATTTTCAAAGATAAATTTTGTCGTAGATTCTAAATATGGAATCAAAATTGGGTGTTGCTATTGGAAATTTTAAAGTTGGTGCGGATTTTAATATGAAGATAGTCCCCTATGCAAATTTTTTGTATATCAATGTGTAGTAGACTTTATTCCATACAAAATGGTATATTAAGTTTAGCTCTACTATAAAAACTAACGAAATAATCATTGGTGGTTCGTTTTTTTTTTTTCCGCAGCTGTACATTGATCGTACGTGACATGAGGGGGGGGGGGGGGGTTGAAGGTGTATTTCGGCTATTTTGTTCGTGGTAATATTGGTTAGAAATTATTTAGTCGATCCCATGGTTATAATTCTTATTTTGTTATAAGATGTGCTTTTAATAGCTTATTGCAAATACTTATTGACTGGAAATGCTCCCTTCTAGAAATTTCTATCTTGTCTCACTCTGGGTGACCTCGAACTCGAATGAATAGAAGGTCGGGTCGCGGCCTGTGTTACCGACAGAGATGGCTTTTGCTGCGTTAGGGGGAGAGAGCGGCAGTTGCTCGAGAAAGTCCTCTAGTGGTCTCCTTCTAACAGAAGACATGACTTGTCACCGACTATCGAATGTCCACTGCAAATCGCCCATCGATGACTCCTTCAGTCGTCTCAACATTCGTGTGTTTTACTGTAGTGTGACTCTCAAAATCTACATTTCAATGCATTTTGAAATCACTAGTATTTCATTTAAATGCTTTTTAAATGTTGATTTTTTTTTTTAAGTTGAAATTTTTATTTCGCAATGCAACTTGTCTCTAGTTTCCTAAGGTAACTTATATTTCTTTATTATTCTTAAATAATTAAGCTTTTTGTGTTAATTGATACGGCGGTACCTTTGCAATCTTGACATCCACAGAAGACCAAAACCACCCTCTTGCACCGGTAAGGCTTTCGTAAAGGACTGCCATCAAAATTTGGAAGTTTCTTGTTTCGTCAAAAGTCAAGTGATTTAATGACGAAACGATTGTCAAAACGGACGAAAATAGTCTTGACAGTCGCACAGAATACCTAAAAATGAATACGAATTCTGAGCGTGCATACACACAAACGAGCGCCCGAGCGATCATCCCAAACCTATATGCACAATAAGGAATTCGCGTCATTCGTTTGACATAGTCCGTGACCCCTGGACCAGGGCCCTCGGGAGGACATGGGGGACCCCCAATGTTCATAAATTCCGGTAGACTTTGTAAAATCACGAACCTATTTCGCAAATTTGTGAAACTTTTCCTTTTTTTTTTTTTTAAATTAAAGTAAGAATTTTCACATAAAAAAAATATTTCGACAAGTTTGTCAACTAGGTTTGTGATTTTGCCAAGTCAACAGGAATTTACCAACATGCCACGGAAAATGTTAGGGAAATCATTAAAAAAATGCAAAATTTTACTTCTGGTAGGATTGGCAATTTCCCATGTAAAACTAATTTTTCCCATATCAGCAGGAAAACAAGTAAAGCCAATTTAGAATTTATGTCTTCAACATGTGATGCGCTGTCCATTTTGTGTTTGTGTCAGTGATTTTCTCCGAGACTAAGGAGCGGCTTTTCCTTCTTATAGGAAAGCGGAACCTGGACGACTCCATGGACCGCATGGCGAGGCTCCGGTTCGGAGATGTCGTGGAACTGATACGCGAAAAGGTATCATCATCCTCTTCCTCTCTCTCTCTGCTCGGGTGTTCACTTTTTCGCTTGGAAAGAAAATCCGGAGAAAAGTTAATGTGAATATTTCAATGAAATAAAAAAGAAATACGATTCAAACAATTATATTAACCGTCCAATACGAAATGGGGGGGGGGGGGGGGAAGCTTTCAATGCATTAATGTTAAAACTTTTTTTTAGTATGTGCTTGTTTTAACCCTGAAGAGTTCGCGCTCCAGAATGCAAGGTGAATCAAGTTCGAGGGAGACGAATTGAAAAAGATTCTTACTGTAATGACGTCACTTACTATTAGGGACTATCACTTATTACGCCTGGGAGGCTCGCAAGAACTAAGGAATGATCTAACGGACCAGATGATTTCGCTGACAGGAGGAGTGGCCAGAGGTTTAAGTGGTTGTTCGTTTATTTTCTTTAACTTTGCACCGCTCGGAAAAATTAAAAAGAAATAAGTTACCATGGGTGAAAAAAATATGAAAATTAGACAATAGCTTTTTGCTGTGCAATGTATTAATAATAATTTGTTAAGATTATTGTTTATTATAATGTAAACGATTGGTTATTGGTTATAAGAAATCGAAACCCTATCAATTCGTCCTTGGGAAAGCTTAACGAAAAAAACTTCATTTCCAAATTTGACTCGCCTCCAATTCGACTCGCCTAGGATTGTACAGCAGCGCGGGTAGGGGAGGGGGGGGGGTATTAGAACGAACAACACCTGGTTTCTCGGCCACTATTTATAGCAGGGCTAAACTTAATATACCATTTGGGAAGGAATAAAGTCTACTACACATTGATAAACCAGAACTTTGCATAGGAGACTATCTTCATATTAAAATACGCATCAACTTTAAAATTTCCAATAGCAACACCCAATTTTGACTCAATATTTAGAATCTACGACAAAATTTATCTTTGGAAATCAATTTGCAAATCATTTGGTCAAGTAGTTTTTTAATTTTGAATATCGAAAGTTTAGAAACTCGTAATGTTAAATGAATTTCTTAAACTTTTAATCATATCTCTCGAAATAACAATTTTATTAAGCTTATATTTTTATCTGTGTTACTTCTAAACGTCTCAAATAAAATACACTAACTTTCATTACTTATAAGTATTATATTTTTTAATTTTATTTAAATTAGGATATTAATATTCATAAAATTAATGAATAGCAACCAGGCTAAATTTTGGAAGTGATGGATTCAGAAAACTTTTATATGCATATCTAAAATTTCGTGGTTTTCCTCTCTGTAATTTTTTGCTATATTAAAATGTGCATCAAATGATCATTTCAGGGGTCATACATAAATTTAAAATCAACAGTACTTAAAAGAAATCTTTGCCAATTTTGCGAATTAAAAGCTCTGTTATCGCATTGGCATAAAATTTTAAATTCTTATATACCGGCGAGTGGTATACGGGAATGGTGCTCGTTAAATATTACCCAAGTTCAATGCCCTGTCGTCTATGGAGGTTGCGTCGTGTTGTGCTCGTCATTTGACCATGTTTCAAAAATACGAATCATCGTTCCCGGGTCTTCCCTACGATATAGACCCCGAACCGTCGTAGACCACACACTGTGCAGCTCTAGTGCGTCGTTAATTCAACCAAACAAACAATGAACCGGCCGAGAAAACAATGAGCTAGTTTTAAATTTTCATAAAGTAGGGTGGCACTTGCTTCCGCTCGTCACCCCTAATCTGTTATACTTTGCTATTACTTGAATATTGGCTATTGTAAGGTTTGTAAAGTTTTTGGATCACAACACCATATGTGGCTTTATTTAAAAACTGATTTTTTAAAGGTGCAAAAATGTTGCGCAAATGGAAGTGCTGTAAACATTGTTAAAAATCTGGATTATTTTTTTTATTAAATACAAAAAAAAACTTTGCGGATATGTTTTTTAAATGAGTTTTAAAAGTATTAAAATACTTTTGGGGACACCCTGTATTACCTAAGACAAGCACGTTATGCCGATGACGCTGTGATTCTCGCTGATTGCCCAATAAATCTCCAAAGAAAACTTAATATTCTTGAAAAATTCTGTGATAACTTCTCTTTAACTGTTAACATTAATAAAACTAAAATAGTTATATTTCGTAAGGGCGGTAAATTATCTAAGAATGACAAATTTTTCTACAACAATAACGAATTGGAAATAGTTTCTAGTTATGTTTATCTAGGTATTCCATTTTCTTCATCTGGCTGTTTTAATCTTGCCAAAAATTATTTTATTTCTAAAACAAATAGTGCAGTAAACACTTCTTGGTCCATACTGACAGGCGCAAAAATTAATTCGGTTAACTCATGGTTTAAATTATTTGATGCTTTGATTTTATCTGTTTTAACATACGGTGCTGCAGTTTGGGCGATAAATAACTACAATGATCTAGAAAAATGTTTTTGTATTTTTGTTAGAAAGCTCCTTACAGTTTCCCGTTATATACCTGGATATATTTTAAGACTCGAATTAGGTCATCCTAGGATCTCTTTAGTTTTTATTCGTTTAATTTTAAAATACTGGATACACCTTCTCAAAATGTCAGATGATAGGTTTGCTAAAATTTGCTACTTAAACATGTATAATTTATCCTTTAACTGCACAAACAATAAATTTAATTGGGCCATCTCGATAAGAAATATTTTACATAACGCTGGTTTTTATTTTGTTTGGCTTTCGCAAGACCATAAAGTTGCTGAACATTAAGCCGGCGCCACATATGCGGTATTCGCCGAATACCGAGCGACTCGCCTTAACCCGAGCAACTCGCCATAACCCGAGCGATTTACTATTACTTGCTCGGATTACAAAAACCTGAGCAACTCGGCTTCTTGCGAGTATACTTGCCGATTTCAGAACATTTATTCGCAGTAGGAAGCATGGTCGGATTTAATATAAATATAAATGTTGATAAAAATAGTATACTACAATATTTTTATGATGGAAAAATATTCTATTTTATTAACAGATTTGTACAATATAAATATATTCTAATACTTTTATGTTCTTTAAAAACATATTTTTAATTTGTGATAATTACAATGAAATTTTTTTTAAATTGGAAATCAGTTTTTTTTGTTTTACATTTTCATTTTGCTAATAGCCATTTTTGCGTGTAATATTTTATTATTATTTTCATAGATTCCAGAATGCCATGCACATGGAGATTCCTTGAAACCGTTAAAATTTTGTAGAATAGAATAATGAAAAATTACAAAAAAACAGTGTATCCTAATTTTGTTGGTACACTTAAAAATGATTTAATTTTCATTTCTGGAATATATATTTTCCCTCTCAATATATTTGCTTTAGCGATAACGATAATAAAATACAAATGATAATCAGTTCGAAAAACTTTAAGTGTTCTGGCAAAATTTTTCACCGAATATTTCGCATTTTGACAATTGAATTTGCATGCTACATATAAAAATTTCTTTAGTGTCAATCCATTTTTTAACTAAGTATAAATAATGGACTTTATGCACGTTGACGTTGTCTTGGGGATCTGGTTTTTATTCCGTATCTTTTAACATATTGAAATTATCGTTTGCTTCTTTCTTAGCCAATGTACTAACGGTTATTTGTTTACAAGATATAATATCGACACCAGGTCAACATAGAGTTCATTAAAAAAAATATATTAATATTCGACAGTAAATACTATTCACAATTTGATGTCGAGATTAAATGTATGAAGATTGACACTTTGCTTATCCATTTTCGGAAAAATTTCTATCGTTAATTACTGTTTTATTGGTATTTTAGCAATATGGCCCGGCGTTACTCGTAGTAAAAGCTGCGCGGTTTTTGTATTTGTTAGCGTAGCCACCGCATATCACTCTGTGCACTGTGTAAAATAAACTTTATCAAAATCTAGATTTATTCAATTATTTTGAGTAGTTTTCAAAATACCTAAACCTAGTACTTTTTTTTAATTTTTACGTTCATGACTTTACATGCTATTGCGATTGATATTTAAAGTGATGTTTTTGTAAGAAAAAAATTTGTTTTATTAAAATTCCTAAAATTTAAGGATTAAAACAGCCTTTACGAATATAGCCTTGTAATATCATGTCGATAAAATGAAGTATTCAGCAACAATAAAAGTAAAATACTTGTCATTGTTGCTTCAATGTCAATGGTGTTGAAAACTTATATTTTTTTAAACGTTTGAAATTTTTTGTGTAAAAATTAACCAGTGGGGTGCCAGCTCAGGTGTTGTCGAAGTCATTTGACCACGGCTCACAATGACAAAAACAGTGTTCCCGAATTTTTCTATGGGGATAAAACCCGAACCGTCGTTTGTAGTTTATTCTGTAACTTTAGTACGACGTCAATTCAACCAAATATATCTTATATAGATTTAAAATTGACATATTAAGTAATACCGATAACTAATAAAGTAACCAATAACTAAATAAAGTTCGTTTATCAACGGAAACCTCGCTAACAGAGGAAGATATGCAAACTGCTACGCCTGATTCCGCGTATGTTCCACGTCCGCTCTCCGTACGTGCTTTGCTTTAGTTCAAGATTTTACACGAATCCTCTCCAAAATTCCTTTTATAACAATCGTGCTTCATTTTACTATGTTACAGTATCAGAATGTATCACCTTAAAGAATAGCTGGTTTTAAAACTGTTTCACATCAAAACCACATTTTATTTTTCAACTCAAGATTCTTCAAAACGTTTAAATCAATGACATTTCATTTCGAGGTTTTAAAATACTATTTAAATATTTTCATATTCTTCATCAAAACAGTTAAATGCAAGAAATCTAAATGAAAAAACAAATAAATGAATTTAATTAATAAATAAAAAAATAATCTGAACAAATAATTTAGTAAAATTCACAACTTAATAAACGAAGAAATTGTTTTAAGTAGACGAACTAAACAAGTAAAGATACGATAAAAAAAAAGCTCAAAACACCAAAAGTTTTTTAAATATGAAACTTTAGATCATCGGCTGGACCAAATTTATGTCAAACGTGCTATTTTTAGAAAGTTATAGTGTCGGAATCGGTTATCCTAAAAGCAGTGGTGGCGCCAGGAATTGCCCGACGGGGGGGCTGACTTTCCCCGACGGGGGGGCTAGTATCCTCGACGTAAATTGTGCATATAAAATTATTTCATCCTAAAAAAAATTCGATGTGGCTTTTGTTGTAGCACTTTCAGAAAGATTCACGTCATTTTAACAAATATTATAAAAAATAGGAAAGAGTCGCCAACAAGAACATATCCAGTAAAATGAAGTTAAACAAACTGTTTCGCCTGACGCAGTGTTTCCCATCCACGCTCCGTACACGCTTCGCATCATTACCTTATTTTACACGCATTGGCGGCAAATTTCTTATAGAACAAGAACAAATTTATGTAAATAGTTATATTTTTTACGAAATGGAAGTGTTGGAATGGATAATCCTAAAGAGTAATATATATAGTGTTCAATCCTGATACTCCCAGTACTAGGTCATTTTAAAGGTGTTTCACGTCAAAAATCAAGTATTAAACCAAATTGTAAATTGTTTAGTAAACGTTTGAGAGTAAATGCCTATAATATTTTATGTTATTTATATGCATTGGTGATGAATAGTAGTACTTTGTATAGGAATTATAAACACGGCTAGTATGTCAGGTTGAATTTTTAAAAATTATTCTGGTCCAAAATCAATAAGTATGAGTTTTATGTGTTTTGATATTTTAGTACTATCCGAACTACTTACTGCATAAACCTAAACCATAGTAGAAAGAAGATAAGTTAATTTTTTTTAATTAACTTAGTTCGTATTATACGAATAAAAAAAAGAAGAAAGGCTATATTTTGAGGAGAATAATAATAAAAAAAACTCACCATGCTGTAGTATCTTGAACGCTACCCCAAATGCATTCCGATGATCAGTACTTTCAGCTGGACAACTAAAGAGTATTTCTGACTTTCATGGATTTTTTTTTTAAATCGTTAATAACGTACATCTCGGAATCGAAAGTTTTCAGCAACACACTTTATTTTTCAATCCGCCATCCACTTCATATATTTGCGCCAGTTTTAGTTCCGAAATCCTAAGTAAACGCTGGCTTGTTCCAATTGCAACTAATCTGACAATGTCTATCGTCTCGTTCTCCGATTCACAGTGGCTTCTTTGGTCAATGAAAAGGAATGGCAAGCGCCATACAATGGAAGCACGGAGTGAATGGTGCATATGTCCCCAGGACCAAAAGGCACAGACCCCCCCATCCAGTCGCAAAGTTCTAAGAACGCAGGAACGAGCACTGCCAATACTTTTTAGCTGTAAGGAAAGTTGCAATTTACAGTTTTACGACTCACCACCCCCCATGGAGGTCCAGGGGAGTTAGGTTGCCCCCAGCATAAATTCTACATCGTCCCTTTTGTGTGAAAAAAAACTAGGTTCTTTCTTTCTTTCTTTTTTTTCTTTCCGATATTTGAATGCAACGTGGTGTTCTCAGCTGTAGCTTTAAAATGTATTTTTGCTCAGGTCCTATGTTACAAATATTTGACTCAAGCATTGGCAGTAAATTTTACCGATGAAATTAATAAAATAGCCTTCCTCTTTATAAAAATATAATAATGTTAATTATATTTCATAAATCAAAGGTCACTGCCACTAAGTGTACTTAATTTAATAAATAACGAACGTAATATTCGATATAATATAGTTTTAAGAATAGCATTTTTAAACTTAAACAACAGCTGCGAATAGTACCCTGCAGTAATCTACAAAATTTTAACAATTGTTTACTTTCGTTTTAATTATTCGAAAGTAAAAGTATGTTTTAAAGTTAAAATATTAATATTTATACATTTTAAACTTGAATTTCTTTGACAATTTGACGCCGAACTAAGTGACCCTCTTTTGAAGTCTTCTGAGTCTCCGTGAATTTCATTCTTAGAATATTTTAACTGTGATATTGTATATTAGAAAATGCCGTGTTAACTTTTGATGAGTGAATTATTAGTGTGGAAAGGAAAAAATGCAACAGCAGTGGAGACGTTGAAATCGAAATACATCAGAATCAACATATTTATATCAGGTTATCTTGTATTTACTGGGTATTACTTTCAATTAGCTACATTAACGTATTATTTTAAGAATATTATATACTTATATTTCATAATAAACTTACTATATAATTATAAATATTTAATTATGAAACTTATAATTATAACTGACCATTGGCCGAAATCTCGACAAACCAAATTGAAAATATTAGTATTAATAAAAATGTCTTTGAAATTATTATTGATAACCTACTTAAAAGAAAGGATTTTAATAATATTATCTTAACGCGGTTTTAATAATATGATATTTTAAAATGAATTTAAATCAAATTACTAATTCGCAAAAAGTTATTTAAAAAAATAAACACTTATCATATTCATTCAAACTTTCCACTACATTCTCCCTTTTTAATTCCAATTGTTTTCTTTGGCACTATATCAATGATATGTGTGGTCAAATATCGTGTGTTTCAATTATTTAATCTTAGTTTATGATTTAGTATAATATTAAAATTTTAATGTTAACGCTTTTGAAAATGAATTTAAGTGTGACAATTTTGGGCGGTTTTATTATTCAATATGCGTAAAATAATGTAATTAAAAATATTTCTAGTATACGTGTAGTGGAACACTATATAAGAGTACTAAATCTTGTGTAAAAAAACTATAACATGAACACTGAAATTTTAAGCCAAAAATTTAATATTTACATTTTGGCTTGTCGGTTTGATTGGTTGAATTGACGACGAACTGGAGATACACAGTGGGATATTGGTAATCTATCTCGAAAGAAAGACCCAACAACATTGCCTCGTATATTTGAACTATGGTCAGATGACGAGTTCAACACCTGAAAACTGACACCCGACGCATTCAATAGGGGTTCGCAGTTTGGACCACGATAAGATTTAACGTGTACCAGCCTTATAAATAGGGGACACATTTTGGTTGCGAAAGGAACGAATTTTACAACTATCTGATAACCAAATTGCTGTATGTCGCTTCCCAAACATGCATGTTCAGTATCAAACTCGCGCTCATCGGTTCGAGCCTCTAAATATTCAGCCACGATGGGCCTTTGGTGTCGAGATTTCGGTGTGTCGGGATTTTATCCGTCGGAATTATGACGTAGATCCTTTTCATTAAAAAAATTAAATGTGATTCAATGTTTAAAAAATATTTGGTCTTAACAATTAAAATAACACTTTTCCCCCGACGAACTTCATAATATTGCCCGATGGGGGGGGGCTTGCCTTGCCCGACAGGGGGGCTACAGCCCCCCCCAGCACCCCCAGTGGCGCCACCTCTGCCTAAAAGCGTAAAATTGTGTTTCTATCATGACTACTATGTCCCTACACACACCCTTTATAGATGGTTTTAAAGACGTTTCATGACAAAACTCCATTTTATTTAGGTCGTGAGACTTCAAATCGTTTAAACACATTGAAAACTCGAATAGAAATGTTAAAATAATATCTTCATTTTTTCGCATCTGCATAAAAATAGTTAAATGCTTCAAATATATAAATAAGTAATAAAATGAAATAATTTAATTGATAAATAAATGAAATAATTTTATTGATAAATAAATGAAATAATTTTATTGATAAATAAATGAAATAATTTTATTGATAAATAAATTAAATAATTTTATTGATAAATAAATGAAATAATTTTATTGATAAATAAATGAAATAATTTTATTGATAAATAAATGAAATAAGTAAATAGAACACAAATATTTAAGTAAAACAGACAACTTCATAAAAATAAATGAATAAACTAAATAAAAATTCTTAAATAATAGCACAACAAACACCACGATATATTTAAAGTCAAATTGATACGAAAAGAACAATATTCCCTCTTTAAATAAAAAAAAAGAAAATAGTACTATATTGATAGTAAACGGTAATTGGCTATCAAAATATAGAATAAAATATCGATAGCCAATCACCATTGAGCTCGCTTCGACATGTGTTCCATTTTCCCGAAATGAGTGGGAAACGCAATTATTCAATTTGCTCGCTTTAACCCGAGCGAAGTTGCTCGTGATAAGGCGAGCACTTTGTAGTGTGGTGCTGAAAATCGTCGAAACGCGAGCGACGCGGCACTTGCCGAATACCGAGCGACCCATCCACACATGCGTCTTTAGGCGAATATCGAAGGTTTCGTTGCTCGGGATTCGGCGAATACCGTATATGTGGCGCCGGCTTTACATTTCAACGATAGTACAAGTATACCATGACCAATACACACAAAATGATCTTGCTTCAATGAACAATAGTATTAACCACTCACAGTATAAATATATCAAAAACTCACATTTAATCGAAGACTATTTAATTTCAAATATAGACATCACTATAAAAAGAATTATTATACAAATTCGTTGCAATCAATCCCGTATATTTTTTAAAGGAGTTGCTTTCGAAATTTTTCCTAACGAGTCCTGTAAGTTTTGTAACACAACAGAAAATGAAACCTGGGATCATGTTTTTTTAGTCTGTCCTATTTACGATGCATTCAGACAAAAATACTTATCATCAATTGAATCCAGTAATATTTTAACCATCCTAAAATTTTACAATAAAGAATATTTTTGTTTTTATAATTATGCAATCTCTGTTTTAAAATTCCGGGAGGACTTGATCAGTGAACTTGTGCAGGAATAACAGATTTAAAACCCAATTCTAATTGTTCATGTAATTTATTTTTGTCTTCTTTTGTATATTTGTCTCAAATTGTGTTTTAAATTTTTTTTAAATGTATTGTATTGTATTTTGTGTTATCAAACTTTGTATCCGCTTTTGTCAAAATTTGTTGCCAACCATTGTAAATGGGCTACGGCCCACTACAATAAATATATCTATCTATCTACCTAAGACAAGCACGATCTTATGGGGAAAAAATAAGTAATTACTTAACCTCAATTCAAACTGAGTGTGTAAATATAACATTTACAAAATTTCATTTAAATTTAGAATTGAGAAACTACGTATTAATAGAACCCTAATTAAAATATTTTTTTAAAAATTGTTCCATCTGAATTTTAAAATTAAAGTAAATCCTTAGTATATGTAGTTTAAACCTGGAATAAATAATTTTTTCAAGATATATTCTATTATTTTTAATTTTTCTTACACTATTAAGTTTGGCATTTGCCTACATAATTTCAGTACATCTTAAGAATACAAATAATAAATTTTGACGTCATCACAAATAATATATAAAATCACATTAAAGTAGTAACACTTCTTTAAGTATAAGACATCCTGTATCATATTAATAGAGCATTTCTAGGTGAGTCTGATCACGCATAAGAAAAACATCGGCTAATACAAAACATTTTCTACCAGTGTCCTTCTTTTCGTAGTCCAACTAATACTTTGTTCCATGTGGAGGTAACCCCTCAAATAAGATCGATACATATTGTCTAATATCTCTGCATATAAATGTAGGAAATTAACGAAAATTTATGTTTATATTATTTTGAGGGCGGTGAACAATTCTAAGCTATCAAAAGTAGGTGTTGCTATTGACATTTTTAAAGTTGGTGCGGATTCGAGTATGAAGATAGTCCCCTATGTGAATGTTTTGTATATCAATGTGTAGTGGACTTTATTCTCTACAAAAGGGTATATTAAGTGTAGCCCTACAATTAATAGTGGCCGTTAAACCAGGGGTGGTTCGTTTTTTTTCCCCCCGGCTGTACATCTCCGACACAGCTAGCGCTGTATCTGAGATGCACAATATCTATCTATCTATTAAGATTTTGAAAATAATATTTTTTACCACCCTAGATATAATGAAAAAACACTTGGTGTAGGCACACGTACCCTCTTACCCTAAGCGCAATAAGTTGTTTGGTTGCGGAGATGTAGCCTTGCATAGTTTTGATATTTTTTTGTAAGCACCCTGTATATGAAGCGTTGACGTTTAAGGTGAGTTACATTCGCATAAGTTCAAAGTTGAAAATTGAAAGTGGAATTTCAAAAGGGAAACTTGAGTGCTGTCACAAACTAATAGATGATATCCAATTGCTATAATTTTAACAATTTTTAAACGAGTTGTCTTTTCCTCTTCCCCCTGAGGAATGCGGGCGTGTTTATCCGTTCGTGCATTAGCCAGCTTTTTTTATGAATACGACTCGCATTCTAAAAGTTCATAAAAACAATTCTACTTTGAAACATTTTTCAAATTTAAAACATGGAACTGTAGAAATTATTCTCTACAAAATTAATTAAAAAAATATTTTGGTAAAAAAATATGTATCAAAAATATAACCACTAAAGTAACAGATTTCATATTTTTCTCAGCTCTCAGAGGGTTAAATCCTTTGTGGTGATCACTCAAACACAAACATGTCAATAAAATATATAAGCATTTAATTTTATAAAAAAAGATTACATTTATCCGATTTTTGGAATTAATTTTTTTTAATATTTCCAAAAATATTTCTTTTTAAAACTTGAAAATCCAAAGCTCCATTGAAATAGATGCCATGTACCAAACTTTTTTTTTTTTTTTTTTTTGGATTTGCGATCGGATTTGTATTGGGTATTTATGCATGCACGAAAATATTAATTTTTTGAAATGTTAACGATGGTAACTGTTATCAAATACCGATTTAAAATTCGAAAGTACTCTAGAAATTTTATAAAGCAACGTTTTGTAGTTATGGAGTATTCCGTTTAAAGATCGGCATTCTAATTGGTTTATAATTTTTTATATAATTTTTTCGCTCTTCTCCGTTGATTTTAACTGATTTTACTGTTGCCACTTCGTGCAACTTTGCTGACTTACGGTAAAAAATGTCATAACATTCGAATGGAACATCGTAGAGACTTGAAAATAGTCACATTACAATTCTTATTTTTTTAACTAACTATTCTGCGAATTTCAAAGCTCTGCGTTTTGTAGTTACGGAGCCTATAATATACTGACAAACCAACAAACAAACACACATCCGGACAGATTTTGGAGATTTCAGCTTTATATATAAGATGACCATCAAAATTACCAAAACCATTATTTCTTTAAATAATCTGCAAAATTTTCATAGTCATCTTTCCAAAGTTCTGATTTCAAGTGTCATCGTCTTTCATCACTATTTTAAAAATTGTGTATTAGTTTCTTTACTTTCAGCAACGTCTGACAATTTTTGTTTCACAGCAGTTTTTGACGGTTGGGTTAACGTCGCACTAGAGCTGCACACTGGGATATTGGCAATAGTTTAGGGATATCTAAAAAAATAAGACCGGGAAATACTGTCTCGTATTTTTTAACCATTGTTTAAATGACGAGGACAAAACCTGAACTGGCACCTGACTCAATCTGAATAGTGTCAGAGCATTGGACCACGATCAGATTTAATGTACACCAGGCCCGTATACACGCCGATAAAAATTGAGTATACTTTCAGATGACTTTCGTAATTTAGTAGCTAATCTAGAAATACTCCCATCACAAGTTCGCTACATCTTAACTTTTAACAAGTCCTCATGTCGATTCGAACTCGCAGTCCTTCTAGCCGAATGCTATACCTCGGGGCCACCGGGGCCTCCCTCAGCTGTTTTTGAAGAGTAAACCGCAAAACAAAAACGTAAATCAGTAAAAATATTATTATATCAAAAAGGAAACAAACCGAACACAAAGAAGTTTTATGAAAAAGAAAAAACAAAATTTTCAAATCTATAAATTTAATTTTGTGGCTTACAAATATTTATAATACCTCAGCGATTAATGACTCAAATAATTCATATAAAGTTCACTCCCATAATTAGAGGCTCTTTTAAAACATATAATTAAAATTATTTAATACAATTAAAAATAATGCACCAACTCCATTAATGAAAGCAATTCAAAGGGCAAATATTAATGAGTGTTTATTTTTAAATTAAAGTAATATCACGATTTTTTTTAACTTTAAATAAGATGTTTCGAAAAACATTCACTTATTAGTTTTTAATCATTTAAGAAATAAGAAAACAAAATTTAAAACACATAATTTTACAATAAAAAATATGTTTATATACATTTAGTCTCCTTCTAAAAAAAAGTAACGCATGTAAAGTATTCCAGAAAATATTTTTAAGAATACTTATACTGAATAAAATTTTAATAATTGTATACTTGTATGCTGCATGTGTTTCAAGGTTTAAAAGTTTCAGAGATTTGATGGAATTAAAGGTAATTGCTCACATCAGCAAATTAAGGTGAGCTGAAAGGTTTATTTTTGCGTAAAGACTAATAAGTTATGGCAATACTTTATCTTAGTTAAAAAAGATGTTTTGACCAATTTTATGAATATGCGTTGAGTTACTTATTAGTGCAGTTGCTTATGTCGTCATTTTGAGGGTCCGTGGGATTTTTAAGGAAGGAATATAGTGTGTGGTATGGATGGATAGCTTATGAGCTGTATAATCACGTACCACCGGGTGTTTTGTCGGAAAAAGTGGCCGATAGCCGCTATGACGTCATAATTCAAAGATGACCGATATAGCAATTATTCATTTCTTTTTATATTAAATTCATTTAATGGCGATTTTTAAGGTAATTGGTTAATATATACATTATTTTAAATTATATAAAATTAAAAAAAGTTTTTTAAGTTTATAGAAGGTTATTGGAGATATTTCGATATCTCTGTTAGTTTTCGAGATATGATTTCGTGTAATATGGAAACCAAAAAATAAGTGATAACCAATTTAACAATCATGAAATAATTACTCAAAAAAACTAATATTTCTTGAAAAAATATGTTTGTACAGAAATGTGGCCGAGAGCCGCTGTGCATTGATCATCTTCAGTTTAAATATTTTTGTGCTTCCAAGCCTCGAAAACTTCCTCTTCAGCAGTCTGAAAAGCTTTCCGGAAAGATAACTACCCCTTATTTTTTTAGGATCCACTAATAACAACACATCCAGAAAACGCATGAAGCCCGAATAAAGCTTCCATTTTTTTAAAACCCTGACACACATGGTTGAGTTCAATACATCTTTTATGAGATCCAACACCTGTCATAAACATGGTCTCTGTACGCAAAAATTAGATCCCCACAGAAAGAACACAAAAAACAACAGTATCAGGGGAATAAATGTGGATGCTAGTTGCATAATGGGAGGTGTACAAAGTGTGTAGAATAAATTTTGTATCTGCCTCCTCTTGTGTATTTTCAAGTTTTTTAACATTATCTCCATTTTATGACTTGGCCTCTTTTTTCAGTTTCTCCAAAATAACTCGCTTCCAGTGCATTTCAGGCTAAAACGCTCTAGTTTTAAAGAACATTAAATGTCCTACAAGTTTCATGTATAACATATTGAAAAGTTCTGAACATGTGCTGAGATATAAGGCCGTGAAAATCTACAAAAATTTCAAATAAAGGAAAAAAGTCAGATATGTCGTTAGTTTTACTTGAATAACTTTTTAACTTTAATTTGTGCAGCTTAGCATAAAATGCATAATAACCAATCTTGTAGAAGATTAAATTTCCTACAAGAGTCATACAAAATATTTGTAATTACTACCAATACATGACGAGAAACGTTGAAATAACAATAACAATTTCGCACGTACTTTCCCTTCCTTCTCCATCTTGCCCTTCCTTCACTTGCATATTTTCACTTGTGGGAGTTTCTGTTCTCGTTCTGTTGTGTTTGCTCTTTTTTTGTTTTTAAGCTCTGTAGTATGTGCTCTTTTGTTCAAAATGTCGGGTTTACATGAAACTGTGTGCTTTTTCTGTGCTGAAAGTTTGAGTGAAGGCTAAACGTTTGTAGTGAAAGAGCGAGGTGTAAATAGATTACGTGAGTCCATTGCAAAGCGTAAACTTTCGACTCATTCTGCTTTTATGAATAACGTGGACGAAGTCAGGGTTCATACTTCATTCCAAAAGAGTTATAATAATGACAAGAGGATTGCAGCTTTCCTCCGAAGGGCAGCTTCTCAACTTGCGCCCGTACCATGCCATAGATCGTTGGATGAACGTGTTTTCACTTTCAAATATCACTGCTTCCTCTGTGTCAACGAATTACCTAATGATTTCGAGGAGAAGCAGAAAAAATACACTTTGTGATCCAGTGTTTTTGTGTGAAAAACTGTCCATGAAAGGATCAGTTTTGAGTATTGCCAATCCACGTGGGGGCCAATGGGCACAGGAAATACTTCAACGCATTTCCACTCTACCCCCCGAGGGAAATGACTTATTAGTGATGCAGCATACCGCGTGTTATGCAAAACATTGTACACCAGAGAGTGACTACTGGGGATGAAAAGAGGGCACCGGCGCCCAGCGTTGATGAAGCCATGGAATTCATTTTCTCCTATTTAGAAGAGAATTCTGATGAGTGCCAGTTCTCATTTGAAGACTTGGTTAATGAGATGGAAGGAGAGTTTCATCCAGATATGAGAATTATAAAAGCAAAGCTTCGAAAACTATATGGAGATGAAGTACTGATTGATGACTAACATCACCAAACATCAGTGTTGTGTTTCAAAAAGACTGGTTACAAAATTCCCAGTGATAACCGAAAGGGAAAAAAAACGTGTAAGTAGAACGTTTCCGTATCCTTCAGGTTGCAGCTGACAATGTGGGGAATTGTGGACTTGTAGTTTCGTAAAGTGAGTCACGTTGTGGAGGTGTGTTGGAATAATAATTTGTGTGGGTTCAATACCACCTTTTTTCGCCCATGTGTGTAGTGATACTGTCCTACGAGAGAGGTGCGCTTACCATCGACATTTTTGTATTATCTCTTAACTGTATTATCTCTTACTGTATTTTCCTCCTACGTGACGTATTAATTTCTGTTCTGTCGTCATTTGGTCTAAAAGTGATTGTCCCGATACGTGTCAATAAATGTTTGCTTTCTTGTTAATCTGTGTCTGTCATGCGCAGTAACCTACGCCTAATTATCCCAAGAATAAAAATGGTGAGAAAAGAATTTGAACAAATAAAAATATATTTTTCAATGTTCTTCAGTGTTTTATATTAAGTTATATTCATTCTCTATTGTTCTATTTTACCATTTGCTGAAATGTAATAAGTATGAATAAATTGAAGTGGCTCGTTTTTTTTTTCTCCCACCGTACCAACTACGGAAATGGCTACTGATGTTTTCACTAAGTCTTTACCTTTTTATAAGCATTTTAAGTATATAAATATCATAGGTATGGACGATTTGTACTTATATACCTGTCTCGTAGGACATGAACATTACACTCATGTGGGAAAATGGTTGATTGAACACACACAAATAATTATTCCAACACTCCCACACAGTGTGTACATTTTAGTCTACTTGGATTGTATTCTGCCTACAAGTTATTTTTTTTGTCTATCATGTTTGTTTGTTTGTTTTGAAGCTATGAAGAGTATTTTCAAGTTTGTCATTAACATTGCCCCCATTCCCTCCCCTTCCCCCTTCAGCTGGCGGGTGCGTATGGGCATCCGATCGGAGATGCACGGAGCAACGCCGACTTTCCGCAGCTGCTGAAAAAACTTCTGGTCGGAGACCAGCTGCAGAACGGGCAGTCGGAGGAGGAGGAGCGTGGCCGGCAGTTCGTCGAATGGGTTCTGGGGGGCGTGTGGCAGCTCGAAGGGCTGAGGAACGAGTACGGCGGCATCAGGGCCGCGGCCACAGAGGTAAGAAAGCGTGCGAATCTCCTTTTCTTTGTGTCCGCTGGTTAAGGCAGTGCCAAAATCCAAGTTGCGAATTTATTAAGGTTTTCATATTAAATTAGTATTCTTATCAGGGTTCGGCTGACAAGAATTTATCGGTCGAGTAAAGCATTCAATGTCAGCATATATCACGAATGGGACTTTCATGGGTATGTTTGATGTTTTTAAATACCACCCATTTATCTTCCGACATAATGACCCGAACGTGCCTCGTTCTGATTACAGCTCAGCTGATGACGGTGGAGAATAGGCTCTGTTGTGAAAAAATTGTAAACAGCAGCGGTCAATAAAAAAATTTTTACGGGGATTTGAATGCTGTCTTGAAACGAGACGGGATAAGTCCTTGATCCAGTCATAATTTGAGTCGGTCTTGAGATACATTAAATCTACAAATCTATATGTGAATCTGTATCTTCTGTTTGATCATCAGAGGATATACTTGATAATTCTCTGTGAATCCATATACATTAATGGATAGATCATTCAGCTTTCCAAATTTCGAAACATCTTGAATTTTAACAGGGAATTCAATACCAGTAAAATTGAGACTGTCCATTAGGGCGGGTCGAAAAAACATTTTTTTCGATGTTGTTATTCTAATAGGGCGGAAAGGGTGACCAGTGTGATTAATAAACAGGCAGTAAAATATTTTTTTGATCGGATAATATCTTCTGCCTCCTCATCGCACTTGAATTACCACTATAATTGTTAAAAAGTGCACTTTTTCATGTGATAAAAATACGGTTCGAATACTATTTAATAGATGCATTTACACAAATACACTTACAGATGACTAGTTTACAGATCTTTGAATTCATTATTATGGTCAAATTCATTGGCAGATCCAGAGAGGAGGGACACAAGGGCCCGGTCCCCCCCTCTTTCCAGACAGGCCCACTTCTTTTTTTCCTTATGTAATCGTGGAAGATTTCGATTTATGTAACAGATTTTGTGTGATTATTTCATAGGAGAGGGGATTTGGATTTAAGATTTGTTTTAAGTTAAATGATTTCATGAAGGACTGGAATTGCCTTATGTAATCCAAGATACTCTCTTCTCCTTCTTCCTCTTGAACCGTGGGTGCTGGTTGTTGTTTTGTGTGTTGGGTTGGCGCCGGGGGCGCTGTTATAATTGGTGTGGGTGTCTGTGGTGCAGAAACAGCGTTTGAAAAGCTGACCCCTGGCCTCACTAAGGAGGGGCGGGGCTTGTGTGGTGGGCGGAGTTATCCATGTTGGCGGAGCCTCTGGTGTGCTGTTCATGTGTGTTGGGTTGAACGAATTCGTCGTTTGTGTTTTTCTTGGGGTACTTAGGGCACCCCCTGAAATTGGCCGTGTGAGGTCCTTTACAAAGGGCGCATTTGGGCGAATGAATGCGGCCCTTGGTGGGACACTCGGCTGTTAGATGAGAACCCGAACATTTCATGCAACGTACCGGGTTCCTGCAGCCTGATTGGGCATGACCATATCGTTGACATCTGTGGCACTGGGTTGGCTGTTTAGATTTTCGGTAGGGGTCCACGCGAACTTTTAAGTTCATGAGTTCCGCTAAGTTATAAATGTTTTTGTTTTCTGGTGTGTTGTCGAGTTCCAAGAAGAAGACCGGAATCGGTATCTTAAACCCATCCTTTACTTTGGAATATTGAAATACTGTTAAAGCGTCGTATCCTATGCATTTTAACTCTTCCTTAACAGTCTGTTCACTCATATCGGCTGGAACATTCCTCAAAATTGCCTTCAACGTTCTTTCTCCCTTTAACTTATAGGTATGATACGGTATCCCCATATTAGTGAGGATATTCGTAGCGTTCCTGTAGTCAGTTTCGGTCGAGACCTTTAAGTTAAGAGTCTCACCCGATGCCTTGCCGCTAAAGGCGCTTAAGCCAGCGTCCTTTAGGGCTTTCGACAGGTCCTTACAGTTTATATTTGGATTCGTAATTACAATCGGGGGGATTTTTTGAATATTCGTCCTAGGGGCTGCTACAAATGGTGTGGGATCACTAGTATCCATGTCAGTGTTTGTTGTGGTGGTTTCGCCAGTTTCTAAAGCGGCGAATTTGTTTGTGACCTCCAAGGGCTCGGGGCTAATGCAATCCCGAGGCCGCTTGAACGTCTTCTTGGGAGTAATGAACTCCTTTACCCCCGCTATCTGGTTGTTAACAACATTTACGGTGTTGTTGTTTGTGCTTTCCATTAAGTTTAAAGCTGGTTCGAAAGTGATCTGAGCAAGCCTTGCGCATGCCAATATCCTTTCGTTTTCTAGCCCATTCATTTCCATTTGCTCCTCAGTTGTTATATCATGTTTCGCTATCTGATGATGGTGCCTCTGCAACAACCTCTGAATTCGATTAACTATAGACGTTACATCGTTCAGTCTTACCATTGGGTCCGCTGAAAAACTTCCCTGTGAGCTCCCACCGGGAGTCGCTTCACTTACGCCGCTTTGGGTCTCCGCTACGCCTGAAAAATTGACCTGTAAGCTCCTACCGGGAACCTCATTACTTACATTATGTAGTTTGTCTCCAAAAACAGAAACTCCTTCTGAAATAGAAGTCATCGAACTCCCACCGGGAGCCGAGGTGCCTAACTTAACATTCCCTAACTTATCATTCCCTACCACTGAAAAGGAATCAACCCCTTCAGCCTGAGGGACCCTTAAAGAGGAATCCGAAGTGGTTGTGGAAGGAGGAGAGGACATGGCTGTTTACCAAGAGCCAAGCCTAGATAGAAAAATATACTACTGCCAGGCAAACAGAAAGCGTACCAAACCACCCTTCGGGGAATTGGCAGCTAATGGTAGTTTCACCTAAGAAACGGGGAACCGCTCTGTAGAGTTACGCTACCATCGGAGACCTCGGACTTACGTTTGTTAAAAAGAATTAGATCTTACACCTTGATCAGCTACAACGTCTACTTCTCGCTAGTCCAGATGCACTACCATTCGCATATGATTAGCTTGAAAAAGCAGTGTCATACGAAAACAGTGTTGTACAGAAAAACTAGCTCGGGATCGCCGGCGGGAACACGTCCGAGCGCGGGCCACTCGGGAACTCGAACACGGGAACTGGACTGGAACTGTCAGAGTTCGGAAATCGTAAATAACCTTACGGTGTGTCGACCGGAGGTCCTTACACCTTCATCGAATTAAGTCTAATAAATAGAATAACGTTAGCGGGGTTTAAGTTTAACTAAGAAGTTACTAATTAATTAGTGGGGGTTGGGGGCCCTTAGGCTAAACGCGAGTTCGTTAGAAAAAACCTGAAAAATAACATCAGTAGATGGTGTGTGTTAGAAATAAGTAGAGACAACAAGTGATTTGTAGTACATATTTTATTATTATAAGATGCAAAATACACAACATTGAAGACAATAACATAACCTGGCTACTAGCTAAGGAGCAGCTGTCGGAAATTTTGACATGTCAATGTGACAAGCAAGTCTTGAGATGCCTACCAGGTGGGGTCGTGGTGAATGGTTCTTGGTCTTTTATGTTTTTGGTTTACCTCGTGATCATACTGTGTGATTTCTTTAAGGTGTTGTATGTCTGAGTTTTCGATTGCCATGTTATAGTTGTGTGAGATAGTCAGTATTGCTGTGTCAATAGTGTCCATTTTAAGGTCCCTGTCTAAGATTGTATTCCTGACATACCTTGGTGCATCTGTTAGCCTTCTAAGGGCTTTGTTCTGAAATGTTTGAAGTTTCTTTCTGTGTGTTTTTTTCGAACTGCAGCCCAGGCATACAGCAGAACTGGTCTGATCATAGTTTTGTAAAGAATTACTTTGTTTTAAAGTGTCATTTTTGAGTTCTTCCCAATGAGGGGATTTAAGCTTATACTTGCAAAAGTCGCTTTTGCGAGAGTTTGTTTAATGTGTTCTTTAAAGCTAAGTTTACTGTCTAGGTGTACTCCTAAGTATTTGGTGTGGTGTTCTCTCTTGATCTCTGTATTAAAGATCTCAAGATCGGTGTTGTAATCAACTAGTGTGCCGTGTTTCCGGAAGAGTACCGATACACTCTTTTGAGCATTAATTTTGATGCGCCAGTCTTCGCACCATGATTCTATTGTGTTTAAAGCGGCTTGTAGCTTCCCAAAGGCTATGTCACCGTGCTTAGATTTAGCTAGTATTGCTGTATCATCGGCAAATTGGGCCGTGATGCAGTTATCGAATGTAGGGAAATCGTTTATGTACAAGTTAAATAAGACTGGTCCTAGTGTGCTACCTTGTGGTACTCCTGCTTTAATGTTGGTGAGTGTTGAAAGTGTGTTGTTTACTCTAACCTGAAAAGATCGCTCTGAAATAAATGAGTTTATCATGTGTATCATTTCCTTGGGGATGTTTTGGTTTATTAGTTTTTTTATTAGCCCTTTGTGCCATAAACTATCGAATGCTTTTTCTACGTCTAAAAATACGGCTCCTATCATTTCTTTATTGTTAAACGCTTCTCCTATTTTTTCCACTATCCTATGAACCTGATGCGTAGTTGAATGTCCCTTTTTAAATCCGTATTGGTTAGTATTAATTACGTTGTTTGTTTCCAAAAAAGTTTGCAGTCTAATGTTTAAGACCTTCTCAAAGACTTTCGCCAAGCAGGGCAAAAGACTGATAGGCCTGTAATTACTGGGTTGGAGGGGGCTTTTTCCTGGTTTTTTAAAGAGAATTACGATTGCTTTTTTCCATTGGTTTGGGAAGTATTTTAACCTGAGGCATGCATTGAAGATGTTGGTGATATGTACTATTACCTTATGGGCAATATTCTTAAGTGCTTTGTTTGAGATTAAATCGTATCCAGAGGCTTTTTTAGGATTTAACTTGGTTATAATGTCAGTGAGTTCCTCTGGGGTGGTGTAACGTATAATGTTGTGTGGCTCTTCTGCTAAGTAGTTGTCTACTTCGTTAATTGTGTCAACAACAAGTTCTAGGTTGATTGGTGTAAGATGTGGCGAAAATTGGCTGTGTAGACTGGAGGCAAGAACCTCTGCCATGTCATGTTCAGTGTAAGCAATAGAGTTCGGACCTTGAAGTGGGCCTATGTAATGGCGTTTGGTTTTTAGAGCTTTCGCCATTTTCCAAACTGTGTTGTTCTGTAGTGAGAGCCTCATGACCGTGTTTTCCCATTGCGTCTGTTTGTATTCTTTTGTGAGGGAACTTACTTTCTTGCATGCCTCATTCCATTTACGTTTATCCTGGGGGTGCCTAGATGACTGGTAAACCTTCCTAAGTCTATTCTTTTCCCTGATATCGTCTTTAATCTCATGGGGGAGTTTTAGGGTTTTTTCTAGTTTAATGGGTTTTGAGCAGCTATCTATATCCCTTTTTAATTTGGCTGTTAAATTTACAATTGCTTCATCTATTTGATTTATTGTTCTTATATTTGGGTTTACTGTTATATTTACGTCCGAAATAGAGTGGAATCTTTCCCAGTTAGTTGTAAATTTGGTTGCTTCCGGTGGTTGGGTGAGGCCATAAAAAGTGAATGTGACAGGGTTGTGATCTGAATTTAAGCAGCTGTGTACTTTAAGTGTTGGGTTTGATGGTATGCCCTTTAGGAGCATTATATCTAATATGTCTGGTCTGTGTGAGAGAGTGCCTGGATAGTGTGTGGGTTCATCTGGGGCGGCGATAGAGACGCCGTGATCCAGTATGTATTTTCTAAGTGTGATGCCGTTTCTGTTGTTAGCTCGACAGCCCCAAATAGTGTTTTTGGCGTTTAAGTCGCCAGCTAGAATGGTTGGTAGTCCAGTGTTTAATAGGGCTGTCAAGTCGTCTGCTCCGATTTTGGAGTTTGGTGGGTTGTAAACCGAAATAACGAGGATTTCTCCGAAGCTCTCGTTTTCCAGTACTACTGCACAAGCCTCGATGGTGTTAAGTGTTGGGAGAATGTACTCTGTGCATTTAAGGCTGCTTTTAATGTAAATGGCCACTCCTCCACCTTTATTAATTAACCTATCTCTCCTAAATAATTTATAGTTAGCTATTTTCGCATTGTCACTAGGACGAAGGTGCGTCTCGTTTACCATCATTATATCTAAATTCTTTTTAATGAATTATTACATTATGAAATCTTTAAGTTCCGCTAGCTGTTTCCTAAGCTCGTTTAAGTTCGCAAAACCTACTTCCGTGTAAAATGTGGGTGTAAAAGTGTGAGTTCCCTTGTGGTGTAATTTATTACTCATAGTTTAACATACTGACTAACTCCTCAAAAGCGCTAAACCCTACTTCTAATTTGGCCATGATACCCTTTGCCGATTTAAATTTATTTGCGGTATTTTTTAAGATAGTAAGGATACCCTTTAGATTAAACGATTTCATGAAACACTGAAATTGCTTAATATAATCGAAAATGCTCTCTTCCTCTTCTTGGGCCTTCTGTGTTGGCTGTTGTTGTGTCTGTTGGGTGGGCGCTGAGGGCGCTTGTGGAATGGTGATTGGAATGGGTGCTGGTGGTGGTGCAACAGCGTTTGAATAGCTGACCCCTGGCCTCACGACGGAGGGGGGGGGGGGGTTGCAGAGGGGGTGTGGCTAACATTGAGGGCGGAGCCTCTGATATGTTGTTCGTGTGTGTTGTCATCGACGAATTCGTCGTTTTGAGTTTGTTTCTTGGGATACTTAGGAGTACATCCACGAAAGTTAGCAGTATGAGGTCCTTCACAAAGGGCGCATTTGGGCGAGTCAATGCGGCCCTTGGTGTGACCCTCAGCTGTAAGATGAGAACCCGCACATTTCACACAACGTACCGGGTTCTTACAACCCGACTGGGCGTGGCCAAAACGCTGACATCGGTGGCACTGCGTTGGTTGTTTAGACTTCCTGTAAGTGTCGACATGAACTTTTAAATTCATGAGCTCTTTTACGTTATAGATTCGTTTATTGTTTTGTGTGTTATTAAGTTCCAAGAAGAATACAGGGAGAGGTACCTTATAGCCGTCCTTCGTTTTGGAAAATTGGAAGACGGTTTTTATGCCAAAGCCTTCAGCCATTAATTCTTCCTTAATGCTATCGGCGCTTATGTGCGCTGGGACGTTCCTTAAGATTGCTTTTAGCGTTCGATGTTCTTTCGTTTTATAGGTATGATACGGAATGTTCTGTTCATCCAGAACATTCGTAGCAATCCTATACTCAATGGCGGTCGAGACCTTTATATTTAAGGTCTCGCCCGATGCCTTACCGCTGAAGTTGCTTAAGCCAGCAGACTTCTGGGTTTTAGCTAATTCCTTCCAGTTAATCTTAGGATTCGTGATTACAATTTGGAGAATTTTGTTAGGGTTCGCCTTAGGGGTAGTGGTAGTGTCCGTGTGTGTTGTGGTGTCTTCGACCGCAATGGCGGCGAATTTGTTAGTGACCTCCAAGGGCTCGGGGCTAACGCAATCCCGAGTCCGTTTGAATGTCTTCTTAGGAGTAATGAACTCCTTTTCACCCCCTTTACTAACCTGTGCTTTGTGTATACCCAGGGCAGTAACCTCGTATAACAACGAGTCTCGAAGCTCTCTAGCTTCTACGACCTGATTGTTTTCGCATGATCCTTCAAATTGACTTTTGTAAACAAGCGCTTTGTACCTTTTTTCTGCCAAAGCTAACCTCTCTATAGCCGAGAAGTTCTCTTCGTCAGATACTAGAATACCTGTGGAAATACCTTGCGAGCTCCCACCGGGAGTCGCCGAACTTACTTGGCCGTCTGGGCCTCCAAGAGACGTCTCGCCGCCTGAGAAATCCATCTGCGAGCTCCCACCGGGAGTCGCTACACTTATGCCGCTTTGGGTCTCCGCTGTGCCTGAAAAATTTACCTGTGAGCTCCGAAAGGGAGTCTCATCTCTTACAACGTGTAGTTTGTCTCCAAAAACTCCTTCTGAAATAAAATTCATCGAACTCCCACCGGGAGCCGAGGTGCCTAACAGTCCCTGACTAACATTCCCTGTCTCTGTAAAGGAATTAACTGCTTCAGCCTGAGGGACCCGTAAAGCGGAATCCGAAGCAGTTATGGAAGGAGGGGCGGACATGACTTATACCAGGGTCAAGCCGAGAGAGAAAAAGAAACTTATGCCAGGCAGACGGAAGCCAACCAAACACACCCTAAGGGGAATCGGCGGCTGATGGTAGTTTCGCCTAAGAAACGGGGAACCGCTCTTTAGAGTTACGCTACCATCGGAAACCTAGGACTTACAACTTTTAAAAAGATTTAGATCTTACACCTTGATCAGCTACTGCACGTCTACTTCTCGCTAGTACAGATGCACTACCGATCGCATATGATTAGCTTGAAAAAGCAGTGTCATACGAAATCAGCGTTGAACGAATATACTAGCTCGGGATCGCCGGCGGGAATACGTCCGAGCGCGGGGCACTCGGGAACTCGAACACGGGTACTGGACAGGAGCCTCTCGAAAACACGACCTCACTTCACGAGAGCCGGACTGGAACTGATGTCCGAGTTCGTCTCTGACCTCGCCTTTTAAACACACGACTGAGAGGAATTGGCTCCTCCCCCTGAACATCCCAGGCCTTTCATTGGTTCTTGATGATATCATTCTTATGAACCAATCTGATTGGTCCGTTCCTCTACATGCAGCGCCGCCAAGCGGTTACAACCACAACTAGTAAAACCTTGCCTTGACCTGTATGCGAGGATGAGTCATCGACACATGTTCCCCGACTCTTGCATGACGTCACCCATGGTTCTCCTTCTGGTCACGTGACATCTCTGACTGGAAGGAGTTTTCAAAAGAGCCATTTCTAGAATACGTGTTTTACCTTTTGAAACATAAAAAAAAAACAAGTACTCTGTGATTTCGTATTGTCATTCTAAAGTGTTGTATTCTGTGTATGAATGTCGAAATTGTGGAAATTGTTCAACGCCGACGGAATGTTTGATACAATTGCTTTTGGCATGTCAGTATAGATGGCAACATGTATCCAGCATGGGTGTTTAAGTTTAAAAGTGAAGAAGAGCACTAAGTTACAATTATTAAACTTTAATATTCTTCAGAACCCTGAATTGACGTGAATGGAAAAGAGATTAAGAGCGAGTGATATACAATACGGTGGGAAATTTACAGAGAATAAATTATGGACATAATTTAATTGGTTGGGAGAGTTTCACTTCGCCTTTTAAGGACTTGAGACATGGTTGAGAAAGAAATGCAGGTAACGGACGTAATTGAATGCTGTTTTGGCTATTAAGGAAACTAGTGCAGCCTCAGCTAAATTAGAGCGTGAGAAATTGCATCCTGAGATGGAATCGTCAATTGTAGAAAAAAAAGCTTTTAGTAATTAGGAATAAAGAGTGTTAAGGGACGGTATCCAAAGTAAAGGAAATACTTTATAGGTGTGATTTAAAAGTGGGTCGCAGTTTAAAAATATTCTTTCATATATGACAAATAAACTAATGGTCAGAGCGATAAAAAAAAATTAGGTTTTAACTATGCTAACTAATCAAATTATCAAATTTAATATAATAGTATTTCTTAATATTTATACTAATACATAGTTAAAATATTCATGAAATAAAGTACGCATATATATATATATATATATATATATATATATATATATAATACTGTTAAACGAGCAATGTCACTATATTTGTTCGTTTGTTTGTTTGCACAATCTCCAAATCCGCTCTAACGATTTTCACGAAAATTGATGTACTACCAATTTTCGGGGTAAAAATTCGATTGGAATAGGTTTCATCTTCGAAAAATTTCATTTAGAGGGTGAAAGAAGTAGATTAAAAGTTCCATTTAACGCTTTCCATTGCAAATTATTCATCGCGTATGAGTTAATAGGTTATATGACAATAACCGCTAAAAGTTATTTAATTCGTCATATGTTATTTTAATTTAAAACGTGTAAAATATTTTGATGAGATATTTTTATTTGAGTTTTTATTTTAAAATAATGTTATTTTTTTCTCATAAATAAACGAAGTAAACTTTATTTAATTCGTCATATGTTATTTTAATTTAAAACGTGCAAAATATTTTGATGAGAAATTTTCATTTTACTAATTATTCTAAAATAAAGTATTTTTTTTCTCATAAATAAACAAATGAAACATCAGTAATTTAAAATTAGAATTGGAAAATCGTTTGCGTTTTCAAATAAAGAAAAAACATATTCTAATAACGTGACTTTTTCGTCTACTAATTTTTGTTTTTTTGGAACTCTAACCTATCAATTACAGTTTACAGAAATATTATTATCTCTCAAATATCACGAATCAAAAGAATTTGCAATTTAGATTCCAATCTTCATAAAAATATTTCAGTTCTAACAAAAAATCGTTATAATCGCAAACTTAAATAATGAAATTCCATTCAATTTTAGTAAACGTTACTGTGGTAATACTGACTCTTTATAAGGATTTGTCATTGATATTACGCTCTGCTTGGAACTGCTTCACATTTGTGCTATTCAGTAACTGATACGTTTGGAGGTCAAGTCGTGGGTGCGAAAATTCATGGAGAAAAAGGGGGTGTCCGACCCCATCTAGACCTCACATCATTCCTTAACTTTTAACCGTCAAGATGTTTTTTCGCTTGCGTCTTTTAAGTTTATAATTTTTTTATTTATTGTCATTAATTGATCTGTCTAATCTGATGGCATATTTTTGTTTATATTTTGTATTTAGTACGTATATAGTTTGTATATATTCTTGTATATAACTTTAGTAACTTTTAGCGGTCACTTTTCAATGCGGTCCTGCCCCCTGATGAAGTACCGTTTTGATTATGTCTCACTTTTTAATAAAATATTTATTAGTATAATTTTTACTTTAAGAATTCATATTTTAGTTTTATTATTTGGCGTTCATTACATTTGCTATATTTCTATTCTAATTTAACAAAATTGTAATATTTAATTTTTTAATTTAATCATTTTTTTGTTTTACAATATATTTTTATCATTATGCTTCATGCAGCTCTAGCGCTGATTCATATTTGATTTTTCTATGCATTTTTATAAAATATATCCTTTGGTTTTATCATTATCCATTGTTTTCTACTGCGTTTTTCTTTATATATATACACATATATACCTCAATTTTTAATATTCCTACAACTTTAACATTTTTCAACCATAAATTGTATATTACTTCCACTAAGGTTCAAATTTTAAGTTAAATCATTAATCGGCAATATAAGGAATTGTTTTCAGGTAATATAATAAAACTTAAATATATATCATGTATAAAATAATTTAAAGTTTCAAAAAATTTAATTACAATAACGATTGCTATTTAAATAGAAATATAATATATAATTTAATTAAAAATATAAATTTTGTAGCAGGCCAAAGTGCACTCCAACATGTTCCCCTTTTTGACGAATATCCCCCTCTGCGTCGCCCCTTCACCACTACGGCTTGTGTTTTTCAGTCCATCTCGCGCTCGAAGGACGAGTCGGCGGAGATGAGCCGAGAGGCGCTCGACTACTTCCGCCCGCGTCGAGAAGAGCTCGGGCCGCTCTGGGGGAGACTGCTGGAGGCGACGAGGGAGGCCGTCGGGAAATTCTAATTCCAGCAGAAAACACCCGAGAGTCCACTTCCTGGAACCCCTAATGGAGATGAAGACGTTCTCCACACACAAAGAACCTATTTTTTTATGTAGTATCCCATTCTCAAATAAACACTTTTAGAAGAGAATTTCTTCTTAAATATATTAATATTATTTTTATTAATATATTTATATTAATTTATATATATATATTATAAAATACTATATTTTTATTATATTAAAATACGCACCAACTTTAAAATTGTCAATGGCAACTACTTTTGATAACGCAAAAATGTTCTCCAACTTAGAAAAAATCTAAAAATAAATAAATGTTCGTTCCTTTTCTTCATTGATAAGCAGATATATTAAACAAGAATGTAGCCGAGATACACAAAAGTTAGCAGCCCTATTGATCTCTTTCCATGAAGAGGGTTACAATTTGGCATGATTAACTCTCCAGTAAAAGGACAAATGCAAAAGGATTGTCACCGAGGGAACTTAGTACTTAATCCCCCACTGAGAAGGTGACCTTTAGATCATTCGGAGGCTGTACTATACACCGTGATGCTACTTGGTCTTTTTTTCCGAGCTCCGAGCAAATTTTTGCTAAACTTAAGTATTAACTAATCTTGAATTTTAAATATGCAATCGTAATCTTCTCAATGGCTGCTCTTTACTGATCTAATTATTTTCAAATAAAATAAAAAAAATTCATACTTTTTTTCAACTTGAATGTTTTTCTAGTAAAGCTAGTGATCTAACCAAATTTTTTCGATTGATTGATTTTACAATATTTTCTTGGGGTAGTATTTATATTTTGTTAGAAGTGGCTAAAATGCGATTCTATGTTTTCGTACGCCACTACTGGGCGATATATACTACTCCATTAAAATTATCATTTACAACTTACGGAGTTTACTTATATTGCAATTGAGGTGATTATATGAATCGATTACAATGAATGCGATTAGATTCACTGGTCATTTAATATGATGTTCAGAAATCAAGAGAAGTAGAGATACAGGCAAGTAAAGGAGGCAGAGAGCACCCGAAGGTATCACTCCGCCGATGTCAGTTCAACCTAAGCAATGCAGAACACGCTGTAGAGCCGAACTGACACCGGAAAAATGTTGTTTGATTGTAGTTGATAGTTGCCACTGTTAGGAACCAATAAGTTGTTACGCTAAGATTTACGTTGACAGTTTTTTAGAAGTTGCTCACTGCTACAGTGTGAGAGTGATTTTTATAGTTAGGATTTCGTTGATAGTGTTTCTTTTGGTCGAATCGGCATTTGTCGAGTCGGCATCGTAAGATTTACCAGGCATTTTTCCGGTGTCAGTTCGGATCTACACCGTGTTCTGCATTGCTTAGGTTGAACTGACATCGGCGGAGTGATACCTTCGGGTGCTCTCTGCCTCCTTTACTTGCCTGTATCTCTAAAGTAATCGCCGACTGGTGGCGATTACTTTAAGATCCATTGTAAAACTCCGGATGATCATTGCAAAACCACTATCTTCCTTGAAGAAATGGAAGTTGACTATTACATTATCATGCCCATAAGCCAGAGACTAGTTAAGGTAGTTGTCAAGGGGCTAACTAGAAGTTCAAATCCAAACAAAATTCGAAATGAACTAATGTCCATGGATCACTCCATTGCAAACATTGTACAACTTAAAAAATTTAAAGACAAAACCCTTCTCCCCATATTTTTGATTGAGCTGCCTCACGACGCTAATTTTGCTAACATCTACGAGGTAACAAAGCTCCTATACATGAATGTCACTATTGATAAATCACGTTGCTTCATATAGGAGCTGTAAAAGCTTCCCTAAAATAAAAAATAAACCTTCCCAATACTATGTCTACCCAATGACCAACGTACAACTACGTTAGACAAGGGATGAGTTTTGCAAATGCCACTATGCAAAATGAACGTGAACTTAGCACAAATGAGCTTGAAATGCAGGTTGCAATGGCCAATTCCCGACCCTCGTCAAACACCTCTCCTAACTACTCTCTCCAGGACTCTATAAAAGATCTTGAGGTGTCGCTAACTGCAAACTCTAATAACAACCTAAAAGTCACGACTGATAACTCAAATAAAATCCTAAACTCAATCACAGAAATAAATAAAATTAGGATTCTCCAAATGAACCTACTAACACAGTTAGTTGCTAATAAAAGTGAGACCACTAACCAATTATGAATTGCACAATCTCAAACCTAAAACTCTGCTATTGGAACGCCAATAGCTTACTCGCAAAAATTGGAGAGCTCAGGGATTTTGCGCCAAGACATGACCCAGACGTAATCCTGGTCCAAGAGACAAGGCTGGGACCTGTCAACAGGGTTTCCATGCCTAACTAGTACTGCTACCGAAACGACATAATTGGGAGTGGCCCAAACAACTTTGCAAAACATGGCACTGCAATCTTTGTGAAAAGAGCCATTCCTCATCACTCAGTCCAAACTCCGGACATGGTCTTTACGGAGGCAACCATAATCACGTTGACTCCATCCAATATCCAACCAGTCACCATTGCGTCTATTTATATCAAAAATAGTCCAACTAATGATCTAAAAATGATCTTGACCTTCTTGAAAAAATTTCGAAATCTATGATTCTTGCAGGTGACTGTAATGCAAAGCACACCGACTGGAATCCAATTGTCAACCAAGCAGGTACTATCCTCACAGATTTTGCTGATGAGGCCTGCTTCGATATCTTGGCTCCTCCTACTCCGACCAGATTTGGTCAAAACTCTACTTCCACAATAGACCTAGCACTGGTAAGGGACTTTCCCTTCCAGTGCAAGCTAGAGTCTGAGCCAGACCTTAGTTCGGACCATAATCCGGTCAAGTGCTCCTTCTGGGTCGATATCCAAACCCCCATTCAGGGGAATTACGCAAAGACTAAATGGGAATATCGCTCCTACCGCTTTTAAACAAAATTGCGGAAATCACAATAAAAAACAGGCTCCGTGAATTCCTGGAGAAAAAAAATTTCATGATCCCGCATAAGTTTTGGTTCACCAGAGGACTCTCCACGACCCATCAGCTGTTAAGGGTCACGGAAACCATTGCCGAAGGCTTTGAGAACAAAATGAGTAATGGTGCTCTATTCCTCGATGTCGCAAAGGCCTTCGACAAGATTTGGATTGGAGGCCTAACCCGTAAACTCCTGAGTTTAAATGTTCCAGGATACTTGATACTACTTATTCACTCTTACCTTAACAAGAGGTCTTTTGTTGCCCAGGTTTTTAAAACTCAGTCCTCGGTCTGAACCATCAAAGCCGGAACACTCCAAGGTTCTGTCCTTGGGCCGACTTTGTTCAATATCTTCATGAACGACATACCCCATGACCCAAGAACAAGTCTTGCCCACTTTGCTGATGACACAGCAAACCTAGCTAGGTACAAGTCCACTAACTTTGTGATAATGGCAGTACAAAGACATATCCACGATATTGAAAACTGGCTGCTGAAATGGAAGGTCCAGATCAATGTGGAGAAGAGTGTGGCGGTTCTCTTCACTAAAAAAAATCCAAAAACCTGAACCACTGAAACTATTTGGGGTCACCATTCCATGGGACTCAAAGGCCAAAAACTTGGGTGTTATCCTTGACTCTAGACTAACCTGGAGAGGTCATTTTCATCACATCAAAGATAAGTTCAGAAAGGCTAAATTTGCCCTCATGCCACTCTTAAATCGCAAATCCTCCCTCTCCATGGCAAATAGACTCCTCATTTATGAAGTCATTTTAAGGCCCACTGTCACATATGCTGCGCTCATTTGGCCGTTCTCCTGCAAGTCAAGATTGAATGACTTTGAAAAACTACAGAGTAAATTTCTAAGATATTTCGTAACCAGATCAAGTTAGTTTGTCCGCGATGAAGACATTGGCAAGGCTCTGGACTTGCCCCCCCCCCCCCACTAAGTTTTATCGGGAAGATTTCCAAAAATTTCTATAGTGGAATTGAGCTGACCGGAAATACTGAACTGATTAAAATCGAGGTCTATCCATCGAGGAACATCCACCGTCCAAGGGCTTCGCTCTTATTGGATACCTCGTAACATGTAAGGGCCACAAGCCCATGTCCTTCGAGATCACGTTTGATTGTATTGTATTGTGACCTTTAGACCTGGGTCAACCTTCCCTGCTCGTGCTACAGGGCAATGTCGCGACACAGGCAAACGATAAGAATTTCGGAGCTTTCGAAAAAGTGACTGTTATAAGTAAAAAAAAAGTTTGTGTCATCAATTTGAGTCGTTTGTTTAATTTGCCAGCGAATTTAAGAATATTACTGCCTAACAAAACCCAACTTTTGTTTGGGCAGTTGGATGAATGGGAAGGGTTATGAGCAGGGTCGCTCTTAGAGGTGTGCTACAGGTGCGATCACACAGGGACCAGAGCCCCGCGTTTTATGTAAAACCCGGCGTTGACAAGAAAACAACTTCTCAAAAAAAATTGGTGAACCGTTTTTTAACATGAAATATCTTTAAATCATTTACAAGGGAAATCAGGAGCTGAATATCATAATAGGGTGTCCATCCCGTTTCAACTCCGTGACGAATAGCACAAGGGACATAGATTTGGCTGCGTTCAATAGACAATTAGGCGTCCGTGCGTATAAAATCAGGATGTAAAGCAAAGCACATACAAGGTGGTGTGAATTTGGGATCGCGACAACATGCGAAATAGCTTGTTTATCTTCCTTCTGTTGGCGAATATTTCCTATCAATACAAGCTGCTGAAATGATATCCTTGCTCCGACCTGTCCCCTTTCGTTTTTTTTATGTATAATTTAATTTTATTTAAATTATAAAGCTTTGCTGCGGATTTTTAACTATAAAAATAATTTAAATAATATTTTTAAAAAGTAATTTAAAAGCAAAGAAAAAAAGTCCTATTGCTACAGATAATTTATACGATGTGCTTTTTTCAACTGCGGATGGATTATTTTCATCTAAGAATGCAGAAAAACTCGTCAGCTATAAAAAAAATACATAAAATCTGGTCCAATGTTCCTCTTTTAGTTCTTTTACACAGGGTTCCGCATCTACTAAGGGCGGCCCTGGTTATGAGTGAAAAGGAAACTCAAATGAAAAGTTTTATCAAGGGGTACACGATATATAAAAAAAAGTTAGGAACCACTGACTTAGATTAATGATTTAAACGTAATAAGGAATAGAATATCAAATATTTGTAATGACTTGTATTTTTTTTTAAAGTAACCATTTCATATTTTATCAAATCCAATTTTTAAAAATTTGTGCAAATTAATCGCATGCTTGTAACCCCACTTTTTCCATTGCTTGACTACTGGGATTTTTGGAAACGGGAATGTTCTTTTGGATTAGCTTACGAACTCGCAAAATTGCTTCACTTTTTCATATAAATTATATATTAAACAGGTCCTTGCATAAGACGCTTAAGTTTGTCTGTCACAAGTAAAACCCATCTGTAAGCTAGCAGTGAGGCATTTGGTTAAATTGCCATCAACGAGGCATGCAAATTCAGTACGACAGCCGACATTTGTTTCAATTTTGATGTTACACCTCTTTACTATGTTTAAAATAAGCTAAATAAGTATACAGTAGTGCTGTTCAGCCTCTTTGTAGGTCATATTTATAGTTAAAACATCAAATCAGTACTGAAATGGTCTTTAATATTGAATTTAATATTATACCTGAAACGTTTACTAAGATATTTTCGTGGCATTTCAAGCTGAAATAGGAAGAAAACGCTTGAGTCTAACTTCTAAAGATGCCATCTTTAAAAATAGATATTAAGAATGATTTTCTACATATATAAGAAGTGATAAGAATGAGTTCTTTTTGATTCCATTTACCCCAGTGAAAAACAATTATTAGGGCAATTGTAAACAGAGCACTGTACATCTATGAACAAGTATAGAGTAAAAAATTATTCATAAATAATTACAATTTCATTATCTATTGCTTTGTTTAACTTACCTTTATATTAGCATTTCAATAAACGACAATACAAATTTGTACTAAAAAATTAGTGCACGCCAGGTGTAAGGTTACTAATATGACCTTTGTAATTTGTTGTTTAAATTTTAATAGTATGAAAAAAATATCATTGATAATCTAATTTAAGATATATCTTTATATATAATTCTCTTACGCGGTGATTGAAAAACGCTGTTTTTCTTTACGCGGAATGGCAACAGTTAGATTGCTTACCAAATTCTGTTGCGCTCGCATTTTTATTTTTCAATTATGTAAGCCATTTTGACGATTAACCATTTCAATTCATTGATAAATAATTATTTTGATGATGCCAGCTTAAATTAGGAAGAATATAAGCCTTAGTAAATTTAAAAAAATGGAAGTTTTGAAAAACGCTTTTCTAAACTTAAAGCGGAAAAATTGACGTGGCGCCATCTGTTGACAATTTTGAAAACTATATTTCTATGAGCTTCATTTTTATGACGTATTAACTCAGTAAATTACATACAAGATTATGGTAAGCTTAACGTCAATTATGGCCAAAATAAACTACCAATAATGTTAGAAATTTAACTAAAACTGAAAGGTGTGAAAATAACGTGGAAAATAATAAATAATTGATGCCAAGATGAATATTAATTTAAATTTCAACTTTTAAAGTTTTTAGTAATATAATTAAAAAAGTATTGTTACTAGGACACATTGTTATTGTGTCCTACCTTTTAGCGAGCGAAACGAGAAGTGGTTTGCGAAGCAAACCTATGACGATTGCGTAGCAATCCTCCGGGGGTTGGCGGAGCGTCAGCGGAGCAGTGGGCGGAGCCTCCTAGTTTATTATAATACTAATAAAATATTTTGTAATTATTAAGGTGAAAGCCCTATGATAGTTTGCGTTTTGGATATTCCCGTGCTTTTATATTTTGGATTTCATTAAACATTGACTATTAAAAGCTAATTTGCTTGAAAAGATTTTTGTACAGAGGCCGAACAAATATTTTTGCACACATTTTTCATGCAGATCCATACAAAAGCTTTTACTGAAATTACTAAAGAAGCAATTGTCATAATGTTTGTGGGTAAAGGTACCACTAAGCACAAGGTCGTATGTTGGGGTACATGTCAAAGCGTAATGTTAGCTGGATTATTGGTTTTTTGTTAATTAACGTCGCACTAGAGCTGCACAGTGGGCTATTGGGGACGGTTCGGGGTCAATCTCAAAGGAAAGACCCCGGAACACATACACATTCGCACACACATTCATACATGCACCTCGTTATTTTAGAACCATGGTCAGATGACGAGGAAACACCTGAACTGGCACCCAACGCCTTCAATAGACGTCGGGACTTTGGACCCCGATCAGATTTACAGTGCACCAGTCCCGTATACACGCCAGTATAATTTGTTGGATAGTCTGGACGACTTTCTAGTATTTTTGTAGCGAAGCTGGCAACCCTCCGATCGCAAGATCACTACTTTTTTTCTTTTCTATGTCAAGACATTGCGATCGGAGGGTTGCCAACTTCGCTACCAAAATACTAGAATGTCGTCCAGAACATCCACAAACATTATCGGCGTGTATACGGGACTGGTGCACGATAAATCTGATCGGGGTCCAAAGTCCCGACGTCTATTGAAGGCGTTGGGTGCCAGCTCAGGTGTTGTCCTCGTCATCTTACCATGGTTCAAAAATACGAGGCATCGTTCCCGTGTCTTTCCTTCGAGATAGGCCCCGAACCGTCGCCAATAGCCCACTGTGCAGCTCTAGTGCGACGTTATTTAATTAACCAACCAACCAACTGTATGACTTATATTTCGGTTGGTTTAGTTTTGTTAATTAACGTCGCACTAGAGCTGCACAGTGGGCTACTGGCGACGGTTCGGGGTCAATCTCGAAGGAACAGTGGCGTACAGGGGGTGGTTAAGGAGGACAAAAAATTTAAAAAAATACAAATGTATTTTTTTACATTTAAGAATCTACTTTTGTTTGCAGAAAGTATAATTTTTTTTTTTAATTTTGTCACTGAAAAGTTTCAACTGACCCAATTGGAATGTGGTTGCGGGGGTATTCGAGCCTGAGACGGCTCTCTATAAGCAGCTGCTTATAGGCATGGCCAGAACGGCGTTTAACGAGTCGGTAAAAGTAAACCATTCTCCACTTTCACCCAGACCAGTGGTGTACGCAGGGGGGGGGGGTTGTAACCCCACCCCCATCGGTATGAAGTTTTAAAAAAAATTAGTACAAAAATAATGATTTTTTTTGCCGATTAATAAAAAATTCCAAAACAAAACAAAAAGTTTTTTAAAAAAATACAACGTATTTTTTTTTGCATTAAAATTTTACATTTGTTTGCAAGAAAAATGACACAATTTCGGCGCGGGGTACTGACAATTTATGCATTTTATTTGGGTAGTCCGATCCGATGTCCGCGAACAAGAAGAGATCAAAGAGATCTCCTTTCAAGATATATCCTTTCGTAAATAGGAAGAGTTATGCATCCATTCTGTAAAGAAGAACCTTTTTAAAATCATTGACTGTTTTGCTAGAGGGCGGTTGGATGTTGCCCCCTCACTTTTTCAATATTGTACTTTTAAAAATGAAACGTAACCCCAACACTTTCCTACTACTACAGGCGATTAGAGGGGTGGGGGGTCACCCCTCCCCCCACTTTTATTGGATGTTGCACTCTTTTATTTTAAATTTGCACTTTAAAAAAAAATAATAAATTTTGGTACTGAATTGACGAACCAAAGAAAAATTTCGTACCCCAACCCTAATTCTTTTTGTTACTTTTATTACATTTACTATCGATTTTATTTTCTCGTATTTTTTCTTATTAGGCAGACAGCTAACAACCATTTAGGCGCCTTACTTCCCATTTTGGGTCATTACAAAATATTCATTGTTTGACTGAAAATAAAATATAAAATAATATAAGAAGCATAGGCAATCGGTTTCGATTTCACAGAGCGGAAAAAATGTTGGCGCCGATATATATCTACGTTGAAAATTTAATAAGACAATATGAAATATATTTTTTCAATGGTAAATAAAATATCGCTTTTTTTTTTTAGTTTTGAATATTTTGTTTCAAAAAATTTGTCGACGGTATCATTTAGAATATATAGACATCTTGTAAGTATAGAAGTAAAGGATGACTAAAATAGTCAGGTGATATAAAGGTCAAATGAAAAGATGTTTTGAACAGTTTCTACTTATTGTACTCCTGAAAATCGGACTTTAGTTTTTGAGGCTTTATTTGTTTAGTTTTTCGGAAAGTGCTTTGCTTTGCCTTTTATAGCCAAAATGAAACATGTATCAGATGATTGTGTTAAATTATTTTCTAGAAGAAAGCTAAGATAATAACAATCCAGTTTAGTTGCTTTTTTTAATTTAAAAAAAAAGCGAAGAAAAAGACAACCCAACGAATCAATCAGGAAAGGTGAGATGATTACATATGTGTTTTTAAAAGACTTCATTCCTATTGTCAGTTCCCATGCATACTAATTTAAAAGAATTATAACAATTGTATTACTTTTACTTTAAAATTCAATTGCTAAAATACAAATGACTAATATTTTGTACAAATATATGCAATTTTTTTTAAGCGTATGTGAAAAACAGTGGCAGATTCGTAAGTATAAAAATTAATTTTGCCCGAATTACAAGTAAATTCAAACATAATAATCAATCAATACTTATATATAAGAATGGAGTGTCTGTCTGTGGAATCGAACAAAACACCTCATTTTGAGTGTTCTTCACGGATTAGGATACACTGATTAAGAAAATCACATTAAATATTTTTTTGTCTGTCTGTCTTTTTTGTTCGGATTTAACTAAAAAACGACTGAACGGATTTTTATTAAACTTGCGCCATTTTAACAATATTTTCACAACTTAAAATCCGCACTTTGTTTCAAGTGGATATCTCGAACCGTTCAAAAGTTTTAGAACTTTTTCTGTTTTACCATACGTTGTTCCTATTGGAAATTTACATCTTCTCTTCATAACATGATTGTTAAAAATCACCTTGGCTACAAAAAATATTTTTTGACGAAAGGGATAAACGATGCATTTTTATTGGGTGATAAGTAAATTTCGACAAATGTTGCAAAATGAATTTAAAAAAGCGCCAAATGAATGAAAATGTCGCCATATAAATAAATAATTTCGCCAAAAAAATTTAAATGTCGCAAAAAAAAGCTTAATGTCGCCAAAAATTTTTAATATTGCTAAATGAATGATAATGTCGCCAAATGAATAAAAATGTTGCCAAATGAGCTAAAAAATGGTCCTATATTAAAAAATACCAGCAAAATGGCGAAATTAGTGTCCAAATAATAAAATTAATGTCAATTGAGGAACATAATCGCACAGCTCTTACTTCGCAAATTGACCACGAGCAACGCCGGGCATAATTGCTAGTAGTTAATATTAATAAAATATAGTATAAAATAATCTTTTTTCAAAATAAAAACCGGCTTTAAAAAAAGCTCTAAAACGTTTTTTAAAAAATCGTTATTAATTTAAGGAACAAAAGTGGAATTTTTTTTAATATTTAAATATTAATTTTATGCACATTATCACTTTTTGAAATTGGCTATAAAATTTAGGTTTTTTTTTGTGTGAATTGACACGAACTTTAAAGAGTGGTAAAAAGTACTAAATTAATTCTAAATGATTAATTTTGTTCCACTAGTCCCTAAAATAAAAATTTTAGTCTTTAGTATTTTATTTCTTCTTAAAGTAAGTTTTTTTTTTTTTTAATATTTTTTCTTTTTAGTTTAAAATTTAAGATGAGTACTTCGTCCCCTCCCCCTTCTATTGTTCAATCAGAAATTCGGGTTGTTGCTGATATATATATATATATATATATATATATATATATATACGTGTAAAGTAATCTGACGCTCAAACCCCCTCCCCCCTCCCCTTATAAATTTCCTGCGTACGCCACTACGAAGGAAAGACCCGGGAACACTTATATTTCGAAAGAAACATTCAACTGTGCACACATTATGCATTTTAGTGATAAATGTTTTTTTATGAACATTAAACTTCCGTACCGACCTCTGAGCAAATTTCGTTAATTTACAATTTTTTAATATTTTTTTACTTTGAAAAGATTTTTTAAAACGTGCAGTCTTATTTACTCTCAAAAATTCAAATTACGCATGAAAATAAACAAGCGTGTTATATTTGCAGACTGACTTCCAACAACTGACACACACAGACTCTCGACAACTGACACTCGACTGCAATCGAGTTCGATAAATTAAGAATCGAATCATTTACATAAGGCGCCCTCTGGGTCGCAATAAAATTAAAATATGTTCGTCGTCAGCCAATGAGCGAACATAAACTCCCACTCTAACAGCATGACTTTGCTGTTAAGTAGGAATAGCAACAGTCCTGTTCACATGTCTTTTGTAGATTCCACGCGAGGTCTGGATTGTGACGACTCGTACCAATCCATCTCTACCAGGGAAGGTCTTCTCTATGCGTCCTATTAGCCAGGAAGCAGGGGGGAGGTTCTCTTTGACAATGACTAAATCTCCAGGCTTTAGGCTAGATGAGGGTTTTATCCACTTTGATCTTTGCTGGAGAGTGTTGAGATAATCTCGATGCCGAACCTTCTAAAAGCTTCTGCGAAGGCACTGAACAGCTTCCCAGCGCGTTCCTACTTTGATCTGAGAAGAAGGGTCTGTAGAATCAGCAATGAAAGTTGGCATGTCACCTGTCAAAAAATGGGAAGATGTTAGAACATTTAAATTTTCAGGGTTACGATACTAAACTCAGAGGACGTGAATTCAGTATAGCTTCAATTTGGGTTAGTAGGGTGGTAAGCTCTTCAAAAGTCAGTAAAGTGCTGCTCAGCGTCCTTCGAAGGTGAAATTTAACAGCTTTTATACCAGATTCCCAGATCCCGCCACAATGAGGAGAAAAGGGCCGAATCATATTCCATTCAATGGAAGTTGAAGTCAAGTGGTGGGATACAGATTCGGTGTCAGCCAACGCAGTCACAAACTTCTGAAATTCCGACAGTTTTCTCTTGGCACCGACAAAGTTGGTAACATTGTCATCATAGATTCGTTTGAGAGCATTTCTCCTGGAGCTAAATTGTCTAAGTGCTGCAATAAAAGAGTATGTATCTAGTCCTCCAACGCATTCCAAGTGTATTGCTTTGCAAGACAAATGAAAAGGGCTATGTATCCTTTCGTTGTTTTAGCGCCATGACCTTTGTTGAATTTCAATACTATAGGTCCAGCAAAGTCAATCCCGCAATTTGTGAAAGGACGTTGTAAGCACACACGGTGTTCAGGTAAGTCGCCCATTAGTTGAGGTTGTGTTTTTGCTCTAAATCGGCAACATACTAAGCATTTGTGGATATATTTGCGAATGAGTCTTTTTCCGCCGACTATCCAATATTCTTGTCGAAGAATGTTTGAAAGTAAAGTCGGCCCCGCATGTAAGTGAGTAATGTGATATTGCTTAATCAGTAAGGGACTGATGTTATGTCCTGAGGGGAGAATGATAGGTGTTTGGAGGGTATTGATGTTTGTGCATTTCGTAAACGGCCTCCCACCCGTAACACGCCATTGCTGTCGATGAAAGGATTTAAAGATAACAAAGCGCTTTTTGATTTTAAAGACTGTTTTTGTCTTATGGAATTTAGCTCTTCCGTATAGTGAGAATTTTTTTACCCAAATTAATACTTTCTTCAGAGATTCATCAATTTCATGTAGTTTCAAACGCACATTAGCATCAGAATTTACCGCTTTAGAATTAGATTTTTTGCCTTTTGCAATAAACCTTTGCACGTATGCTAATATGCGCACAATTTTCGATAAAGATGAAACATTTTCAAAGAGTTTACTAAAAGTATCGTTATCAGATATTGCATACGCACATTGAACTGTACTATTTTGTTCATATGTGACATCTTTACTTACAAGTTCAGAGTCTAACTTAGATAATGGCCAGTTAGTTTGATCTTCAGCTAACCAGTTAGGACCCCGGAACCAGTGATCACAATTAGGTAAATCTTTAGGGTTCAATCCGCGACTTGCAATATCAGCCGGGTTATCTTTGAAGGGAATATAATTCCATATTTTTTTTGGTAGTTTGTCTAAAATCATTGAAGTACGATTTCCTACAAAAGTTTTCCATTTTGATGGGTGACCTGAAAGCCAGGATAGAACAACTTTCTAATCAGACCATGCGAATATTTTTATATTTTTGATAGGAATGGATGGCAAAATAGATTTGAACAGGCGTGCAAGTAGAAAAGCGCCGCAAAGTTCAAGTCGGGGTATAGACAACTGTTTAATTGGTGCAACCTTTGTCTTGGCAATTAAAAGGTTTGTTTCAAACTTGTTAGATTTAACTTGTCTGACAAAAATTACTGCTGAAAAGGCTAACGTGGAAGCGTCAGAAAAGCCGTGCATTTGTATACCTTCTGAGAAACTCGTCATTACACATCTAGGAATTCGGATAGAATTTATAAGATGAAATTGCTCTTGAAATTTAATCCACTCCTTTGATAAGTCGAGGAGTGTCCCAATCTGTATTTATTAACCATAGTCTCTGATAAAAGATTTTTACGAAAACCGTACAAGGGGACATAATGCCGAGAGGGTCATATTGACGAGCCGATTGAGATATTTTTTGTTTAGTCAATGGGTGCTCTATCAGTAAAACTGCTTTGAAGAAAAAGTTATCAGCCCTAGTATCCCAACGCAAACCTAATACCTTTGAGCATTCAGAGGATTCTATCTCAATAGTTGACCTTTCAACTTCAGAATTTAAACCCTTTAAAAGTTCTTGGGAGTTAGACGACCATTTTTTTAGGTTGAATCCATGTCTACTCAATAAAGATGAAAGTAACTTACAGTTTGAGATGGCTTCATCTAGGCTATCATTACCAGTCAACAAATCATCCATGTAAAATTGTTCTTGGATGACACGAGAAATATTAGGATACTTTACTGCACAGTTTTGGGATATCTGCTGCAGGCATCTAGTTGCTAGAAATGAAGATGAAGATAGACCATAACAGTGTTCAGTTTGTATTCACTAATGGGATCATTTTCATTAAATCTCCACAAAATTCGTTGAAATGTGCGATCTTTTGGCGAAACTAAAATTTGCCTATACATTTTTTTTAATGTCGGATGTTACCGCAATTGTATGACATCTAAAGTTCAAAAGTATCGAAAATAAATCTGGTTGCCATTTAGGTCCAAGTCCTAAACAAGAATTTAAAGAATAAGTAGTAGAGCTCTTACACGATCCATCAAATACAACTCGTATACTTTTGTTTGATTGTTTAGTTATACAATGATGAGGGAGGTAGAATTTAGATGCATTATCTATTAATTTCGAATCTTCATTGGATAAGGACATATGTCCAATATCAATGTATTCCTGTAAAAATTCTTTGTATTTTATTTCTAAATCAGGATTAGATATGAATTTCCGCTCTATACTTAACAGTCGCGATACAGCAGCCGGTTTCGAATTTCCCAATTCTATTTCAGAGTGAAAAAAGGAAGTTCCACTACGTATCTGCCGGAAGTGTCAATAGAATGAGTTTCGGCAAAATGATTTTCGCATAACTCTTCTTCTTTATTCAGAAATTTGTCAGTAATAGGCAACTCTTCAGTTTGCCAAAATCTTTTTAACTCCTCATCTACGTTTGAAGAATGAAGAATAGACAAACTTACCGAGGGATTTGAAGGATGGCTGCAAGATTCAGTCTTACCAGACAGTATCCAACCCAGCTTGCTATTCTGAGCAAGTGGTAATTCTTCTTTATTTGGTGAAATAATTTGGACTGGTAGTAGCAGTGAAAAAATATAGTCTGCTCCTAAAATTAAATCAACATGATTAGAAATAGAAAAGGTTGGGTCGGCTAGTTGTAAACTTTTCAAATGCTTCAAGTCCGAAATGTTTATAGTAGAAGACGGGATAGATGCAGTTAATTTATTTAATATATAAGCATCGATATTAAATATTTCATCGCTATCATAAAAGGAAGACATTTCAACATGAACAAGTCCTCGAGTATTCCCCGCATTAACTGCCGAGAGTCCTAAAACCCTAAACTTAGCGTGACTTCTTTTAAGTCCTAATGTTTGTACACACTCTTCAGAAATACTAGTTCCTTCAGAACCTGAATCCATTAAAATTCTAACTTCTTGATATGTACCGCAAGAATCTTTAATTTTAACTATCGCAGTAGGTAACAACACCGCCTTTCCCCGAAAGCGAGTTAAGCCGCTGATCAACTCCTCCGGATTCGAGTGTTTAGGTTCGTCGGAATGATCAACTTCGCTTAGCGAGTTTCCCACCGCTGCGTGGGTAGTGGTAGAAGAAATGTTTCCCTAAATTGATTCGCATAACATCGAATGGTGTCGTTGCTTGCACCTGGTACACACATGTGTAGAGGGGCAGTCGCGCAATATGTGCTGATCCGAGAGACAGTTATAACACAAATAACGCTTTTGAGCAAAATTCTTTCGTGCGGTAACATCTAGTTCCTTGAATTTAAAACATTTAAAAAGAGGATGATTTCCCATACATTTTGAACACTTGATAACCTTAAAGTTAGTTTGTTTTGATGTGACCATTGTGACTGGTCTAGAAAACTTTTCTTTAGGTGCACTTAAATTGAAACTTTCTAAAGCATAACAGCGTGTGTTAAGAAAGTCAATAAACGTATCAAAAGTTGGAAATGAGTCATCGCTTTTAGTTTGAGCCCAAAGTTGTTTTGTTTCTGAATCTAATTTATCCAGGATTAGATGTAACCAAGGATCCCTTGAGGAAGCTTCGGATCCTAAACCTTTCGAACCACGAACTACTTCGCCCGCCGTGTCTGAAATGTCGCGTAGAATTTTTCATTGGTTTGTTGCATTTTAAGCGCCCAGTAGAAATAGGATTTTGGATTGCAAAAAATGGAGAAATTTTGATTTTCAGGTATGTTGTATATATCGATCCCCTCGTGAAAAATCCAAGTTTTCGACCTCCCATCCCTTGTGCGTTTTCCGTCATCTTGAAAAAACCACTAAAAAAAGGCACTTTTTTATGTTTTTCCTCGATAACTCGCTTCCAGTGCATTTTAGGTTAAAAGTTACTATTACAATTTTAAAGAGCATTAAATTTCCTACAAGTTTCATGTAAAACATATTGGAAAATTCTGAACATATACTGATATATAGGACTGTGAAAATCTATAATATTTTCCAAAAAATGACAAAAGTAAGATATGTCGTTAGTTTTACTTGAATAACTTTTTACTGTGGAGTTTAGCGTAAAATGCATTATAACCAATCTTCTATAGGATTAAATTTACTACAAGATCCATACAAAGTACTTGTAATTACTACGAATAGATGCCGAGAAATGTTGAAATAACAATTTTGGTGTAAGTTAGTTGTAAACTGCAAATATCACCCTTTGTTGCAATTAGTATTCCCGAATGTAATATCTTTAATCTATTATGTATGTAATATATACACGTAGTTCATGTATGTAGTACATGAACTTGCATGCAATACATGAAATTCATATCAAATTTAAGAGAATACAAAAACTTTATAATGAAAAACACAAATTTTTAAAGCATTCACAAATACCTATATTTAAACATAATACAATTTGAAAATGCATCTTAACTTTTATTTTAATAACATATACAAAATCTCAAGTTAAAAAAAATGCATCATAGAATTTTTGTTGTTTTAGCCCAGATGTGCTTGATGTATATATTACTTCTACCAATAGGCAGTAGAACGTCTAACTCATCTTCTTCCACGGTGCATTACTGCAGGACTCGAACCCACAATGAGGACATACTACGGAGTATCGAAGCCCTGCTTTTTTCCTACTACATTTGTTACCACAAGTCTTTTTGCATTGGCACGAAATCATGTTTAAGCAATGCCTGTGAAGCTGGTTCTTTATTCATTGGGACTGGAGTTAGGCCACCAAAATCCTTCTTCCAGCCCCATTTGAGAGCGTCTTTTTCATACCCCATCCAGGTTTGAACTTGCAGATAAGTTCTAAATGCATGATATTGAACTGCATCCCCAGTTGGAGATAGTCGGTCAAATTGAATTTTGTGTTCGTATCAGCTTTAGCAAAGCGAAGATACCGCAACTCATCTATGGAAGTGTTTAGGTCACCGCCAGGGCCACAAGGAAAGTTTAAATGGCTTCCGTGATCTTTTCTTGTTCTGAAACTGGATCTTTGAAAATACTAACACTTTCATTGTGGAATACAACACTTTCTAATGTGGTACAAAACTTCATTTTCCCCTGCCCAAATAGAGCGGAGGTTGTATCGCAGCCACTTATCGCATGTAGAAAAAGAATGTTTTCCACAATATTTTTATATTTGAAAGATGTTTTGGAGTGCAAAGCATCTGCCATGTTGCTCCTACCAGATTCTGCCATGTTGCTAATAAAAGAACACATTGTCTGGTACTAAAGCCGTGACCAATACTAAAAGGTCAATGTCTTCACCAATAAATAACAGAATCGTATGCAGAAGACAACGAAATGGCAGTTTCCACAATTAACACATCTGCGTCTTATGCAGCCTGCTTAGTGACCATTTGTGCTTGCTAAAATGCATTCTGAAGCAATGAGATGAACCGTGATTTGTTTTTCTCGTTCGATAACAATTTATCCTTTGGCATCTGCGGAAACATTGTTCCATCAAATATAAGATTGTTATTTGATATCTGCACAAGATTGTAGCCTGGAACGACATACTCTTTCAGTGCTTTTTGTATTCCTTTTATTTTCTTCAGTGGGTAACCATCGAAAACTACCACAGCATTTTGACCATGATGTCGCTGTACCTAGGTCAAATATTTTTTTTAAATAAAAAAAATACTCGCTACGATTTCCAGTAAACTTTGTGTAGGAGGTAGCCCCCATCTACTACATCAACCTTTCCTTTTCCCATGCCTGTGTTACTTGGCAAAGCCGTGAAAGCAGAGCAAAATGTAGATTTTGTCCGTTTACGTATACCTTCCTCTGAGAAAAGTGACAATGGAAAGGGAGAAAGTTCGTACTCGAAGTATTTTTTAAGATCATCGTCACATTGCTTTGAAATTAGCATCCTGTGGAAAATCATGAAAAGATCTAAAGGTATTTGACCTTTTTTCGTGTTGATGTAATTAGTTACTGTTGCAAGAGAAACCACTACATCTTTACGTCTGAAATGTACGTTTCCAAAATTGCTGTTTGCAATTCCCCTCATTCCTTTAGAACCAATCTCCCAGGACAGGTGGCAATTGACGTCTTCCCCTCCAATCACTCCATTACTTATTGACATTAAGTATTTAACAGTTGGAAAAGGATTGTGACTGGAAAACCACTCAGTTAGTTTATTGACATCATTATCATCCCTGCCGATGCGGGAACGTCTCATGTCAACATGTTGTTCTGTAGTAGCCGATTCACAGCTGCAGTAGTTCTCATTTTCATCACACAAATTATGTAATGCAGCTAACCCCAGAGTCCAGCTAGTAACAACGCTGTCCGTTATACCTCGTCCACATCCGTTATATCTGCAATCAGCTTGTCATTATTATAGTTCTTTTGGCATGAAGTATGAAGCCTGACTTCGCTCACATTATTCAGAAAAGCAGAATTAGTTGAAAGCAGTGGCGTAGCCAGCATTGGGTTACTTTGGGTTAGAACCCCCCACCCCACCCCCCATAGCCAGTTTAAAATTAAAATTATTTTTTTGAAAAATAATAAGGGCAAAATAAAATAAAATAAAAAAAACGAAGATTTTTTCTTTGATTTCTATAGAGAAAACACACGTCTCATTTCCTGGTCTACCCCACATGCAGGCACGTCGCACCGGGGGGAGTCGGACCCCCCCCCCCCCCCCGCCCCCATAATTTGGAAAACCTAAAAGTTGTGAATTTGAAAATACCCGAGTTGGGAAAATTTATGTCTGAAGAAAATTAATATTTTTAACAAATGAAAGCAAAAACACCAAGGTTATTAAGGGAAAATTAGAAATTGTCCAACTTGTAAAATTAAACTTAAATTCGTGTGTTTGGTTTCAGAGTTTACTGCACACTTTATACCGATATGACGCAAAGGCTTTCAAGGGTACAGATGGAGTTGAATAATGCAGTCTACAGCCGACACAACGCTAGTGGCGGAACTGTTTTATAAATTTCATTGTAATTTTTTATTGCGTCAAGCGAAAAAAAATTTTAACTGTGGCATAGTTTTCTTAAAAAAAAGAATCCCACATTTTAAATATATAATATTTTTTTTAAATTAAGGAGCAATGTTTTCAGATTTCCAGACAGGCAGGCGCCTAAAAAAATGCTCGCATCTGCTCATTCTGTTGTTCTTTATTGTCAAAGTTATTTGTTTTAACGTTCAGCTTATCATTGAAAGAATTTAAAATATATGGCGTTGCTCTTTACGCGAACGTCACACAGTGTTCTTTTTATTAAAATAATTTCTCTTTTAATTGTGTTAGGTGTGATTGTCTAAATCAAAATCCACTCCTTTTATTCGAAAATCACTTTTGTTTCATATAACTCTATTGGTTTTGCCTTCCACAATGTAAAATTTCTTCGAGCTAATATTCGAAGCGCCATGGCGCTTTGAATATATGGGACTGGCGCGCCAGTCCCTTAAAAATGTATCGTCTCGTGTCTAAGATTTTTTTTTGTTTCGTTTTGTGATTGGTTAGTTGAATCTTCCCATATTGTGTCCTGATATTGTGTAATATTGACGCAGTGCGTTTTCCTTTCTGTTTCTCCTTCTCTTTTTTTTATCGGTTTTTAATAGAAACTTCCAGAATTTTCCATGGTTTTTTTTATTTAATTCACCCCTCGGTTCGGTTTTAAAAAAATCATTCAGAGTCCCCAAAAATTTTATGCGCGGAGGACGGCATCCTTCAGTACCTATTCTCTTTACCTAATTTTATGTGATATGTGTTTCGTTTTAACATTCACTTCGGAGGACTCTCTCTTTGAATACTTTTAAGTTTATTGAATTTATTTATAATAATTTAAATTCCAGTTTTCCTGCATTGATTAATTTAGAATTAAAATGGTTATTAATTTAAAAATTTTAGATTTTAATTACTACTTGATAAATATGGTCATATTGGTATGTAGGTACTTTTTGTTTTTGGATATTATTTTATTTATGTTAAGATTAGCAATGGCTATTGGGTTAGCACAGCTGTCGAGTTCCTTTGACTCCTACTATTTACAAAAGTTGGAACTAGGAATTTTTAGCACTGTTGTGTTCGGAATTTCCAATCGTTAAGTTTGGTTTGGTTAATTAACATAGCACTAGAGCTGCACATTGTTCGTTAAACCTTAGAACGGACACTGCACTGGAACATGCATGCAACAAATGTTGCGTGCCACAACGTTGGTTCGGGTCTATCTCGAAGGAAAGACCTGGGAATAATACCTCGTATTTTTTAATCGTGGTCAGATAACGAGAATAACACCCGAGCTGGTATCCGTACCCGACGCCGTTAAGTTGGGAATTTTGAATCGTTAAGTTGCGAATTTCGAATCGTTAAGTTGGGAGTTAAAGTTTTTTTCTGTGGCGCTGCATCTCGTGCTGATGATTAGGCAAGCATTTTTCCATTGTCTAGCTTCACAGATTATACAAATTAATGTTTTTTTTACGACCAACGCCAATATACATTATGATTTTGCCGCAATGCGCCATTTTGCTGCGTCACGCAACCAATGAAACCTCCTCCCTCATGTCATGTTTTATCATGCCATGCATGATAAAATTAAACGGAAAATAATGATTATTATTCTGTTATTTTTAATTATATATTAAAGAATTATTTACAAATTTAAAATTACTACTTAAAGTTTATTATTATTAATTAAAATTACTAATTTAAAATTGCTTCAATCCGCACCCCCCATCAATATTTAGCTTAAATCCCAGTAAAATGTCAGCCAGGTTTGTTAGTAATTTAAATTAGGAAATGACTAAAGATTAACCTGCAAAAATTAAGCTTTTAATTTACATCTTATTTATATATATATTTAATTAATTAAACTTATTAATTAGAATTTTAATTTAAAACTACTGCATAAATTAAATGTAGTAATTTATAATTACTACTTAAAAATTATTATGATTAATTAAAATTATTAATTAAATTTTATTCAAATTATTAATTACATTTAAATCAAATTATTAACCCCCCCCCCCCCCCCCCCCCAAACGTTTCATCTTCACTCAAACTTTTAGCACAGTTAAAGCACATAGTTCCATGTAAACCCGACATTTTGAACAAAAGAGCAAACACAACAGAACGAGAACTGAAACTCCTACAAGTGGAAATATGCAAGAAAAGGAAGGGAGGAAGGGAAAGTGCGCGCGACATTGTTATTGTTATTTCAACATTTTTCGTCATCTATTGGTAGTAATTACAAATATTTTGTATGTATCTTGTAGGACATTTAATCCTCTACAAGATTCGATATTATGCATTTTATGCTAAATAGTTATTTAAGTAAAACTAACGACATATCTGACTTCTTTCATTTTTAAAAAAAATTTATTAATTTTCACGGTTCTATATTTCAGTACATGTTCATAATTTTCCAATATGTTATACATGAAATTTGTAGAAAATTTAATGCTCTTTAAAATTGTAATAGTAACTTTTAGCCTAAAATGAACTGGGAGCGAGTTATTAACGAAAAATATATAAAAGTGTCTTTTTTTTAGCGGTTTTTTCAAGATGACGGAAAACGCACAAGGGGTGGGAGGTCGAAAACCTGGATTTTTCACCAGGGGGTCGATACCTACAACATACCCGAAAATCAAAGTTACTCCATTTTTTGCAACCCAACCCCTTTTTTTTAGCTATCTCTACTGATTTAGGCAGTTGCAAAAATGTATTTATAAGTGAAGTAACAATTTACCGTTTGTTATCATTGCGAATAACTAGTTTGCTCCAAGCCTGATCGTAACTAGCTTCCGCGAAAGAAATGTGTTTAATCAAAGCTGCCGGAGCTCTGGACAGTAAGCTTTTCAAATATTGAAACTTTTGTATTGGATTTAAACTTTCGTTATTGTGCACCGTTGCACAAAATAAATCCTTGAATGAAATCCAATCATTATAATTTCCCGTGAAATTTGGAATAGTCAATCGAGGTAATTTGATATCCGACTGACTTGATAGATGTTATTTAACAGAATGGTGTTGATTCGAGACATTAATCGATGAGTTTTGAAGTTGCGAATCACTGTGTCGATTTGAAGAAATGTTAGCGATATTATTCAAAATTTCAGATTTCAATTCGAAGTAGGTTTCTTCTACAGTTTCAATTTCCGAAAGGTTTTCGGGAACAAATATTTGATAAAATGATATTCGTAAAAAGCAAAATATTTTATAGGGGTAGTTTAGCATCATCGTTATACATTTTAAGAGCGAGCTGACTGTTTTTGTGCAATCATTGGACACAAAAATTTATACATTCTGTTCATTGTAACGTAAAGCCGGCGCCACATATGCGGTATTCGCCGAATACCGAGCGACTCGCCTTAACCCGAGCAACTCGCCATAACCCGAGCGATTTACTATTACTTGCTCGGATTACAAAAACCTGAGCAACTCGGCTTCTTGCGAGTATACTTGCCGATTTCAGAACATTTATTCGCAGTAGGAAGCATGGTCGGATTTAATATAAATATAAATTTTGATAAAAATAGTATACTACAATATTTTTATGATGGAAAAATATTCTATTTTATTAACAGATTTGTACAATATAAATATATTCTAATACTTTTATGTTCTTTAAAAACATATTTTTAATTTGTGATAATTACAATGAAATTTTTTTTAAATTGGAAATCAGTTTTTTTTTGTTTTACATTTTCATTTTGCTTATAGCCATTTTCGTGTGTAATATTTTATTATTATTTTCATAGATTCCAGAATACCATGCACATGGAGATTCCTTGAAACCGTTAAAATTTTGTAAAATAGAATAATGAAAAATTACAAAAAAACAGTGTATCCTAATTTTGTTGGTACACTTAAAAATGATTTAATTTTCATTTCTGGAATATATATTTTCCCTCTCAATATATTTGCTTTAGCGATAACGATAATAAAATACAAACGATAATCAGTTCGAAAAACTTTAAGAGTTCTGGCAAAATTTTTCACCGAATATTTCGCATTTTGACAATTGAATTTGCATTCTACATATAAAAATTTCTTTAATGTCAATCCATTTTTTAACTAAGTATAAATAATGGACTTTATGCACGTTGACGTTGTCTTGGGGATCTGGTTTTTATTCCGTATCTTTTAACATATTGAAATTATCGTTTGCTTTTTTTCTTAGCCAATGTACTAACGGTTATTTGTTTACAAGATATAATATCGACACCAGGTCAACATAGAGTTCATTAAAAAAAATATATTAATATTCGACAGTGAATACTATTCACAATTTGATGTCGAGATTAAATGTATGAAGATTGACACTTTGCTTATCCATTTTCGGAAAAATTTCTATCGTTAATTACTGTTTTATTGGTATTTTAGCAATATGGCCCGGCGTTACTCGTAGTAAAAGCTGCGCGGTTTTCGTATTTGTTAGCGTAGCCACCGCATATCACTCTGTGCACTGTGTAAAATAAACTTTATCAAAATCTAGATTTATTCAATTATTTTAAGTAGTTTTCAAAATACCTAAACCTAGTACTTTTTTTTAATTTTTACGTTCATGACTTTACATGCTATTGCGATTGATATTTAAAGTGATGTTTTTGTAAGAAAAAAATTTGTTTTATTAAAATTCCTAAAATTTAAGAATTAAAAAAGCCTTTACGAATATAGCCTTGTAATATCATGTCGATAAAAATGAAGTATTCAGCAACAATAAAAGTAAAATACTTGTCATTGTTGCTTCAATGTCAATGGTGTTGAAAACTTATATTTTTTTAAACGTTTGAAATTTTTTGTAAAAAATTAACCAGTGGGGTGCCAGCTCAGGTGTTGTCGAAGTCATTTGACCACGGCTCACAATGACAAAAACAGTGTTCCCGAATTTTTCTATGGGGATAAAACCCGAACCGTCGCTCGTAGTTTATTCTGTAACTTTAGTGCGACGTCAATTCAACCAAATATATCTTATATAGATTTAAAATTGACATATTAAGTAATACCGATAACTAATATCTAAATAAAGTTCGTTTATCAACGGAAACCTCGCTAACAGAGGAAGATATGCAAACTGCTACGCCTGATTCCGCATATGTTCCACGTCCGCTCTCCGTACGTGCTTTGCTTTAGTTCAAGATTTTACACGAATCCTCTCCAATTTTCCTTTTATAACAATCGTGCTTCATTTTACTATGTTACAGTATCAGAATTTATCACCTTAAAGAATAGCTGGTTTTAAAACTGTTTCACATCAAAACCACATTTTATTTTTCAACTCAAGATTCTTCAAAACGTTTAAATCAATGACATTTCATTTCGAGGTTTTAAAATACTATTTAAATATTTTCATATTCTTCATCAAAACAGTTAAATGCAAGAAATCTAAATGAAAAAACAAATAAATGAATTTAATTAATAAATAAAAAAATCTGAACAAATAATTTAGTAAAATTCACAACTTAATAAACGAAGAAATTGTTTTAAGTAGACGAACTAAACAAGTAAAGATACGATAAAAAAAAAGCTCAAAACACCAAAAGTTTTTTAAATATGAAACTTTAGATCATCGGCTGGACCAAATTTATGTCAAACGTGCTATTTTTAGAAAGTTATAGTGTCGGAATCGGTTATCCTAAAAGCGTAAAATTGTGTTTCTATCATGACTACTATGTCCCTACACACACCCTTTATAGATGGTTTTAAAGACGTTTCATGACAAAACTCCATTTTATTTAGGTCGTGAGACTTCAAATCGTTTAAACACATTGACTCGAATAGAAATGTTAAAATAATATCTTCATTTTTTCGCATCTGCATAAAAATAGTTAAATGCTTCAAATATATAAATAAGTAATAAAATGAAATAATTTAATTGATAAATAAATGAAATAATTTTATTGATAAATAAATGAAATAATTTTATTGATAAATAAATGAAATAATTTTATTGATAAATAAATGAAATAATTTTATTGATAAATAAATGAAATAATTTTATTGATAAATAAATGAAATAATTTTATTGATAAATAAATGAAATAAGTAAATAGAACACAAATATTTAAGTAAAACAGACAACTTCATAAAAATAAATGAATAAACTAAATAAAAATTCTAAAATAATAGCACAACAAACACCACGATATATTTAAAGTCAAATTGATACGAAAAGAACAATATTCCCTCTTTAAATAAAAAAAAGAAAATAGTACTATATTGATAGTAAACGGTAATTGGCTATCAAAATATAGAATAAAATATCGATAGCCAATCACCATTGAGCTCGCTTCGACATGTGTTCCATTTTCCCGAAATGAGTGGGAAACGCAATTATTCAATTTGCTCGCTTTAACCCGAGCGAAGTTGCTCGTGATAAGGCGAGCACTTTGTAGTGTGGTGCTGAAAATCGTCGAAACGCGAGCGACGCGGCACTTGCCGAATAGCGAGCGACCCATCCACACATGCGTCTTTAGGCGAATATCGAAGGTTTCGTTGCTCTGGATTCGGCGAATACCGCATATGTGGCGCCGGCTTAAAATGTGTTGATTTGTGAACAAATTCAGCAACAAAACTAATTAGTTTAAGAAAATCTACTTCGTTAATTTACACGAAAAACAATAAATAAGAATTAATTTATCAAAATAAAGTTTTAAAATTCAGATTATGCTCTAAAATTTTAGTAAATTTATTATTTTTTTTTAAACTGAAGGATTTGCGTTTATAAATAAAATTAAAAATTCCATTGCTATGCTATTTAACTTTGTATTACTCTATATTAAAAGTAGATAAATAAAAATTTTGTTTACAAATCGAAATTTCGTAGTTATAGTGGAAATTTCTACATATTTTAATGTCTTTCGAGTTTTTTTTTTTTTTTTAAATAAAATGTGTTTATTTAGTGTTTTTGAGGACATCGGGTAGACACAGTTCCTACTGAAATGTAAGATTTGGTTCGTAATACTTTGTACACGCGCCTGCTCCTTCTTACGTTTTCGATAAGCTCTAGATCTCTCCGCACTTGTCATAAGTTTATACTTCTTGGTATCATTTTGTTCGTTTAGAACTGTTCTTTCGACCTGTTTAATTTTCCTTTCCCTCAGTTGAACTTTAATGCGATATGTTCGTTTCATAGAAAAATCTTAGTTTTCTTCGCCAAATCGTTTGTTTCCACTCCACACATTTTTTACATAAATGGACGATTTAAACTGTCAACTAGTCCAATGGAATCGTAGAATTTGTCGTTAGCTACGATTTAAATACGCACTCACCATGACCCGTCGACTAAAACTGATTCTACAGTGGTTACCCAGGCCAGGATTTACGAAAACGGCGTTAAGCAGTTTCCGGTATGCTCCAAGTGCGGAGTGGAGAGTGCGACCCCGGAACACATTCTGTCTTGTCTTCGGCTCACCAGGGAATTTTTTGAGACGGATAGCGGCAGGCCCTTGATTTTTTTTTTTAGGGTGTGGGGACCCATGGAAGCTGTCTAGCTGCCGCTAGCCAGGAAAGGACTAGTAACAACAACACAGGCCAGATTATGCCAATGTTTGACCCCCACACCCGGTGTGTGTAAATCTCAGAAGTGGGAATGGATTAGTAGCTTACCTGGTCGACCTAACGGATCTCAACATTATATTTTTTATAATATTTAATATTTGGAGAAAGTTTGCTAATTGAAATCACGCTCTTTTCTTGTTTACTACTGGTTTTAAATTTAATCGTACTAATCTGACGATAAGAGAGGGAAAGGAGGCCGCTCGGAAAATTTTGCCAAAAATAATCTTAAATCCGGCGTTGCAATCGTTTCTTTTCTATTGAACGTTTTCAAAAGAATTTTATTCACCAAAAACAAAATGTGAGTAGAGAAAAATTCATAGAGAACGATTGACGATTTTTTTTTTTAATTAAAATTATGGTGTAGTATGTTTAGTTCTTGCTTCTTGATGGTTGGTAAAAATCAACGTCGCACAAGAGCTGCACAACGGGCTATTGGCGGGGTTGTTCGGGAAGTATCTCGAAGGGAAGACCTTTGAACACTCCCTCGTGTGTGTTTTGAGCCATGGTCAGAGGACGACTTGCTTCTAGGAGACGGGGAAAACTCGCTTCGCTCACTTGGGGAAGACACGACCAAACGGATGAGGAGGTTTTGCAAAACCCATTTATTGACAACTGACTCCTCTAGTGTCAGTTGTAAATTTTAATAAAAAAAAAATCCAATAAATTTGTTATTCAGTTGCGTTGATTAAAATTGAAAAAGGCATTATATTAATTGTTAAAACAAACAAAATTTTGTGAAATATTTTATCAAATTTGCTGCTTTAATAACATTTATTTACATTTCATACAAAAATACATTTTATTTTCCACAGTCTAACACCAGACGCAAAATTTACGCAAATATTTTCCTTTTCGTCAGACAACATTGCCCTCACGGCGGTTGCTTTCTTTTCCAGACAGTGACACAAGAAGATTATTATCAGTTTCGTCGGCGTCGGTCCTTGTGGCCCCTTTCATGTTTTGACCCCCAGTATCGGAAATTTCCATAGAAAAATCTTCCCTTATAATAACTTCAGCAGTCAGCAAGTTTCGAAAAATATCCTCTATCATTCGCTCAGGTGACGATAGAGCTTGTCAGCGGACCACCTCACATCACGGCCAGAACTCATCTGTCTATTTCTCACTATACTTCAGGAAACAGAGACAGAGTAAAAGCAGCGAAATTGGAAGGAGACAATGAAAGCATAAGATTGAAAAACTGTATAAAAAATATTTAATGAGTTTTTTACAAATTATGAGAAACAGTTTCTTGCTGCTGCGTCCTCTGGGGAGGGGGCGGGGGGCTTCCGGCAGACGAAGAAGACGCTCCGGTACTCGTGGGACATCATGGAGCGTGGGTTCTGGGCGTAGGGCGTAGGGATGTTCACCTCCTCCTTCTGCAAGGTTCAAACTGCTACAAATGCATACTCATTTTCGAAAGAAACTTTCGACGAGAAACAGACGCATTCTATATCCAATATTTTATCAAACTGAGGAAATCCATTGGCTCGTTTTTTTTCCGAGAAATTTATTTCGTCAAAAATGAGGTCGATTTCAAACAAATATCAACGGCTCGACTCGCACCACGGATCTCTTGGTCCGAAGTCAAGTCAGCAGTCCGAGCCAGAAAAGATATTTTCAATTGTGGCAATAAGAACTGAAATTGAGCTGATACCACCGGAAAGGTAAATTGCTTTCGTTAAAAATGTGAATATTTCTGTTTCAAGTGACGAAGGTAGTCTTGACGATCGCGGAATGCTCAAAAATGAGAGTGCTATTTCTAAGGGTGTAAGGAATGTTTATTTATTGTGTCATCCTTCTCTTAAGTCATTTGTACAGTACGCATATAATTTTAAAAATAACCATTAAAAAAGTTATTCATATAAAACTTTGTGGAAACAATTTCAGTAACTTTATTTCCTTCTTCACCTGCAAAGAAACGTTCATCCTATATTGAAGTCATAGTCACCTGATTGTCCCTCCTCCTCCCTCTCCTACCACATCATCAGAGGAATTGTTTATCGAGAGGGGCAATCACCGATAAATAGTTTTGTAATTAACGAAGATTAGATACTAAGACTTTCTTTTAAACATTTATTTTTTTAACTAATCGTTTTAACCAATCGCCAGATTTTATAGCAAATTGTTCAAAAGGAATTATTTTTAAATCACTCTTTAACAGTATCTCATTCTGTTTTTCGAAGAAATGCGTACAATAACGAACAAGCAAATGGTCTATTCAGAAGAGGGAAAAAAAGGGAGGAGGGACATTTTTTTCTAATCAAGCGACCCGGTCGGGCTCGCAACGCTAAGCCACAAAAGAAGAAATAACGCCAACTCGTCAAAGTAGCCAACAAGAAACGAACGCCTGACAGGACTTAAGCTTATATACTCTGCACATATTGTAACGTTAAATCGCGTCCGTAAAATATATTCCAGAAGCCGAACTACATTTCGTAAAAGAAATAAAACCAGTATTGGTGGAACCGTATCTGTGAAACCTTTAATTTAATACAATAATATTTTTTTTAATTGAAAATTAACGGAGATACGAAGTTTTTTAATTTGCGTAAAGTTAGTTGATTTGTCACTTTTTCAAATTATGAAGCTCAAATTTGTAAGTCGAGCTAGACACTGCATTTTTCAACCGATCCTTTTGATTAATAGCTTGTATGATAGCGATTTTTACCTAAACATGAAATTCTTTCACTTTTCGGTCGTTTGTTTATGTTTTAGAGCGGCTTAATAAAAGTGAAAATTATCGTTAAAGAATACGCTCTACAAAATAAAAATTATACCACCCGATAGATTAAAAATCCTTTTAATCGATGGAGCAATTTTCATTCAACTTGGACAATTATTATGAAGATAGAAGCATTTGAAATAATTAATAAAATTGAATATTTTCCCCTATTGTTCATTCGTGGGAGAAGTAAGAAACATCTCAACTAGCAACCATTTTCCAACAGGGTGAAAGCACTAAGTGGGGTGGGGGGGAATCGAGGTCATATTTATTCTCAGCGTACAATACGGACATTTGAAATTACTGTTAAAATTTTCCTGGTTACTTTATGTTCTAAAGCTGTCCAAAGAAAAAATTATACACTTCAAAACATATGATACACTTGTTTGTAAAAATTTACGGTATTGATTGATTGTTTTTATAACTCGCAACTCCATATTGTTTTAACAAAAAAAAAATGTATTGTATTGGGTAAAAAAATCAGCTCCCCCCCCCCCCCCCCCCTTTAAAAAAGTGAAGTTACATGCCACTGTGCTGAAGTGGCACACTGCTTAAGCTGCAGTTCATAAACCTTTTAGCAATGAAGCTAAAATTACATGTACTTTTTCCAAAACAAATTTTGGCTTTTTCAAAAACATTTTGAATGAAAATTAAAAGATCATTTTGAAACCATCTATTTCATTATTAACCATGGGTTATTGTAACCATACTTTTCAAATCAACATGAAAAATGAAAATTATCTATTAGGGTAGCACTAATATTTATAACTAATAAAATATTGTATAAAGGTTTTCTTATTTACTATCAAAATTAAGATCATGTAATGTTATTGTTTTAATCATTTTTTTGCAGATATGTAGATTTCTTTCATTTGATTTTCAGTTTTTAGCTAAAGTTACTATTAGCCAAAATGGAATTTCTTTGAGAATTTTGCAAGAAGAGCAATCCCAGCGTGCAAGGGGATAACTCGATTGAAAAAAAAATCCGTAGAAGGCTCAATCGGAAAGAACCCGATAGACTTCTACTCAGAATCACCACCCTACAATAACGGGTAATTTCCAAAAGGGAATACCTTACCAGCATGTGAAAGCCGAACTTCACGAGGACAGATCGGATCTCTTCGTAACTGGGCTCTATGGAGTTCTCGTGTGGCACATCCGCATGGTGGTACAGGAGTGGTCCCAGGTTGATCCAGTATCCGCCAGGTTTCAGGATGTCCCACGTGGTCTCTATGTAGTCGATTATATTGTTGGCAGTGTCGATAAAGAAACAGGTGGCAATGCAGTCCCAAGCACCTGAAATCCAGATCAGAAAACGGACCTGTATATTAGGGTGGAGTGAAAGTATAGGCAAAAATATTTTTTTTCGAATTTCAACTATTAATAGTGCGGAAAAGTTGTCATTTGGTATCATAATGACATACCTAAAATAATTTTATTCTATCTTTTCATCTTGAGGTTCCCCTCTGGCCTTGAATTCTACAAAATTGGTTTTTTTTACAATAATGTGACGTTGATACGTTGATACTGTAGATCAAAGCTTCAATACCTATAGTAACCCACATGCGAATTCTTCAGCTGATTCGTGCATATCATACCAAATACAAAGTTCTGTTAAAAAATCATGTAAAGGGAAACAAATCAGTGATCATTACCAGGCAAAGCTCAAAGCATTCAGAGAGAAAGCTAAACAAAAATTGTTCGATATTTCGGCCTGTAAATGTGAAATTTTCTCTTGCTGTTGTGAAAAGTATCGTAAGGTTCTTGTTGGAGAACAGGCATTTCTTCATGACCAAAGAACTGTCAGAAGATTGGTAATCAGTACTGTAGACCTAACCGCAACACAAGTCCTCCGACGTAAGGTCGAACGAAAAGCACAAGAAAATGCTGGACTTTCTAAAAATGCTAAAAGAAATGAAATTACAACACTAGTGTTCTCAAGTTCGAGTTCATCAGAAATGGAGATAAACGATGACATTTTTATGGCTTCTACTTCAAACACATCATCTTTTAGATCCACCATCATATTCACTAGCAAAGCCACGACATAGTTCATAACAAATGCGACTTTCTTTACCAACATTGGCAAGGGAATGCGACAGATACGGTGTGTCCGACAGAGCAGCAGCAGCAATATCAAGTGCTGTGCTTCAAAATGTGGGTTTAGTTACGGAACAAGGTTCTTCAAACGTGATTGACCGCAGCAAAATCATGCGAGAGAAAAAGAAGAAAAGGAAGAACATACAGGAGACAGAAAGATCGACAATACTACGTGGATTGTAATTCAATGGCAGAAAGGACAAGACATTAAAACTTGCAACTTTCGATGGAAAAAAGTACTGCAAAAGATTAGTTGAAGAGCACGTTACTCTGATCCAAGAACTTATCTTGGTCATGTGACACCATCCAGTAGCTCAGCGAAAAACATCACCAAGAGCATAACTGACAATCTAACAGAAAACGAAATTTCTGCTGATAATATTATAGCCGTCGGATGTGACGGAACCAACGTAAATACTGGAAGAAATGAAGTAGTAATAAGGTTCTTCGAAGTTTATTTTAAAAACCCCTTACAGTGGTTGGTATGTCAACTTCAATCAAACAAGCTCCCATTACGACATCTACTAGAACACTTAGACGGTAAAACTACAGGTTCTTGTGCGTTCTCTGGTATTATTGGAAAAGCATTGGCTAATTGTGAACAATTGCCAGTTGTATTATTTGACACAATTCAAGTTAACCTTCCAGAAATAAATCGAAAATTTTTAAGTACTGAACAACAGTACTTTTTTGATATTTGCTAATCAGTGGCTAGCGGCCAGTGTTCAACAAGTTTGTCAAGACGATAATCTGGTGCATTAAACCACTGAAGGTGGTTAACGACTGCAAATAGAATTTTGCGTTTGTATATCGCAACCGTTAATAACCGCAACTGAACCTCCGTTTACCATGGGAATTTCAGATGAAGCTTTGAAAGAAATGGTGCTTTATGGCGTACCTGAAGTGTTTGATTTTGCAAACTACCCATGTCATACTCAATTAGTGGAACGATACGTTAAATTAGTTACAGAAGCATCAGCTGCGGTTTGTGGTGCAAGCAATAGAGATAGATTTATTAGAGTCAGATTGCAGTCTAGACAACTTATGCCACAATTTAACACCAAAGCAGAATATCGTCAATAATCAAGTCAAGTGACCCATTAAACTATGTTCAGTTATTTGCATTGTGGTTACAGTTTTAGTTTTAAATAACAGAGGAATGTTTTACTAACATCTTTAGATTTAAGTGATACTTGTGTGAACATTGCTAAGCTGGATTCACAATTTCATACTTACTTCACCTTTGTTCTGTAGTATATGGAAACTTAACATTTGTTGTAAAGTTCGTACTACGGGCGGAGCCTCAGATTATCTTTAACATTGTCAGAACTTGTTAACTTGCTCATGTTTAAAAAAATGACCCTATATTAAAGCTAAAATGTCCACAGTATTAAATTATAATACATTTTTCTTATCCTACATTACGTTACAACATAATTCAATTTTTCACTCACATTGGTAAACTTCAAGGCCCGAGGGGAACCTCTAGATATTATTTGCCATCAAAATCCTTTTACATGACGAATAATGCAAATGCGAAAGGCAACTTTTCCGCACTGTTGCTTAACACTTAATCGAATTTTGATTTTTTTCCCCGCCGCTCCACCCTACCGTGTATACACGCCATTCTGCGGACTTTTGTGTCCTTCGTTAGGCAGTCACACAATTTGAACGCTGAAGTTATTTGAAGACCATTAAAGTGTTTATGGGTTGGTTTTAACCTTTTGAAATATCATCAGAGCGAATAATTGGTAGAACAAAATCTTATTTGCATGGATATAACCACTTTTTAAAATAATATTTGACACATTCTGTTAAATTTTAAAATTCAGAACCCCAAATTGGCAACACTTCTTAACATTAATAATCCTGTCTCTGGAGTTTCTAATAGCAGATTTCAATTTGGGCAGTTAACCGAGGAATCCGAAAGCAGGTAATGATTGGTCCAGTTTACATGTCTACAGAACTTTCACGCAACTGGAGTTTTCCTACACAGGGCCGCCTCTGATGGCAATGAGAGAGATTCACTTAAATTCTTTACCCTTTGCGCTTAAGGTACGTGATGGATACTTAACGTTCTCTTTTATGGAACATTTGCAACCTGTTCTTTTATAGAAGTTGTATCTAATGAATTCTTTTTTATGTTTAGGGTGGATAGTTATGGAAAACTACTAAAAGTTATGTGTAAATATTAATGAAGCTGAATATTAATCTCAGAATAACAAACATACATTTATTTAATTGGCTTATTGTCATTTGTTAATTTTTTTTTTTTTAAAGAGGGGTAAGGAATTCCAATTTGAAAAAAGTTTTAGATCACCAACATACTCTGTGTTCCTAGATGACAAAAATAATGTCAATTCTAATTTGTAAGAGACTAGCTTTTTAAACTCAAGAATATGTTGTTCACTTTCATTGTGAAGAACAGAGAAAAAAAAATATGGCATCCTTATCTCGGTTACTTAAAGGTGGCACTAGAGTGCAAAGGGCCCTTCTTCAAAAAATATTTTGTCCCCTTTCCCCAAACACACACGTAATAATAACAACAAATTATTGATAATTTTATACTACACAAAAAATACTTGAAAAACTAAAAATATACATTTAAAAATTAAATTTAGCACAGGCTATCCAGAAAATGATTTCCATATTACCTCTAAAATTTATTCTAGAAGTATACTTAGGAAAAAAATGACTTGTAAATACAAATTTATTATTAACTTTTATAATTGTTAAAAAAAATTAAGATTTTTGTTTTTAATTTTACAATGGTTTTGCACTTCTATATTTTACACAACTATTCTTGCCACCCCGAAACTGAATTTTGAAATCTAGTTACAAAATGAGATCCCAAAGTGTGGAAAGTTGGATAATCAGACTTTTATTGCCCGATGAACGTCGTTCAATGGAATAATTCCTAGTTATGGAGAATTCTTTTTTGTTTAAAACATCCGATTGGCACAACCTTTTTTGGTGTTTGAAGTGGCTTTAAAATAAATGCAAGTTGGTATTTTATAGAAACGTGCATCCTTTCTAATTTTTAAAATTATTATTATTTTTTATCTACATGGAAGTGCAGCAGATTGTTCTTTGCTGAACTTTTCTCTTTTGATAAGAGGTCAAGGATTTTTTTTCTATCTAGGGGACCGTACAATAAACCTCCGGTAAATCCCTTTGATATTGCTGCTGGTGTTTTACAGGGAGAAATTCCGAGTCCTTTGTTATTTATCCTGTCTTTGAATAATTTAATAATTCGGTTAAACGAATCATCAATCCCTGGACTATATATTAATTCTGATATTTTTATACATATTTTGCTTTATGCCGACGACGCTGCGATTCTCGCTGATTGCCCAATAAATCTCCAAAGAAAACTTAATATTCTTGAAAAATTATATGAGAACTTCTCTTTAACTATTAACATTAATAAAACTAAAATAATTATATTTCGTAAGGGCGGTAAATTATCTAAGCATGACAATTTTTCTAAAACAATAACGAATTGGAACTAGTTTCTAGCTATGTTTATCTAGGTATTCCATTTTCTTCATCTGGTTGTTTTAATCTTGCCAAAAATTATTTTATTTATAAAACAAATAGTGCAGTAAACACTTCTTGGTCCATACTGACAGGTGCAAAAAATTAATTCGGTTAACTCATGGTTTAAATTATTTGATGCTTTGATTTTATCAGTTTTAAAATACGGTGTTACAGTTTGGGCGATAAATAATTACAACGATCTAGATTTTTTTTTTTTTTTTTGTATTTTTGTAAGAAAACTCCTTACAGAGAGAGAGAGTTTCCCGATATATACCTGGATATATTTTAAGACTCAAATGAGGTCATCCTAGGATCTCTTTTGTTTTTATTTGTTTAATTTTAAAATACTGGATACACCTTCTCAAAATGTCAGATGATAGGTTTGCTAAAATTTGCTACTTAAACGTGTATAATTTATCCTTTAACTGCACAACAATAAATTTAATTGGGCCATCTCAATAAGAAATATTTTACAAAACGCTGTTTTTTATTTTGTTTGGCTTTTGCAAGACTATAAAGTCGCTGAATCTTACATTTCAACGATTGTACAAGTATACCTGACCAATACACCCAAAATGATCTTGCTTCAATGAACAATAGTATTAACCACTCACAGTATAAATATATCAAAAACTCACATGTAATCAAAGACTTACTTAATTTCAAATATAGATAACACTATAAAAATAATTATTATACAAATTCGTTGCAATCAACCACGCATATTTTTTTTAAAAATTCCTGTAATTTTTGTAACACAAGAGAAAATGAAACCTGGGATGACGTATTTTTGGTCTGTCCAATTTACAATGCTTTCAGACGAAAACACTTATCAATTGAATCCAGTAACATTTCAACTATCCTAAAATTTTACAAACAAGAATATTTTTGTTTTTATAATTACGCAATCTGTTTTTAAATTCCGAGGGGACTTGATCAGGAACTTGTGCATTAATAACAGATTAAAACCCTAATTTTAATTGCTCGTCATTTTTTTTTTGTATATTTGTTCAAATTGTGTTTAAATTTATTAAAAATGTATTATCTTGTAGTTTGTGATATCTAATTTTGTATGTATCCGCTTTTGTTAAATTATGTTGCCAACCTTTGTAAATGGGCTACGGCCCACTACAATAAACTTATCTATCTGTCTATCTAATAAACCTCCGGTAGCAGTGCTTGTGCTTCATTCCCCCCCCTCCCCCTTCGCCATAAGTCATAAGTACCAGATTGTTTATAGATTTCCAGGAAGCTCCCAGCTGCCATAGAGAACTCCAAGTTGGATGGCAATTCGGAGGGGTTGACATCGGGGAAGCGCACCGTTTGGATTTGATCACATGACTTGAAATTGTTGTAATATTGGTGCACCCAAGGGTAGATCCTGTACAGGTCAACTCCTTGACATCTGAGGAAGAAAAAAGAAAGTCACTTGCAAAGCAGGCCTGTAGCTAGCTAGGGGCCAGGGGGGGGCTCATTGCTCGTCCTAGAAATATTTCTGCCCCCCCCCCCCCATAGACCAATTAATGCAATTTTCTAGAATCTCACACGGAAAAAAACTATTATTTTTCAGACCCTCCATAAGACAAAAACACAATTGAAATGACTATTTGGCATCAAAACAACTCAAGTCGAAACTCAATACACAGAAGCCACTGAAACGAGTCCTCCCCCACTTATTCCAATCCGAGCATCAGGAACCATCTCTAGCAATTGAACCTGACCAGACACTTCATTAGTCCCAAAAAGTGTCATTGGACTCCCATACAATTTGTTATCCATTGAAACTCGCAGGGACACTTGCGCCTCTATTGACAGACAAAGGAACTAGAAAAGGTTTCCCCTCGTTGCTATGGCAACTCATAAAATGGTGGCGCCCGCTGTCTTTTACAGCGGAACTAAGCGTTGTAATATGAAAAAAAGGCAATCGCGGATTCGAACCCGGGACCTTTCGTATGAGAAACAGATATTTTACTCCTTGACCACCAATTCTTATAAGCTTTTGTGATCTAGTTATCTATATATATAAAAGCGAAAGCCACTGACTGATTGATTGATTGATCACGAGATCTCCAGATCCAAAAGACCTAGAGTGCTGAAATTTGGAACAGATTCTTTTTGGGCTCTGGACAATTGGTACAAGCCACACTGTACCGTAATAATTGGTTTATAAATACTTTGAACCCCACGTGGTAGGAATATCAGTAGGAGAGTGTATAAATGGTCCATCTGGTTGACGCGGCCTACCTTTCTCTACTCAATGTTATGTCATTTATCCACGAAGGCTGATTTCCCGTAGAATTATTGGGGTCCCCTTAATGCGGTATAAAGATCAGAGGGGAAAATGGGTTTACAAACGACCTGATCGACGCGACACACTTTCCTATACGACAGTAGGTCATTTATCGCCCATAGCACGATTCCCCGGGGAGTAACGAAATCGTGACATTCCCGTTACGGGCTACAAAGGTCAGAGGGCGGAATGGGTTAATAATTGCCTTGATCGATGGGGCCTACCTTTCTTTATATGATGGTATGCCTATACGATGAGTTATGTGGGCGGAATCGAAAACTGTTGTTGTGAACTCCTCTCTCACGTGGTACAAGTGTCTATTGTCTGTAGGAGATAGGGTTTAGATAATTTTTTTTTTAATTTAGTTTGTTAAGGCAATAAAAAATTTTATTCTGAATAATTTTTATTTTAAAAAGTTCAATATTAAAAAAGTGCGGGGGCCAAATCCGAAAAAAGTGATCCCCCCCCCCCATCCCCCTGAACTTACTATTGATATGGTTTACCGTACAAAAAAAAATATGAAAATCCTTAAATTTGGCAAGTGAACCTTTTGAAATCGTTTTCGGTTTTTTTTTTATTTTATATTCTCGCCAATTTGCGAAACTTAACGACAAATGTTGACATAGGTGTCTAATAAAAGTTTTTCGGAGATAATTATTATTAACAATTATAAGAGTTGTTCCTCTTTAAAGCTTTGGGATGTTACTAAAGGTTAAAATAAGGATGTTAATCAACTGGAGTAACGTATATATATTCAATTCATTGTATAGTCATCTTCTCCATATTATCAATCTTTCCAGTTCTTACAGGACCATGCTAATAAAATTTCGTTACAAATTGGAACTTTTAATAGTTTGGTTTCCCTTGATGGGTGAGAAATTAAGAAAAAATTTATTATGCTATAATATTGTATTTGTATCAATTTTGTAACTTATTTCCTTCCCATGCGTAGAACGGGTATTTCAGCTAATAATAGTATAAATGTTAGTATACATTATAACAATGTGTTAAAAATTTATATTTGTATAACATTTTTGATTTATCGGGCAACTTAATAATTTTTGTTCAAAAATGAAAAATCAGTGAACTTTTTATATTTTTTCAAAAATAAAAAAATTAGGGAATTTTTGAAGAAAATTGGTTTTAAATCAATTGAAAATGTTCTAAAATTACCAAAAAATTTTAGTTTAACATTTTTGCGACACATATTTATTTTTTTATTTAATATTAAAAAACGCGATTTTCGGAATCGCTCTGAAACCGAAAGTCACGTGTCAAACGAGGGAGTGACGTACTCTGATCCTAAGCAAATCAACGGGATTCCTTCGACCACGGTAGTTTTGATGCTTTCCTTCATCGTTTTGACGTTCAGCAACTTTGCATAAACTTAAAGAATAAATGTCATTAGTGATGGGTTCATAAATTATTTTTCATCCGACCAAAACGAAATTTTTTTTTATTAATAATTAATTTGAACCATTTTTTAACTAATAATTTTAATTAAGTTGAATTTAAATTAATTAATAATTTGATATAAAATTAATTAATAATTTGGGTTAAAATTAATAATTAATTTTAAATTATCAATTTTAATTAATAAATTTAAATTATCAATTTTAATTAATAATTTTAAATTATCAATTTTAATTAGTAATTTTAAATTATCAATTTTATTTAATAATTTTAAATTATCAATTTTAATTAATAATTTTAAATTATCAATTTTAATTAATAATATTAAATTATCAATTTAATTTAATAATTTTAAATTATCAATTTTAATTAATAATTTTAAATTATCAATTTTAATTAATAATTTTAAATTAACAATTTTTAATTTTAAATTATCAATTTTTATTTTTAAATTATCAATTTTGATTAATAATTTTAAATTATCAATTTTAATTAATAATTTTAAATTATCAATTTTTATTTTTAAATTATCAATTTTTATTTTTAAATTATCAATTTTTATTTTTAAATTATCAATTTTTATTTTTAAATTATCAATTTTGATTAATAATTTTAAATTATCAATTTTGATTAATAATTTTAAATTATCAATTTTAATTAATTTTTAATTATCAATTTTAATTAATAATTTTAAATTATCAATTTTAATTAATAATTTTGAATTATCAATTTTAATTAATAATTTTAAATTAGTAAATTTAATTTATATTTTTTAATTTAAGCAGTAGTTTTAAATTTTTATTTTAATTAATCATAATAATTTTTAAGTAGTAATTTTAAATTAGTAAATTTAATTTATGATATTTTTTTAATTTAAGCAGTAGTTTTAAACTAAAATTCTAATTAACAATTTTAATTAATTGTATATATAAATTTTAAATAAGATGTAAATTAAAAGCTTAATTTTCATAGGTTAATCCTCAGTCATTTTCTAATTTAAATTACTAACAAACCTGGCTGACATTTCACTGGGATTTAAGTCTGTAGCAAGATATTGATGGTGAGTCCGGATTGAAGCAATTTTAAATTAGTAATTTTAATTAATAATTTTTAAGTTGTAATTTTAAATTTGTAAGTAACTCTTTATTATATAATTGAAAATAACAGAATAATAATCATTATTTTCCGGTTAATTTTATCATGCATGAGTGTGGCGTGACATGGGGGAAGAGGTTTCATTGGTTGCGTGACGCAGCAAAACGGCACATTGCGGCAAAATCATAACTGAAAATGGCGCTGCTCTTAAAAAAAGCAAATAAGTGAATAAAAATATATTTTTATAAAAAAAACATTGATTTGTATAATCTGTGAAGCTAGATAATGGAAAATTGTTTGCCTAATCATCAGCACGAGATGCAGCGCCGCAGAAAAAAATTACAGAAAAAAGTTATGAACACAGATTTAAACGAGAATCTGTTGACCACACCCTTCTTAAATAGAGCCAACTTTTTCATTATGTGCCTTTCGTATTTATAATAGTTGAATATAACTTTTTAATTATCCCCCATAAAAATTTCACACGAATGTTCATCAATCTTGGGAATAATCAAAACCCAAATTTTAAAAAAAAGCGGAAAACCGCGTTTTCGCGTGAAAAGTTACATTTACAAATTAGTGTCTGAGTGACAGAAAACTAATTTGTAAATGTAATTGAATAAAAAATTAGTTAGTTTTGGGTATTTTCAACGATAATCTCAATAAACAAAAAATATTTGAATAAGAAAATGAATGCATACTTTAAACATATCAGCTAATTTTTGCACGATGCTCCTTTCTTTTATCTTGAATCTTCTAATAGTTTATGTTTTGATGACGGCATACCGTGTAAATTGTAATTCAGATAAGCTTAGCAAGCACGTGCAGTACTGGAGTGATTTTCAAATTCAAATGGCAAATGAGAGAAATAGAACCTCTCAGAAAACTGATGCGTGAGAAGGGAAAAAAATTCCACCGGTATTGTGAGGGAGCAAGGAGGATCACAATTAGGAGTATTATATTTTTGACAGGAGTCATTTACAATCCTTTCTCAAAGCGCGTAGGGGATGAATGGGTCTTTTCAGGGAAAATACCCAAAAAAATAAGCAATTTCTGGATTGATGTATTGTGAATTCCAGCTCAACTGCCGCCTCATTTCAAGTGTTAAGAAAAGTAACCCTTTACATCATGTACAAAGAACCTACAATTATCTTTTGTGTCGCCAACTGAAATACCAATAGACTTGTTTACTCCCGTGTTAAGCAAATGTCACGTAGGTTGAGGTACAATTGAGACACCCAAAACAATCATACAAACCTACTACCCCATCGCCCCCTTACCGCCCCCCCCCCACAGGGGGGGGGGGTAAGGGGGCGATCATCCCTTCAGGACACAGAAAGGAAGGGGGCAGGAGATACATGGGACAGTGGTTAGACCAGAAAATGCGACGTGTTTTTCTCTATGGAAATCGGGAAAAAAAATCTTCGGTTTATTTTTTCAACTTACTATTTTTCAAAAAAATAATTTTGATTTTAAACTGGCTATGGGGGGGGGGGGGGGGGGTTCTGACCCAAAGTAACCCAATGCTGGCTACGCCACTGTTATAATTTAACACGAAAAAAAATGAATATACGAAGAGCACTGTTTTATTTCAAGTAGTTCAAAATTGTTTTTTTTTTAACTTGTCAAGCGGTTCTGTGAAATGAAAGTTTGACCTTAATATAAAAAAAATAGACAAAATTTTATTAAAATATTTTTTAATGTAAAGATAGCAGCTAACTTTTTTTTAAATTTAAATTATTGGTATTATTAAGGAAGATTGCAAATTGTACTCTAATTTCAGTATTGTTTTTAATAATATTTGTCAGAACTTTCTCGTAATAATTGAACAAAAAATAAACTATAGTGTTAATACAAACTAATCAGATATTACACATACGTGCTGCCCTCTATCTGTTTGAAAACCGAATTAAAAAAAGCACACATGTAAGTTTAAAAAGGTTTTAATATTGATTGCATTTAAATATTATACATTTTCTTAAAATAATAAAATATAATAATTACTTTTCTTAATATTAAAAACCACTCAAAAAGCTTTTCAGCACTTAATTACTTTCTCATCCTAAAACAACCAGTCAATTAGATTCATAATTTTGGGAAGAAAAAAAAACTAAAACACTGAAAGATATTTACATCTTAACTCCTTATATTTCCCTAATCGTGAAATTAAGGAATGATGAACGCCGAAGGTCGGTGCGATATCCCGACTCTGCAATTGAGTGTCCTACTTCTTCGATACGTCCCACACCATGCCAGAATTTTCCATTCGTCTCCTTGAAACACGTCCGTCTTGAAAACAAATCGTACGAAAGTTCTAAACACCTTTCATCAGCCCTTACAGCTCGTGTAACCCTTCACAATGCTGGCTTCTTACACGACTGACTTTTTGTTTGCACATATGTTACATCACATATTTGCATACTTCCATCTCATTCCGCAGCGAATTGCAGCCTCTCCAATTCTGATTTCGGAAATTAAAATTATCCTCTGCATGCTTAACTTTTGGAAATGGTGTAATTTCTTCAATTCGCCCTGGCAGTTTAAAGAATAAGACACTGGACTGCTTTGCCTGAGGATGTTGGTTCGATAAGCCCTGGTTGTAATTGTCGATATTTATGCTAAAGTGATTGATGAAGGCAGCCTACGAAGGGAAGCAACTGCTCTTTTTATTCATTTTTACTCATTGTACTCTTTTTTGAGTAAAAATGAAAATGGGGGTTGGCGGAGCGTCAGCGGAGCAGGGGGCGGAGCCCCCTAGTAAATTATAAAAATATATAAAGAACTTTATTTATAAATTATATTGTTGGTACATATAGTTAGTCACAAGTAATCCTGAAGTGGCATTGGTCGATCACGAATATGAGTAGTGTAATTTGACGGGTACCAGGCCGCGGTGCTGTGAGGAGTAATGAGGAGTACGAGGAGTAATGAGGCGTAATCGTGGTGCTCTGTGGATTTTTTGGTGGTGCTGCTGTGAGAATCAGGGAGGATCTCGTCTGTCAAGCCGAGGGGGCGTGGCCTAATGGAGATGACCTCAACCAATCAGGTGTCAGTAAGTGACGTCACACGCAGGGGGCATGGGAACAGGTGCTGATGACTCATCGCCGCCCATGGGCAAGTCGCCGATGGGCATGTCACACCGTGTCTCAACGTGTCACACCGTGTTTGTATAGGAACGGACCAATCAGGTTCTTGTTTGAGGATGACCTCATGAACAACCAATCAGGTGTCAGTAAGTGACGTCACACGCTGTCGGGGCAAGCAGAACTAGTTCTGCTTGTAACCGCAAGGCGGCGCTGCATGTAGGGGAACGGACCAATCAGATGCTTGCTTAAGGATGAGCCAATCACAGGCCAGAAGAGGGGGCATTTCTTCTCCGTCGTCAGTATAAAAGCGGAGGTCCGAGCCAAGCTCTGGCATTCTCTCAGTAGAACCTGCTCTTGCGACTACTCTAGTTTAGCTTTAACTTTGTTTAAAATGACTTCTTTAAAACGAAAATCTGATTTTGATAATACGATGGAAGATATTCCACCAAGAACATTCCGCCTTGGTGACGATATTTTTGTTTCCTGCAGTTTTTTCAACAAGCGAGTTCTGATTCATATTCGTCGATATAAGAAATGTGGAGAAAAGTACTATCCTTCGACTGATGGAGTTACGTTATCGCCATCCCAATTCTCGATTCTCCTTGGATGCGAGCCTCTCAAGACAAAGTGCTTTAGAGAGAACCCTTTTGTGGACTATTTTATTGAGAAGCCAGCAAGCGATCCTGTGTCCATTTTATCGGAAACTCAACTCAGCATTAAAGATGAAGACGACGACAAAGAAATACTGTTTGAGCTGCTTGATTCCAGTATGAAGTTAAAAAGTGAAATTACGTGCCGAAGCGGGAGAACCTATACAAGGGCCGTAACTGTGAACAGTGACCAATGGGAAAAGCTGTTTTCGATCGGCGACTCTGTTATGAGTTCTGCACTGCGGGAAAAGTATCGTCGTGCTTCCTTTAAACAACTTTATGAACTGGTGGCCAAAACGTCTATTCCATACCATGCTCCTGAATGTGCTTCCATGGATGAAGTTCAAAGTTCTCTGACTTATATGGTAAAGTCTGCTTTTTACGATGTTATCTCACAAAGAAATGGATTGGTGAATCCACTACATACTTTAGATGAAACTCTATTGGCCGAAAATACAGTGACACGTTTTAATGCAGCTGTTATGGATTTAAGACCTTATTATGTAGCGGAAGCATTTCATGAAAAATTATGTCAATTTCCATTTAATCCTGTACCTAATCATAGTGTGTTAAGTTTTGTAACCATCCCATTTTTAAACTCTGTGAATATTTCAAATATGATTGAAATCGCTCGAGAAGCATTTTGTAGATTTTCTACTTAAATAAATATTGTTTTATCATTCATTTCGTGTTCTTTTTATTTATTGTATTACAAACATTATTATAATAAAATATTAATTTTTAAAATATTAATTATATCATAAAACAAGGAAACATATATAGTTTTGTATTAACTTAAAGGAATAGTACTTTCCGAGAAGCCTTTGGTTCACTCTCGTGGTCCTGATCTGTTTCTGTTAGATATGTATAAATAGTTCAACATAGTTTTTTCAAATTCATTTATGTGTTAGTCTTCGTGAAGTAAACATGAATTTTAATGCTGCTTATAGAGATCCTAGACATTCGGATAGTTTTGGAGGGGTCAATGCACTGAAACGGACATTTAATGGAAGTGTAAAGGAAGTAAAACATTGGTTATCTCAGAAAGATTCCTATAGTCTTCATAAACCTATCCGTCACAAGTTTCTGCGTAATCGAGTGTTAGTAGGTAACATAAACGAACAATTTCAAGTTGATTTAGTGGATATGCAATCGCTTGCAAAATTGAATAGAGGTTATAAGTATATACTGACATGCATTGACATTTTTTCTAAATTTGCATGGGCCATACCTTTAAAAGATAAAACAGGAAAAAGTGTGAAAAGTGCTTTGGAGACTATTTTCAAGGAAAAAACACCCCGTTTACTTCAATCTGATTCCGGAACAGAACTGACAAATGCTCTCGTTCAAAATTACTTAAAAAAGTTGAATATTAAATTCTTTACTACTAAAAATGAAACGAAAGCCAGTATAATTGAAAGATTTAATCGGACTTTGAAAACCAAGATGTGGAAATACTTCACAGAATTTAACACTAAAAAGTATATAGGTGTAATTCCTGACTTCATGCATAGCTATAACCATAGCTGGCATCGAAGCATTAAAATGACCCCAGCTTCTGTAAATTCAGATAATAAAAATGAGGTTTTAGAAAACTTGTATGGAAATCTCAAAACTTTAAAAAGAAAACCGCCCATACTTAAAGTTGGGGATACGGTACGCATTAGCAGACAAAAGCTACACTTTGAAAAAGGTTATGAACAAAATTGGAGTCGTGAAATTTTTACTGTAAACCAAATTATTCTTAGAATACCGACTGTGTACAAGTTAAAAGATCTGTCTGGAGAAGAAATTGAAGGTACTTTTTATGAAGCAGAGTTACAGAAAGTGATTGACTCTGGTTTTTATCCAGTGGAAAAAGTCATCAAGAAAAGGAAAAAACAAGGAGGTGTCATCGAATACTTTGTAAAATTCTTAGGATATCCTGAAAAATTTAATGCGTGGGTTACAGATGTTAAAATACTATAAATAGAACTACTTTCTTAGTATTGCGTTCAGTACCCATCATGAGTTTCTACGTGACGTTAGTTTCGGATAGCAGTCTGCAGTTTTTTCCTACAAACAAAATTTCTCATTTTATAACTCAGCTGCCAAGTCCAATTAATTTAAATGGAGAATGGGAAATTGGTTTGTCAGAAATCATTTATCCACATTCTTGGTATAATGTCAATGCGGCAAACAATACATTTACTTACGATTATGGCGATGGAAAACTGATAAAGAAACACATTGACGCTGGAAATTATGAAAACCTATATGATTTAGTATCCACCCTACAATTAACTCTTCCGAAAAATCCTTCCAAGTTTACTTTTTCTTACAACAAAACGACAAAGCGTGCTAAAATTGATGCTGTTCAAGGTACTTCTCTGTATCTTGAGAAACTTGGTCCTCTTTTAGGTTTTAAACCCAATACAATGATTCGAGGAAGTATGAAAAGTGAAATTCAAGCTGACGCTCAAGCAGGCCTTTCTTTTTTCTACGTCTATACGGACCTGGTTTCACCACAAATAGTAGGGGACGTGTATGCACCTCTTTTGAGAATCATCAGAGTAAAGGGACAAGACGGTGACACGATTAGTCAATATTATGATAGACCTCAGTACTTACCAGTGAGTCAACGCTCCTTTCAAACCATTAATATAGAATTGAGATTAAATTCAGGGGGCTTTGTACCCTTTGAAAAAGGAAAAGTCTTAATCGTATTACATTTTCGATTGAGACAAATTCTATAAATACACGAACATCGGACTGCTTGTTTCATTTAAACTTTAGAAGTCAAGATGAGAGTACCTTACGTGTGCTGCACAAAAAAATTCGAAGAACATTATGCCTCTCAGACAGGTGAAGGCCTACCTTATTATAAGGGAGTCTCTTTTCAAAAAGGCTATGGATTAGGAACTGTATTTCGTCGATTATTTAGAACGGCTTTCCCATTCTTGGTGAAAGGTGCCAAAACCATTGGTAAAGAAGCTATACGAGCCGGGTCACGAGTCGCATCGGATGTGTTATCTGGACAAAATCTGAAAGAAGCAGTCAAGACAAGAACAAAAGAAAGTGGGAGAAATATAGCTCAGAAAGCTGTTGATAGAATCCAATCTATGGTGGGTAAGGGAAAGTATAAAAGAAAGCGTAAAACACGAAATGGAATCATTTCATCTAAGAAGCGCAAGGTGATAGGACGTGATATTTTTGATCCGTAATGGCGTATTTACTCAAAGATTCCCCAGAATGTGTAAAAAATGAGTTGGAACTTTTCCATCTGCCAGGGACTCAAACTGTCATTCAGAGTGGACAGTGGATAGAATTTCATCCTCTCTCCAACGTTTTTGACGGCGGACCAGTAGAATTCCATATTTCCGGTAGCGGCGAAGATTATGTTGATCTTAGTCAAACTCAACTTTACGTTAAAGCAAAGATTTTTAAGAACGATGGTACTCCTATGGCTGAATAAGCAAATATTGGCCCTGTAAATTTATTTTTACATTCCTTATTTTCGCAAGTGGACATTACATTGAACGATCGGCTAGTTTCAAATTCCAGTAATACATACGGATATGAAGCCTATTTACGAACCCTTTTATCTCATGGTCAAGACAGTAAGGCATCGCAACTCACATCAGAATTATTTTATAAAGATTCAGATGAGGGCTTGAAGAAACGTTCCAATTTCTTTAAAGAAAGTGCATCCGTAGATATGATTGGATGTATCCACAGTGATTTATTTCATCAAGAAAGACTATTGTTAAATTTAGTGGACTTAAAAATTAAATTGATACGAAGTAAACCTGAATTTTGCTTGCAAGGATCTGAAGGATTTAAAGTAGTATTGGATAAAATTTCTTTATTTGTACGAAAAGTTCGTGTAAGTCCTGGAGTTATTTTAGGACACGCAAAAGCTTTAGAGAAGGGGACAGCAAAATACCCCATCAACAGGGTGCTATGTAAAGCTTATTCCATACCGAAAGGAAACATGTCCATTGTTCAAGATAGTGTATTTATTGGTCAAATGCCGAAGCGAGTCATCATTGGATGCGTGGATAACGAAGCCTTTCATGGATCTTTTACCAAGTCACCTTTCCATTTCGAGCATTTTGACTTAAATTTCATAGGAATATATATTGATGGTCAACCCGTTCCTCACAATCCATTAGAGCTCAATTTTGCTCAAAATAGCTTTATAAGAGCTTATCAAAGTCTATTCTTGGGCACTGGAAAAATAGGGGAAGATAGAGGTTCCTTTATATCCAGAGAAGAGTACACAGATGGTAATGTCATTTATGCGTTTGATTTGTCCCCAGACCTATGTGCTGGAGATCATTTGAATCTTATCAAACACAGTAATTTAAGATTAGAAATTAAGTATAGTAAGCCGCTCCCACAGACTGTATGCGTCATTGTGTTCGCAGAATTCGAAAATTTAATTGAGATAAGCAAGACAAGAAATATCCTGTTTGACTTTGGAAATTGAATGAAGATGAATGGACAACAACTCTTTCACATTCTATCGCACGACACTGCGACGTCACCTTTTTTCAAAGGAGTCTTCGCGAAGAATACCCTCCCACCTTTACAAAGCAACTCGTGTGCTATAGTAAATACCGATGACTTCTCTCAACCTGGTTCTCATTGGTTAGCATTGTTTTCAAGTACTCAGAAAAAATTAGAGTTTTATGATTCCTACGGAATGTCTCCTGATTTCTACGGAATCGATACATCTTACTATTCCAACATAGAATGGAATTCCATTGTTTTACAATCTCTTACATCCAACGTGTGCGGACACTATTGTATTTATTTTTTAGTGAAGCGATGTCAAGGTCATTCTATGTACTCTATAGTGGATCACCTGTATATTACCAATGTATCAGATTTTCAAGTGTATCAATTTGTAAAAAAGAAATATGCTGTAAGATTAGTTTTTATAAAATAAATTTATTTGATTTGTATTCCTTGCGTTCTGTCATGTTTTCTTGAAGTGATTTCATTACTTTTAGGTACACCATTTTTAACTAAAAGTTTTTCTTAAAGTTAATTACACACAACTTTTTTAAAAGAATATTTTATTTTCCTAAAGTTTTAATATTTTTTACATTTCTTTTTATCCTAAAGTTTTTTTTTTTTCCATTTTCTTTTTAAAGTTTACTTATACATATTTTTTATTCTATTTTTTTTTTTTTTCACTTATAAGATTTTTTTTTTTTTTTTTTTACTATTTTTTTTTAAAACTTTTTTCTTTTAATTTTTTTTTTTATTTTTTTTTTTTTTCACTTAAGATTTTTTTTTTTAAACTTTTTTTTTTATATATATTTTTTCTTTTTTTTTTAATATTTATTTTTTACATTTTTCTTTTTAAAGTTTATTTTTACTATTTTTTTTTATTCTTAAGTTTTATTTTTACATTTTTTTTTTTTATATATATATATATATTTTTTTTATTCTAAAGTTTTTTTTTGTTTTTGCATTTTTACTTATAAATTATTTATTTTTTCTCGTACTAATTTTATTTTTTCTATATATTTTTCGAATTCAAATTTAACTTTTATATTTATTGAAAAAAGATAACCTGTAAAGTAAAAATAATAAAGGACAACAAGATACAGCAACATCATTTATTGAAAAACTAAAAATGGCTCCATTTGTTTCTGCGGGCATACATAGAAGGTTTTACAATGTTATTTTCTCTATACAATTTTCTTTTTACATCCAACATGGAAGGAAAATGCAAATCTCGTAAAGCATTTAAGAATACAGCTTGTCCGACAGGAACTTTTTTCCTATTACGAAGAAAGTCATTCACCAGCATGACAATATTAGTGTGTGGGATAACTTTATCTTGGTAAATAATTTCACCTTTGTCCGTCCATTTGAATCCATTTTGATTTTTCAAAAACTGTAAAATGTCTATAGCCGTCTTTCTGTGTCGAATAGGCACGGTATGCATAACTGCATCTTCAAAGGTATCTTCTTTCTTCACATCTTGCAACGTCTTTTTATCTGGATCTGGAGGTGGTTTTCCAAGCTGGTCGTAATTTTCCAAGGTTTTAAGGTACCGAGAAGCTTTTTCACTTTCTGTGAGATTGGTATTCTGAAGGGTATTTGTTATTTCTTGATCAAAAGAGTTTGGTTCACGAGGAATTTCTTGGGATTGTTTGTCGATCAGGGTGTACTTTTGTAGGGCTTGCAAGTAGAGAGATGCTTTGTCGCTTTCCGCGAGTTGTTTATTCTGAAGAATACTTGTCATTTTTCGATCCAGTTCAGAGAGATGTTCCATTAATTGTGCCCTGTCTTCAGGTATCAAGATAAACTTTTTACTGTGCTCCATGAATCAATGAGCTGATGATTGAAATAGCTGCAGGTAATAAGACTGAAAGAAAACCGTCTCCTTTTTGAACAAGTAGCTTTCTTTTTTTATACAAAGGAACCTTTTTGTCTGAAAGCTTTCGTAAGCACGTCTTATGCTTAGAAAGAATATTTATTTGGCTGTTAGTGAGAGGTACGTTTCCGTGAAGTACGTTCAAGACGCATTCACACAAAGACTTGATAATACTATTGGGAACTTTTTGAACGATTTGCTTCGGATTTTTACTTTTCGAGATCACTTTCAGGAGCTCTAAGGTTTGCTCCGTACACGTAGACATCTTCACATCGAATGATAGTAGTCACTGTTGACAGCTCTATTTAAAGCCACTCTGCAAAATTTTCCGTATGCAGTTGCTTTTACCAATGCACAATGGATAAAGTCAGGAGGATGCACCGAACAGGATGCATGCGTTGGCATCAGGTGTTCAACTTTTGGACAGTTGAAATCTTCTAAATTATAGCACTTGCGTCTAGTCAACACTTCTAAAAAATGTTGCTTTTGTATTCCCTTGACGTAAATATCGGAAAATACTTCGAACAAAAGATATAAAATACTTTGAAATTTAACATAAGGTAAAGATCCTTCTCTCCAATCCATACAATGAATGTTTCTTGTTACCCAAGAAAACTGATTTCTCTGCGTAAGGGATAATTCTTCAAATGGTGACGGAGGCTGAAAATACCATACGCCCCACAAATGATTATCTTTCACGGCGTAAAATGCTAGTTCTTTGACGACAAATAGTCCCGACGGAAGCAGAAACCCTTCAAAATCAATCACGGCTGACATCCTTCCAGTTTGAGAGACGAAATACAAATGAAGTTAGCGAGGTTGATACACGTAATATATATCTCCAGGAAACATCCCCGTGCGCATGCGTAGAGAATCCTCCGTATTACTTTTCAGATCAATGAATAAATAACCGTACGGCTTCGAAGTAGCATCTTCATAACACTCTTGAAAAAACTTCACTTTTCTCGGATATAGTTGTCGTCCTAAATGCATGACTTGGGATTGGTCTCTTCGGTTCTTAAACAGCGCCAAGTAATGTGCATTCAAAGAAATTTCTCGCATTTCTTTTCCCTTATGAAACACATTTTGTACTATAAAGATGATACTGATATTTCGGTGGTGTGACATTTTAGTAAACATCTTTGTCAATTGAGCATCGTTTCCAAGCTCACTCATTAAATCGTCTACTACAATCAATGCATCCGAATATTGATTTAAATTTGAAGGCAAGCCTTCATGAAATGAAATGTTTGGGATTTCTGCATATAACTTTTGAAATATCCCATAGCACCATACCATCGTTTTTGGAAAGGGTAGTATCATTTTATTTTCGATCATTTTTTTCACGAAATGTGTCTTGCCACTACCTGTGGGACCTGCAACTATCATAGTAAACGGATGTTTCAGTCGTAAAATATCCATACTGAATGATGAACTTTGGAGATGCTCTTCTTATTTATAGATGATCTTCTTCTGATGAACTCACATGTCGGCAAGTGAGTAATGTCCGAATGGAAGAGTGCTCACGCGATCCTCTAAGATGTGCCTCTTCTGATCATACGGGGAAAGGGCCAACTTATTTGAAGTAATGGTGAATATGTCATGCTGCTTGGATCGTATGAGATTCATGCTGGTCACAAGTTCTTGGTGTTGAAACAGGCACTTTGTATAATCTTCAAATTTGATTTTTTGATGGATGGTGGCCTTCTTAATCCCCTTCAGCTTCTTGGTGATATTGTCATGGCCTATTTTGAAGGCATACATCTTGGATCTGAGTCCCACGAATTCCGTCATGATTTCTCCTTTGGTCTCATCCTTCATCTTCCCGATAACTTTTTTGTTGACGAGAGGAAAACCAAAAATATTGTTGGCAGGATAATCCGATGTATCGTACAGGTCCATGTCTTCTTTCATGTCTTTATAGACATCGTCGGTGAGAATATTGTAGATAAGACTATCCGTATCCATGTAGAGGAGTTTCAGTCGATCAGTTGGATATTTCGGTATCATCTTGGAATAGTGAAAGTCATACATGAGCGTCTTGGATAAATCCAATATAGCCATTCCAATGGTAATTGGCTTGTTGAACTTCAGTACGGTCCGTCGCATATGAAATGCTGCCAAAGTTTCGGAGAAGATGGTGCGATCTTGAAAGTTGGAGCGAGCAATCCATTTCTCAGCTGTCTTCTCGTTCCCGACCAACTTGATGTCCACTCGGCGTCGGATATTCTCCATAGTTTTTCTAAAAATCGAATTGTTCATGAGTTTGAAGAAATTTTTCTCAAACTCATTCGTAGCAGAGGTGCGCAGTTGGGTATTCAGGTCAATGTAAGGTTTTAGCCATGGCGATTGACTGAATTGCAAAATTCTATGCACGGCTGTCACTTGAAGTCCTTGTTGTAGGTATAGCTGCAAATTTCGGTAATGTACCACATATTTTTCTTTCTTATGCAAAGTAGTCATCAACCTCTTCTCTTTACAACCGGGTGGAGCTAATGTTTCTGGAGCAAGTGGCAGATCAGCATGTAGATCGTGTAGATGGGCTGGATACTCCAAATCGACTTCTAGGATATAGCCAAGTGCACTGTCCCAAGGGGTTTGTAAGATGTCCATCGTCGGGTTAATCCAAGCGTAATCACCCAACGGTAAGTATTGAGACATAGCCCAGCCATACAAATTATTGGCATCTAAATATAATAGATAATTGGAAGGCTGAGACTTGTCATAGTTTGACATATATGGGTTATTTGCCTTTGCATAACGGTGAGAACATTGCGAGATTCCTCCACGGATACCATTTTCGACAAACAATAGCATGTCATAGTCCGTGAGCAGCTCCAGTCGAATCGACGTCTTCTTCAGCATAGCATCCCAAGAGAGTCCGGGGGCTGTGTAATACCACACGGGATCCAAGCCATAGGTTTTCATGCAGACATCTCTGAAGCTTTCAAAAATGTCTGCTAACTGCAACACATCCGTTTTCACGTACAAATCCGCATACTCGCCCAAATTGCTTAACTGAAATGCATCCCACACTCCTTGAGCATGTTGGTAATCTTCCATGGTGATGTGCGATTCGTTCAGGCGATTATAAAAGGCATCACGGGGTGGTAACTCGGATTCCTTGAACTTGTCTGGATGATTGACGTAGTCATATGGAAATACACCTTTACGAAGCAGGAGAGAAACATGAGAGGAGGGAAAGTGCGCCCGTACATGTTTGAACTGATCTTTTGAGAGATTTTTGGCCAGTTGATCTAGGCTGCTAGCCATGAATCGATAAACCGAAGACTAAGTCCCTTGCCGATCTGCTTCGAGAATGAGATGTACTTTTCGGTGTTTTCTGGAATGACTGTGATGTTGAAATCGTCTCCTCCCAAGCACTTCACGAATAAATGACTGTCGTATCCGGATAAGTTGTGAAATACCACTGGAATAAAGTCTGGAGTTCTGGCCTTCAGGTTGCAGGTATTACAAGCGGGTCCTCGAAACTTCTTCGATTGATGATCGTGATCCTTCACCTTGTAATTCTTCTGGGTAAATTCCTTCTTGCACATGTAGCAGCGAGTTGCTTTCCGAAATGCTTCCAACTCCTCTTTGGTTAAGGGATCCATTGGTAAAGGAGTTCTGTACACTTGCTGTATTTCCAGGGCTTCCAGCTTCATCCGCTCCATAAACACTTGTGGTGCATTCGGTCCTCGGTACACGTAAGGGGCTTTGAAGAGTCCTGTGGTCGACACTATGTAGTAACAGAAGCTGACAGCTTCATGTTTTTGATAAGCTTCCGTGTACGATTTATCAGGGTTCGGCTGGCAAGATTCTATCGGTCGGGTAATGCACTCAAAGTCAGCATAGATCACGAATGGGACTTTCATGGAATGTTTGATATTTTTGAATACCACCCATTTATCTTCCGGCATGATGACTCGAACGGCCTCGTGCTGATTACAACTCAGCTGATGACGGTGGAGAATAGGCTCTGTTGTGAAAAATTGCAAACAGCGGCGGCATATAAACATTTTTGCCTTCCGTTTTGAATGCTGTTTTGCAACGAGGCGGGATAAGTCCTTGATCCAGGCATAATGGGCATTTGTGTCGGTCTTGAGGTACATCAGATCAATATGGGGATCTTTTTCTTCGGTGGTGATCATCAGCGGATACACTTGATAATCCTCGGTGAGTCCATATACATTGATGGATAGGTCATTCAGCTTTCCAAATTTGGGAATGTCTTGAATTTTAACAGGGAATTCAATCCCTGTAAAATTGAGAGTGTCCATATGTGCTGCATAATGATGCGTTCGGTATGCATGCTGGTTATAGTCTTCCACTGGATGGAGAGCGGAGAGGATGGCCCACATGAAGCAGCGGTTGTCGTTGTTCTGGACATTGATGATAGCCTGCTTGCGTTTGATGGGTTCGGGAAGTTCGATGTATGTGGATCCGCGCAGAGGGTTGTATTTGTTGGTCCGTACCTCCAATTCTTGTATCCGTTCCAGGGTCCACCCAGATTCCTTGCCTTCAAAGTCCTCTGCTTCTTTAAGTAGTCTCTCCATCGTTTGTAAATATAGGGCTTCAACATCGGTAGAGGGAAGAACGATCTCATTCTTCGTTTTGAAGCATTTCTCCTCACTTAAAATGCCGTCGGCCGCAACTTTTTGGTAGCGGCAGATGAGCCTGCAATTCACCTTCACTTCGAATTGAAACAGGGCAGATGCGACGATGTCCACAAAATATTCCTCTTTTGAAACCAGAAATTGTTTTAAATCCTTGTGCTCCTCGGTGTTGAACAAATGCACGTTTTGCACACGGTTCTTCAAAGCAGACTGTCGCGTAGAAGAGGGTAGAGTAGAGGGTCCTGGTAGAGCTGAAGGTCCTGGTAGAGTAGAGGGTGCTGGAAGAGTAGAGGGTCCTGGTCGAGTAGAGGGTCCTGGTCGAGTAGAGGCTCCTGGTAGAGCAGTGGGTCCTGGTAGAGTCGAGGGTCCTGGTAGAGTCGAGAGTCCTGGTAGAGCAGTGGGTCCTGGTAGAGTCGAGGGTCCTGGTAGAGATGTATCTTCACTGGTCCGACGTCGTTTTAGAAGTACAGGGGGTTCTGTATCTGCAGGCCGCTTGTGTGTTTTCAGGTGTCTTGTCAGGTTATCCATTCTCGAAAATACCTTAGAACACCGAGAACACGGATATTGCATTCCTTCATGCTTATTCCGTTGATGTCGAATCAAATTATATCTTCTAGTGAAATGCATATCACATTCCGCACAAGTCAATTCCTTGTCTTGACTAAAATCCAATTGAGTTGTTGTTAAATCTCCAAAATCCATGAGCGCCATCACTTCATCATTCAACGGCAATGTTGAATTCTCGAAAACGTCTTCAATATCCATTTTAAACAAAGTTAAAGCTAAACTAGAGTAGTCGCAAGAGCAGGTTCTACTGAGAGAATGTCAGAGCTAGGCTCGAACGTCGTCTTTTATACTGACGACGGAGAAGAAATGCCCCCTCTTCTGGCCTGTGATTGGGTCATCCTTAAGCAAGCATCTGATTGGTCCGTTCCCCTACATGCAGCGCCGTCTTGCGGTTACAAGCAGAACTAGTAAAACCTTGCCCCGACAGCGTGTGACGTCACTTACTGACACCTGATTGGTTGTTCATGAGGTCATCCTCAAACAAGAACCTGATTGGTCCGTTCCTATACAAACACGGTGTGACACGTTGAGACACGGTGTGACATGCCCATCGGCGACTTGCCCATCGGCGGCGATGAGTGATCAACACCTGTTCCCATGTCCCCTGCATGTGACGTCACTTACTGACACCTGATTGGTTGTTCATGATGTCATCTCCATTAGGCCACGCCCCCTCGGCTTGACAGACGAGATCCTCCCTGATTCTCACAGCAGCACCACCAAAAAATCCACAGAGCACCACGATTACGCCTCATTACTCCTCGTACTCCTCATTACTCCTCACAGCACCGCGGCCTGGTACCCGTCAAATTACACTACTACAATATGCTAAACAATTAGTGTAAACGTCGTTTTTCTGCCTTTTAGATTTATTTCAGTTAGCCGAGATTCCGGTTTGTTTACTAATATGCGCTTTCCCTATGATGAGCATCGAATGTTATTAAAAATGAGTACATTTTACTTATTTTTGAGTATCTATTTTTAACAGTGTATTCTTCTAAATATCAAAAGATCATTTGCACATAAAATTAACTTGGAATGTACAATAGAATTTTTCTGAACAAAAAGCAAAGCGAAACATCAGTATTAATTGATTGCTTAACAAATTCTGTAAATTTTGTGTATAAATATTATCAAATACCTTCTTAGAGAGCGTTTATTTATTGTGTACCGCTATTTTTCCTTCTTTTTGAAACCCCTTCCCCGTATCACGTCACAATTTTCTTCTTCAGTTTTTTTTTTTAAAAATCGTTATTAAAACTTCCATTTTGAGTATTTTACTAAATATCGCATTAAAAATATAGCTATTTTTATAAAAAAAATCCGATAAAAAGTGATTTTTATCAAAGTTTTTGAAAGAAATTTCAAACATTTACTATGTCACATAAACATTGAGATCTCCATGTCACGCCACAGTTCCTTATGATAGACCCCCTCCCCCCACGGATACCTAAAATAAATTGAAAACTCTGGGCCCCTTGAAAGTTTTGCCACCTGTGCCCATTCTCTTAAATCTTCCGCCACTGGCTTCAGTATCCTCAGATTTGAAAAATAGTAGCCTAAATGGTATCCTCAATTATGCATATATTTAGCAAAGATAACAAAAAGCAGTTAATTGTCACAAATGCTAAACAAATCGCGACAAACACATTATAATAAATTCAAGTAATATTACTGGTGATATAAACTGTTATTTTAAAACTTCGAAGTTATAGAAATCGCCAAGTATAAGAAATCGATTTTGAACGTAAAACAACCGATTCGACAATCGGCGAATCAGATTAAAAAAGTACAATTATATTATTTAAAAATTAATATTATTGAAGCCAAAAAATTAATAATAATAAAAAAAAACTGATAAAACGAAAATAACGTTTCCAAGCTTATTATTCCCACCCATCCCCCGCACTGATATATTTTTAACCATTCATCGTTTTTTAAGCGATCACTAATATTAGCATATTAAAATCTTTCATTCCAATTGCAAGTACACAAAAATGTGCAATATCAATTTCTTCACGTAGTTTAGTTAGCGATATTTAAGAACGAAATACACCTTCAGTTACATTTTTGTCCATAATCCTGATTAGGATGATCCATCTAGAATATAAATATTTTTTAAATATATCCAATTCTTTAAAAGAATATTGTTGACAAATGCATTCTATTTTGAATATTATTTTAGTTTAAAATTCGAAATAATACATTGAAAGTAACGACAAAAATTCATGAAGAAAGTAATAAAAAAGGACTTCAAAATCATTAAATCCGTAATTCTAAAAAAAAAATCAATGAATTATTTACCAAAATGTATAGTTTTTTTTAATATTATTTTTGATTATTTTTACGAATAAAAATATTTTTGTTTAAAATTGCAATGCCCCGCACCGCATTGGGAAACATGATCACCGTCAGCCGTTCAGCTCGAAAGTACGTTCCTCCTGAACTACTTTACGCAATAATTTTTCGAAATATACGCGAGTAATTTTTCATTAATTTTTTAAAAAAAGATGATAACTTTATTAAATTGATAGTAATTATTAAAAAAAAAATATGATTTTTTTTTTTTTTGGAAAGCAAATAATTAATTTAAAAAAAAAGCAGGAAAACCACGCATCTTTAGACGAAAAATTTTTCTTCTAACTGCTTATCTAATGTTCTTTCTTGCTTCGCGCAGTGAATTCAAGAACGACCGAGTGTAACACCCGCACCTTAAATACAAATTGCTCAAGTGATGTCATTTGGTGATAAATTATACTTGGTTAATATTATTTCGAACTCGTAAACAGTGCCGTCACATAAAATTTATTTTGGGGGAGGGTTGAAACAAGAAATTCCCAACGTAACGATTCGAAATTCCCAACTCAACGATTTGAAATTCCCAACTCAACGATTTGAAATTCCCAACTCAACAGTGCTGAAAATTCCCAGTTCCAAACTTATCGGTATTTTCATCTTTTTCTTTATATATACTAGGTAATATTAAAAAGTTCTCTCAGAAGCATTGATTTGTTGCACGCATGTTCCAATGCAGTATTCGTTCTGAAGTCCTAAATCCAATGAAGTCTAAGTCCAATCTTACAAGTTTTGCAATTTCTAATTTTCCCTCGCTTTCATTTGCTAATAATATTAATTTTCTCCAGGCATAAATTTTTCCAACTCAGTGATTCCCAACTTTTAGGGTTTTGTGATTATTTTAGGGTTTTGCGTATTCCTCCCCCCCCCCCCCCCCCCCCCCCACACACACACCTTTCCGAACCCTTCCGATGCCACGGGCCTGCCTGTAAACACCTCTTTCAGCGTTTCATGGTGGCGGTTTGCTTCCTTGACTTGTCGTTTAGAATCGTCAAATAGCATAACATCGGCGCCGGAAAAAATAAGATGTCAAAAAAAAATCGCCGAAAGTTGAAAAAAGTGGATGGTTTTGATTAAAATAGTCGCTTTTGATCACTATTTTAATAAAAATAGTCGCCAAATCTTAGAAATAGTTGTTTCAGTCGCATTTGACAGCCCTGTATTTATTATATAAAAACGTCATCTTTCATCAATACGAAATGAAATAGAAAGCAGCCTAATGTTGTCAGAAAGAGAGTTATTCTCTCTTCTGACAACAGCAGTTCGGGGGGGGGGGGGGGGGGGGACATGTGGCATGTGGTATTTAGGAAGGAAGCGAATGGGCACACTCACTTGTTGAGAACGAAGTTGGACGCGAAGAGCATAAAGAGGCTGAACTCGTTCCCCTGGCAGGAGAAGCCCCTCCTGGCGATCTCGAAGGGCAGCCTCCCCAGTCCGGCTCCTGGGACCAGGACTTTGACGCGAGAGGAATCTCCGCTGGAACAGAAATTCCATTAGACATCTCACCGGGGGTGGGGGGGGGGACTTATCTCGAAAGAGTATATTATTGTTTTAGTTGCCATGACTCAATCCTGAGGACGCAGTGGTTCCCAATCTGTAGATGGCCACTCATTCGAAAATTACGCAAGAACCACCACTTCTTAATAAAGTGTTTAATTTATACCCTGCTTATTAAAAACAACTTTTTAAGTAAAATTATCAAGAATAATAAAACCTATCAAGGTAACAATATCCAATTAGTTTTTTTGTTAATTGCCATAATAAACACTATAAAAGGTTGAAATGAGGATTCGATTATCTTTCCTTTTACATTTTGATTTATTAATTAGATTGTTTCAGTTTTAAAAGGAATACATTTCAGGTAACATTTCTTTTTCAAAAGTAAAATGAAATAATCTGTGGAATTCTCTAGAACAAACCCAAGGATCACTTAGAATAAAGATGAGCGATATTTGAAATAACAATTAAAAGATATCATTATTTCAGTTTTCAATAATTAAAAATATTATTTTTAAGAACTAACAATTCTTTATTTGCTCAAAAAAGTAGTATTTTAAAATTTAAAAAAAAAAAATTGTAAAAATAAGTTTTTCAAACAATAAATGCGCTTAAAATATAAATATATATTTTGTAAAAAATAAGTTTTTCAAGCAATAAATGCGCTGGTGTACGGCTACCGTGTTACACAAGATTCTACACGGGCCATACATCATTTTTCTGGTCAAGTCCAAGTTAGAAAGTTTTCATTGTAATGCCAGGCTCCCTTGCTTACTGCCGTTCAAATATACTTGGTCAAGTCTGTTTCTTTCTTTATAACACTTCTTTATAAACGAAATTTTTTGTTCTCCCCTCTGACTGCAGAATCACAAGATTGTCAGGAGAGCTTACACGTGAACATGCGACGTAAAATTGGCCATGGGAGAAACAGTCCTTCCTTAAATCAACACCAGCAACTTTTAAGGACTGTCTCTGAGCTTAATGTATCGTCATTGCGAAGCACACATTTACGGGAAATTGTTGTCGTTTGAACGGGAAGTGGTAGGCGGAAGGAATCAAAGGAATGCGGGAGATGAAAACTGTTTCTCCCGCACCACATCCTGTGAAGATGGCTGCCTCGATCACGTTACCGTGCAAGGAATTCACTTGGACCCGGGTGCCATTACAAAGCTTAGGCAATATCAGATTCCGTAGCAGCATTATTGGTGCTCCAACTTTCAGAATGAGATTGTGAGGTGGAATACCAGGTGGATTTAAAGTGTGGAGGAACTCCACAGGGTAGTGGACCACGTCCTCTATCTCCACCACAGAGTCCACAGACTTGTTGACGTTTGCTGCGGTGTCGTTTTTAGCTCTTTCGAATAGCTCTTTCCTTAACCCAATTCGGGTAGTTATAGTGAGAATTGGTCAAACCAGGATAAATCTTATCACACAAAATTTTCTAATCTTTAACAATTTCACAGAGATTTTTTAGGAATATGGATTTTGCCATCTTCTTCTTTTAACCTTACATTGCCAATTTCAAGAAGCAAGTTTGTCTTCTGCCTTCAATTCCCATCTGAGGTGGACCCTCATAGTGACTCGCAAAGATAAAACTTTTACGATAGGCCACAGAAAGGATGACTTGAGGCAGGACTTTACCTCATCAGCAGGTGTGCCTCGTGGCACGATAGGTAGCGTATGCCAGTTGTACAGTCATCCCACCCATCAGATGTTTATTACTCGGAATGTCCTGAACAGTCCTGTTCAACTCTTCAATTCTTCCCTCGTGAGCCATAGTACACTCATCCCAAACTATTAACTTGCACTTTTAAGTACCTGGGCAGTAATACTCTGCTTTGAAATATTACACAGAGGTGTTTCAGAGAAATTCAAGTTAAAAAGCAATTTGAAAGCTGAATGTGCGGTCTTCCCACCGTCTAACAAAGTAGCAGCAATACCTGATGAAGCGACAGATATAGCTATTTTTCTGTTTTTTCCTTATATTAACAAGCAACAGATTTAACAAAAAATTTTTACCAGTTCCACGTGGAGCATCAAGAAAAAAAAAAGTCGTCTGTAACCTGAACCAACGCTATCAATAACCTCTTGATATACTTGATTTTGTTCGATATTGAGTTTAGCAACATTTTGAGCAACTAATTGAGAAAGTTGGACTACGTCGTAAGAAATTTCTCTCAAGTATTCGCGATTGATGCTAACTTCATTTAGATTATTGGACGGTGATAGGAGTCCTAAGTGCTGAAGTGGTTGGTTAGACATTAAAAACACTTCGTTTTCTAGAAGTACTAAACATTTGTTGTAACCAATGTTTAAAAAGTGTTCAACGCCAACTTCTTGAAACTCACTCTTTACATGCCTTTGTATATCCTCATAAAGACTGTTTCTGTGTGGTTTCCCAAAGTCTTAAAGGATCTGCCAATTGACAAAACACCAACATGACAGCAAATAGTTCTCGGAACTTGTAAGGGGAGTTAGAAATGGCGGCCATTCACTTGCAGAGAAAAAATATTATTTTATAACCATTTTTTTTCTTCTTTGTAGCTATCTAGATTTTTTATTATTTATTTTGATTTATGCTTTCTAGATACACTAGCAAAATGGAATTTCTTTTAACATTTTTCTAAGGAAATCAATCTCAGCTTAAACATGTTTATTGACAACAAAAAAATACATTAGAGACCGTTTGTACATTAAACCTCTGACGGATAAGCAAAATATCAAACCACTAAGTTTGATTTCACTGCAAAAGAGTTAATTAATCCATGAATTCATTAATTAAATGTATATGACCAACACATTCCTTTAAATAAAATTATTTCAGTAGAGAAGGATTTCAAAAGTCCTTTCCAATGCTTTAAACTTGAGAAATATTTTCAATTAGAGATTTTTTATGAACTATTATATATTTACATATACAACTACTGGGAAAACTGGAGATACGCTGGAGAAAATGTATTCTCAGGCGATTAAGTCATACAGGGGTCCTGATCTGTGTCCAGCGAGGTATAAAAGAATTGGGACACACCACATTTTCAAAGGGAAAAAAAATGCTGAAAATATGTTTGAAAAATCAAAGTTTGATAAGAGTTACTTTGCATTGTATTCTGGATAAGGAACACACACAGTGGGGAAGGAGAAAGGAAATACAGAAGAACGAGAGTACTTTCATTCACTTCATACAACTGAAGGGTGGATGGATGCCTCCATAGAACCAAAATAACAAGTGTTTTAAAAAGGGGTGAAGTCTCTTCTTTCTGTCTACGGACACGAGATCTATTCGTCTACGGACCTGGAGCTCAACAGCGCAGGTGTCCTCACCATAACTATCATTTAAACTGTAACTCAATTAAAAATGGGGGGGGGGGGGGATACTCTTCAATACAAATATTGTTTTACTATTAATTACAATCATTATATTTAACTCCAGAACCAGTGACACCAGCCTCACCTTATTTCGTCATCAAACAAGAACCTTTCGAATCCAAGATTAAGTACAATACTATCCCATTCATTGCAAAAACATTCATTGCAACATATGGAAAAACCACAGGAGATGTAAAAAATTGGCATAAAACAGAATGTGAAATGACATGGGAGAAGACTGAGTAAAAATTACGACACATGAATGTTCCCCTAAAACAGGGGTCCTCATCCTTCGGATGTCCATGGACCACCGAGCTCAAAGTTAGATAAAAATAGATTACCACTTTTATCCACTAAGTAAAATTCAGATAACTTCTAAGTTATGTATAATTCAAGTATTAAATATTATAATTTTTTTGCAAATAATTTTTTTTTAAATCACAATAATGATATTGTGTTTCATTTACATTGTGCTCGTTACTTAAGGTAACATTTCAAATAAATGAAATGCATCTATCTTCAAATAATAAAAAGATATTTGAGTGCATTTTTGAGTATTCACTTATTTCACCAACTTCAATTCGATACATTTTAGTAAAAGTACGGGAGTAAAGATAAAAATTATATCCTATCAAATCGGTAAGTGCCACCTTTACGGACCACTTTGAAGTCCCTCGCAGACCACCAGTGGTCCGCAAATCATTGCAGCACTGCCTCGAACAGCTGAGAAATGGGGGAGGTGCGTGTGTGTTACCCTGTGTGTGGGGCGAAGCGCTCCGAGATCTCGTCCAGGATGGGCCTGAAGGAGGCCTCCCGCTCCTCCCTTCCCTCGGCGCTCCACTCGCGGAACAGCTGGCGGAAGACGGACTGCACCTTCTCCGCATCCGGCGACCCCACCTCCGAGCTCAGCACCTTCTGCGAGAGAGAGAGAGAGAGAGAAAGCATGGGATATTACCACAGAAGTGGTCCGTTTAGGTTTGCGTGGAGGCCATTGACAAATTTACATAGGGGCTAAATTCAAGAACTAATGTTTTTTCTATAAAAAATTGTTTTGAAAATTCATGGATATGAATGAACTAAAAAGGGGGGTTGTAGCCCCTCATAGTTTGAGTTTCCAGGAAGTTGAGTGAAAGGAGGACCAAGTTTTCTGACTCTTTTCTTGGGGGCGGGGAAGGCTACGCGTCTTGTCGCGCTATCAAGATGACCTTGGACACTGCAACTGCCCAGAAACAGCAACTTTGTATGGAGCCCTTTGTTGTATAATCTGAGTATAGTCATTAGGGTTGAGTGAAAGTATAGGCAAAAAAAAAATTCGAATTATAATTTTTAATAATACGGAAAAGTTGCCATTTAGTACCATTTAGACAAAGCCAAAATATTTTTATTCTACCTTTTCATCTTAAGGTTCCCCTCTGACCTTGAATTATAAAAAATGTGCTTTATATTTGCAACTCTGTGACGTTTATCTCCAAAAATTCAATTTCTAATATCGCGGGAAAGTTTACATTTGGTATCATTAAGATAGAGCTAAAATAGCTTTAATTTACCTATTCATTCAACAGTTTTCTTCCTTTACCAACGCTGGCAAGGGAATGTGACAGATACAACGAGTCTGAGAGAGCAGCATCAGCAATCTCAAGGGCCGTTCTTTAATATATGTGTTAAATTACGGAACAAGCTTTTTGAAGCGTGATTGACAACAACAAAATCATGAGCAGGGCCTGATCAATCATTAGAGCCCAACTTTTATTTAATTACAATAAATTGTGTTGAAGGTGCTTATACTTTAAAAAATATATTATTACTGCAATTTTTTTGTTACTTTTCAGCAATTTCAAAAAATGTTTTATAATTTCTTGATTTTTAAATGAATAAGGGATTTAATATATAAAGTTTTTTTATTCTTCGAGGCGTTATTTTACTAAAGGTGGCCCCTGACAGTGATATTGCGCCTATAGTATTGAATTTTCTAAATCAGGCCCTGATCATGAGAGAGGAAACAAGGAGCATACAGATGACAGAAAGACCGACATTACTACAGAGATTGTACCTCGGTGGCAGAAAGGACAAGAATGTTTGCTATTAAAATGCTTGTACGTGGTACAAATAATATATACGGAAAGGCAACTTTTCCGCACTATTATATCTCATTAATCACATTTTGATTTTTTCACTTCACCCTAATGGTCATTCGTTAAACATTTTGAGGGAGGGGGAAGGTAAATAATTTGCGGTAGAAATGAGGAGTTCAGTGGCTCTGAGAGTGAAGCAGGAGGCAAAGGTGGTTGCTTCTGCAAATATGTGTGTCGTTTGCTTCATTAATAGCGGGTTTAGGTAGTCAGGTAATTTATCTTTCCCTTGTGTTTTTATTAGTGTAAATTTATATATTTTAAGTGATGCAAAAAGTGAAGCTGGAGTTGTAAACACTATTGAGTTTTATTCAAGTATGAATTAAATGTGTGATTAGGGAGGCACTAGTAACTGTTAGATGACATTTTGGACAAAAGCTTAGAGTCGCCCTTGGCATTGTTTAAAATAATTTATTATTTTGACTAATCTACCTAACTTTTAATTCTAACATCATTTATCAAAGTTTAAATACAATGGTGATACTTCACATAGCTTCATGTAATCTACGAAATTTAATGTTCGTGGAGAGATTTGGTAAGATATTTAAATGTCTCGACACTCTCCCTTGCTCCGTCAATTCACCCATAAATATTTATATTTACGCCGAAGCATAGTTTTTATTAAATAAAAAATCATATGGGCTGGACAAAAATAATCTGGAACAAATCTATATATATAAGCGAAAGCCACTGACTGACTGATTGACCACGAGATCTCCAGATACAAAAGACCTAGAGTGCTGAAATTTGGAACACAGATTCCTCTTGGACCCTAGGGGTGCACTAAGAAAGGATTTTTAAAAATCGCCAAATTAATAAAAACATCTCCAATTTAATAAAAACATCGCCAAATGATTAAGAAAATCACCAAAAGAATAAGAAATTCCTCAAATTAATAAAAATTTCGCCAAATGATTAAAATATCGCCAAATACACTAAAATCTATATATTAGGTTGGAGGGAAAGTTCTGTCGTATTTTAAAGAAAATATTTGCATTCATTTATAAAAATATGTGTTTAATATTAATAAATTATATATGCTCCGTTATTTGTTACAACCTGTTGCCATCTAACAGGTAACCTGTTTTTCCTGTTTTTTCTCATTCTTGGAGTTAAAATAGTCAGCAACTACCTTAGAAACACTTTCAAAAGACGTGAATTTTTTTTCCCGTTAGATAATTTTGTAATAAGATTTTGTTCTCTTAATATTCTCGTAAAGAATCCACTTTTCATCTCCAGTAACCAGCCTGTCCAAAAACGGCTCCACATTGTGTCTAATCAGATGTAATGAACACATTCTTACACGATCAGACAAATTATTTTCCGTTAATTCATGTGGAACCCAAACACTTTGCTTTAACACAAACCCAACAGATTTAATGTGATCTCCAACAGTTGTATGATGAATGCCAAACTCTTCTGCAATTTCTCGACTTGTTAAATGAGGATTTTTTTTTTTCCAACATGGATCGCAAAACATCATTATCGATCTTGGATGGTCGTCCAGATCGATCACTTTCTTTGAGGCTCAGATCCCCGGAACGAAATTTGCTAAACCATCTTTGACAAGTACGAACATTTACAATATCTTTTCCAAATACCGCACATAAATTTTTACATGCAACCGATGCGTTGCTTCCTTTTTGGAATTCATATAAAATGCAGTGTCGTAAATGCACTTTATCTACTGACATGTTTTTCACTTTAAATATCACAAGTAAATGATGAACGGTAAAAAAGGGCACCTTTTATATTATACAGCAGCTAAAAAAACAAAAACAAAAATCATATTGACTCACTAGTCAGTTGTTCTTTTTATTTACAAGAAAAATCACCTGCCTATTTAAAATACGACAGAACTTTCCCTCCAACCTAATATATATAAAAGCGAAAGCCACTGACTGACTGATTGATCACGAGATCTCCAGATCCAAAAGACCTAGAGTGCAGAATTTTGGAACACAGATTCTTCTTGGGCTCTAGGGGTGCATTAAGAAAAGATTTTTAAAAAACATCTCCATAGGATTAACATGGAGAACATGTAACAATGTAAAATATAAAATTGAAACAATGGAAAATGTTAATATTATGAAACCTATGAGGAGTATTTTGATTGGCTGATGACTAAATATCGCCAAATTGTCGCCAAATTAATAAAAACATATTGCCAAATAAATTAAAATTTCCCAAAATTAATACAATATCGCCAAATGAACTGAAATATGATCATAAATGTAAAAATAACATAAAAATAGCGAAATTAGTGTCAAAAAGTGATAAAATGTCAAAATGGTGAAAATATGATTGGACAACGGGATATTTCGTACTACAATTATGAAAGTTAAACTTGGTATGGAGGTATATTTAGAGCCAAAATTGCTCACAAGGATAGGATTTTCTGGTAGTAGAATTCAAAAATTCGAACTATAATTGCCAAAAGTAAAAATCCTCGCCACTTATCCACACTCATCACTAATTCTCTACTTTCTGTATACCCAGGAAGATGAAATTTGACAGAATTGTTACTTATATCTTGCATAGAAAAAAAAAGTAAGCTATCGGGTACGTACAAGCCACACTATACCGTAATAATATCCGGCCCGTCGCACCGGGGGGGGGGGGTAAAGACCCCCGACCAGGCCCGTCGCACCGGGGAGGGGGAATCTGACCCCCTACAAGGCCATCACACAGGGGGGGGGGGGAGTTTAACTGTGAAAAAGAAAACAAAAGAAACAAAACGAAAAATCCCACATGTCATTCATGCTACAACCAAAAGTGCAAGCTATACGAAAAAGAAATTATCAAACTGAAGAGAAGAATACATTATGAATAATATAAAGGTTCAAGACAGGAAGCCCATCGCTAAATAAAAGTTTGTAATTTAGCCCCTGTGCACTCAGTTAGCTTGGTGTTATCCATTATTTATTATTTTACGTGCCGGGAGGCCAGTTATGTTACTACTCTACCTGTGAGTAAGTTCTGTTGAGTTTTGTGCAGAGGGAGTTTTACCAGTTTTACTTGAGGAAATTTAGTCATGTCGCAGTTGAAAAAACGCGCGTGTTTATCTTCTAAAGTAAAAGAGAAAATTTTAAAAACAGTAGAAGAGAAAATCTTAAGCAAGACAGAAATCTCTGAGAAATATGAAATTCCAAAGAATGGCCTATCGACAATTTTAAAAGCAAGAGAAAAAAAAATCGTTGGACATGCAAACAAGACCAGCAGGAGTACCCCTCTCGAAAATATTTTAGAGCTGCAAAATATCCCAAACTGGAAAAGGCTTTGCTTGTTTGTGGATGAGGAAAATAATAGGAATAAACATTCCGATTGATGGTAATGTGCTTAAGAAGGAACAATTGAACTGCTTTGTTTAAAACTCAACATCACAAACTTCAAGCCGGTTGGCTGCAAACATTTAAATCCAGACACAGTTTGAGCTTCAAGAAACTGAATGGCTATCAGAAATAAGAATTTTTTTTGTGGAGAACAATGGTGAAATACTTTCCATCGATGAAATGAAAAAAAAAGCGATTTTTCTGATGTTGGATTTGTCATCAATAAAGCTATATTGATTATTTTTTATTTCACTATATTATTTTACAATTGTCTCTTATAAAGTATAACTAAATATAAATTTACTTCCTAATATAATCTCGAAATACTGTTTTATTTATAAAAAGAAGACAGTTTAATAAAAATAAGCATATTTTTTTTTTCTACTTCTTATGATTTTCGATTTTACGAACAATTTGGTTGTAAAACCGAGCGTCTACTGTATTTTGTTATTAAGCATAATTAATACTACAAAGGATTATTTAACAGACTTATTAAATACCTCCTCGTTTGTAATTTGTTTTAAGGAGTATCATTAATCCAATAACATTACTCCTGTATCCAACTGGTAGGCATGATTTACTTTGGCATAAACATTTGTAATTTGTTACATTTAATGAGAGTGGTTTGCACATAAAACGAAGAAAAGCAAACACACCAATGGATCAACCATCAGAATTACTTAGTGCTCCATTAGAAAATGGGAGTAGCACACCAGGCGAATCAAACATTTAAATGTATCAATGATATTTTGAACTTATTAAATACCCTTAAATATAAATGTAATTATAATTTTAAAATAACTAAAATTTTAGCATCTAAAAAATAAAATATTTCCAAGATACTGCAGGATGGCAAACTTTTTTTTATTCTCGAAATATAGCTTTTTTTTTTTTTTTAATTAATCGAACAATGATTATACATTTTTTTTATAGTGCCATTAAGTTAATTTTAACACGCTTCGTTTGAAAGTAGCACGATTTGTACAGTTTTTGTAACAATTATCAGCTTTCCACAATGCTGTAAGTTTATGAAAATAGGAAAAAGGGCGTGATTGAGTACTTCTTGATTTTAGCCCATAATTATAATAACCATAAAAACCTAAACCTGAAAAACTAGCTGTGTTAATCCTATTCAATCGAAGAACTACTTGGGGGGGGAACAAAGTTGGGTCAGCCTTGGGCTTGAAAAAAAATCGAAGAACTACTATTCATCTCGTAATACAATTAAAAAAGCTAAAATATTAGATACATTTATTTTCAAACATTTATCACTAACAAATTTACAATATAGATTAATACTTGATTTTTGAAGTAAAACGTCTTTAAAATCAATCAACTCCTTGGCGTATCTGGACAGAAATACCATGTAACGCTTTTAGAGTGACCCTTTCTGACACTTTTACTGCGAGACAAATATTACTATTTACTTAAATTGGTTCTCGTCCGATAGGAAATTAGTTGTCGATGGGTGTACAATTTAGTAAAAGAAAAGCACACATAGGGCGTGGATGGAGCACGCTGCATCAGACGGAACAATTTGTCTTCCTTTTGCTTGAGAGGTTTCTGTTGACGACCATTTCCAATTTCTCTATAATCTGCTAAAATGATGTTTCACCTATAATCATTCTCGATGTGTTCCGATACAGCCACATCTGAATGATTATTGGCGATAACATAATTTTATATGAACTATTTACGTAGACGATATTAGCCACCCTGTCGGGGAAGGCTAGACCCTCCACCCCCAACGTCAGGCAATTCCTGGAGCCGCCACTGTCCGATTAGGTCTTTGCTTCAGCTACAGGTCTCTTTTTGTGAGAGATCAGGGATCTTTTGGGGAATGGTCACAGTGGTTAAGGGTTTATGACTAGTTCCACCGCACAGGGGCACATACTTTTGGAGGGTTTTTGTTTAGTAATGAAAACAGGTTGAAAAGGCTGTACAGTTTTGGCACTAAAGTCTTCGAATGCTATTGGCATGCCACTGTTTGTGTAAAAAGACAATCAAAGGAAAGAAACTGTCAGAATGCAAACAGGTGGAGGCAGGTGACAAGCGCAGAGGATCAAAATTTGCCGCACTCCTTAACTTATAAGGAATCTACCACCAAAGCCGTTGTGATGATTTGGTAACAGTTATCACAACAACCTTAGTGGTAAATTCCTCAAAAGGTAAGGAGTGAGTCAAATTCTGATAACCTGGCGCCAGTACTTCACGACATACTGGCAACCAGAAAATTACTTCAAAAGGGTGCATTATTTTGCTACCATTTACACTTCTTCTGCCAAAACGCTGCCAAAAGGTGGTTGCAATGAGAGGGATGCCACTCACCGTGTCCTCGCTGTGGTCTGCGTTCTGGAAGAGGTGAGCCACGTCCCTGAGGATGACCTTGACCACTTTGTGGTTGTGCTCGATGGCCGCCCGCACCCTGTCCAGGTGGCTGCGGTGGCCCCTCAGCAGCTCCCGGTGGCGGGAAGGGAGGGAGGAGATGTACTGCACGGAGCCCCTCAGGTGCCTCAAGCTGTTCAGTCTGCAGAGGGGGAGAGAGAGAAAGGTTTACATGTTGTGCTCTTGCACCACTGAAACAACGTATGGCTTAGGGACTGCTCATTTATTACATCAGCGGTTCCCAACATTCCAACCAGGGGTGTGCGCAAAAATAATATTGATAATGTCGGAAAACACCTGAAAAACGGAAGTAATAGGTGTAAATATAGCAAGTGATTCTTCTTTAAAATCGGATTTTTTTTAAAAAAAATCTCGTTAATTTCTAGGTAGGATTGAAAGAAAAGTGCCAAGATCACAGCTATAAAGAAATAAAACATTTCTTTAAAAGAATCTACATCGTGTATTTCAATATTACCGATTTTTCGATTGTCATCATATCACTAAGAATTTTATAGATATTTTACACTTTATAAATCGCCAATTTAAATCGAAAGACAGGTTAATTTGAATACACAGTAATAATACTATGTATTCAAATTAACCTATGTTTGCTTAAAATTGTCAATATACAAAGCGTTAAAAATATTTATGGAATACTTATTGATAATAAAACAATTGGAAAAAAATTGGTAAAATATTAGAATACCGAAGTTTCTTTAGATACCCCATTTAAAGAAATTATAAACATTTAGAATAGTGTTCCAAGTTGACTAACTCATTGACCATGTATAGTGTCCTAATCTAGAAGGGCCAGTGTGGAGAAAGCCATTTGAATCCATGTAGTGAACACTTACAGGTCCATATAACTTATCCATATGGGCTAGATGGACAGCCCATACGGATCCAGAAAGAAACGATCCCTTTTGTACTGTAGTGAACAAGTTTGGTTCCCTACATAGACCCATATGAAATTTACCATACTTGGCAATATAGTTTATCCATATGGCCCCTGATGGGCAGCCACATAAATCCAGAAAGAAACGACACCTTTTGTTCTATACTGGCCTAATTGGGTAATCCCATATGGGCTCAGTTGAGAAATCCCACATGGGCCAATGGGGGGAGGGGAACCCAACTAGGCCAGTATAGAACAAAGGGGGTAGTTTCTTTCTGGGCTGCCCATCAGGGCCCATACGGATAACCCATTACCAACCCAAGTGGGCCCATATGGTCATGCTACTTGGGTAATAAAAAAAGATAGACACAGTTGCATTGTGGAATTTTTTTGGTTTTATGTTCCCAACAGACATCTTGTAAGTACTAATTAATGACTTACTCAGGATAGAAAAAAAATCAAATAATTATTGCACAGCAGTTTTAATTTATCTTTTACAAATTGATGGTAATAAAAATAATTTCGCAAAGGCCCCGATATTACTCATATACAGACAACTCTCGTTATTTCGAACTCGATGGGAAGTGTATAAAAATTCGAGATATCGAAAATTCGAGTTATCGAAAATCCTATAAAAAAGCTGTTTTGGTAAAAAATAAATACTATTATTCTTACACGACTTTATTTAACATATCTATCCAAAATAGTTTGGTGAGTATTTCTATTTTTTTCGAAATCAATTATATTTTCCAAATGCACGATTGCTTGAAATGTCTCTGATGTTTTAATTTCCGGCCTCGATTCAATGAATGCACGCATAGTTTTTATGAAAGATAGAGCCTCTTACAAAGTTATCTTTGGAGGAGGTTAGCATTCTTCATTATCATTCTTCTTCTGAGAGCGCTCTCTCATCAAATGCTGCTATAGAGAGTGCATTGCATTATCGTTTTGTAGCTATTATTCGCAGCGACAAATCAACACCACATGAAAGCCTAAACAAAAATGAGAAGGGGTCGAGTGTCGTCTTCATATTTTAAGTGAGTTGCTTTCTGGACGGTCGGTAATGTTCCAAGAAAGTGACTCGCACTTTACCGAAAACGCCAGATGGCTTGAGGGACGATAAGTCATTAATATTCCTTGGACTGACTCTGCGTTAAAGAGGAGGGGATACAGCTCAGGGAATCCAGTCTGGCGACATTCAAACAAAAGGGTGAGGCGCAGGTAAGAATCCATTGTACGTATACCCTTTCAATAACGCACAATAAGAAAGAGAACTGATAAAGAAGAACGTGGCAATTACATATATGCTAAAGGTTCTTCAAAATCTGTAGTTTTGAAAGGAAAACAAAATTTTGAGTTGTGAGGAAACTTCGAGTTATCGAAAATAACGACGAAAAACTTCGAATTAAAGAGATAAAATTACATTAAATAAGTAATGAAGGTGCAGGGAAATCGATTTTTTTCGAGATATCGAAAAATTCGAGTTATCGATTCCTATAATTTTCTGCCTAATGTACTTTTAAAGGAAATAGAAGACAGCCAGTATTGTCGAAAAATATTTTTGGTCGGCAAGATGGTTTTTAACAATAATGTTATGAAGGGAAGATCTACATGTAAATTTCAAATAGGAATAACGTATGGGAAAATGGAAAATGTTCTATAACTCTTGAACGGTTGCAGATATCCACATGAATCAAAGCGCTTATTTTAAAGTTGAGAAAATATTGTTAAAATGGTGGAAGTTTTATAAAAATCCGTTCCGTCGTTTTTGAGTTAAAATCGGACAAACAGACAGAAACAATGTAATGTGATTTTCTGAATCCGTGTATTCTAATTCATGCAAACAAACTGAAAATTAGGGGTTTTGTTCGAATCCACAGTCACCACTCCATTCTTATATATATATGTGGTGATTTAAACAGTGACGGCCGGTGGTCGACAATGTTAGAATGAGTGCAACTGGAAACTGTGTCACTCCCCTCACTTTCCACAACCATACATAAACGGAAATTCTTTTATCTTTATTACCCAAACTCAAATCAAAGTTTCCTTTCAATATTTATGAAATGATAACATGCGAAAAAAATTGAAATCAAGTATTTTTGGAAAATTAAATCAATCCTCCTTCTTTTAAACTTATAAAGACAAACTTAATATTTATTAAGACAAAAAATATATAGACATTCCCTATCTTTAAATCTGACTGACGTCAAATTCCATTGTTACAAAATTTCAATATGTAACACCTTAAATTACTTAAACAGATCCTCATCTTTGAAACATATGAGAGCCCCGTTTACCAAAGCCCTAAAAGGATGTATTTCTTTTGAAAATCTCCAAGCTCTCTCTCCTGCCTAGAAACTTTCCTGGAGCATTGTCAGAACCACTTACCCCTCTGGGCAAGAGGTTAATTCAAAATTAATAAATTGTTAAAAATTACAATGAACTCCACTCTATCTTGATGGAAATAATGGCTATCTGTGGGAGTGGGTCCTTTCGGGTTTTTCCTTCGAGATGGGCCCCGAACCCGAACAGTCGGCAATAGCCAAATATACTGCTCTAGTGCGACGTTAATTAACCTCATCGAACTTAACAATTGAAATTTCCAACTCAACATTGCTAAAAATTCCCAGTTCCAGCTTATTGGCATTTTTCAACTTTTTTATAAACAGTTCTCTCAAAAGTATTGATTAGTTCCACGTATGTTCCAATGCAGTGTCCATTCAGAGGTCTGATTTAAATTTAATCTTACAAGTTGGGCAACTTATAATCATCCCTATCATTTGCTAATAATACCTATTAATTTTCTTCAGACATATTTTTTTCTAACTCGGGTTTGTAAAACTCTAAACTAAAATCATAATAATAATCACACGATCTCATTGTCGAATTATTATTACTTTTAATGTAAAAAGTTTCATATAGACATAGATAAAAGAAGGGAGTTTGATCTATTTTAAGAATTGAAGGTCATACAGTAGTATTTTTCTATGTAATGATATGCTGTTTGTTTTTCCAAAAATAAAAACAGAATGAACAAATGCAAGGCGCCAACGAATTATGTTTGCAGCTGTCTGTCTAGAAATATGAAAACAATGTTCCTCAATTTAGAAGAATTTATTTTATTTTTAAAATGTGGAATTTTTTTTAAAGAATAACGATACCACATTCCTTTAAAAATTTTTTCATTTGATTTTCAATGGGAGGGGTTTAAACCCGCTGAACCCTCCCCCCTTTTTACCTATGTGCCTCTGGTAGTGGGAGGAAGTTGAGGTTCACATATTTCCCTTTGTTCAGTAATGCAGTAAAACAATTGACTTTTAATTTAGTTTTAAAAAGTGCAATATTAAAAAAGTGTGAAATCTACCCTATTTGTGCCCAAGTAGCTATTCCGACTTGGAACACCCTTCTACTTTCCAAATAACCTTTTAAATTCCCGTATTGATTTTGAATTGTTAATCGAAACTTAATATCTTTCCACAATTCGGTTAAATATTAACATTTAAAGTATGAATAATATTAATATCAGGAATGTCACACACAAATCACATCTCTTGCAAAAATCTCTTAAAGGGTAATGTTATGAGCCTTTTTGTGTGTAGATTTACATTTTTCATAAACAGTAACATTTTCAAATCCTCATATTTGTGTATGTTTCCCATTGTCGCATTTCAAACTATGGGAACGTCCATTGTTACTCGTGTGACAGTCAGAGAAAATTTGCATAAAAACGTACATTTTTTACAATACTAAACATATTTAGGATAAAATTCAAAATTACTATTTAAAAGTTCATGTCATTCCGCTTCATAAAACATATCTAATATGTAATTTAGTATATTTTTGTTGTCTAGGAAATAAATCAAAATTTTGTTACTCTTGTGACCACTGGAAAAGGCAAAATACAAAAAGTGTTTTTAAAGTAGAATTCCTGTGAATTATATGAGAATACAAAACTGAAATTTACAAATATAATAGAGTAATTATATCTCTTCAAAAGGGAAAAACTTTTGAATCTCTTTGACAAAATCTGAATTAATGGCATTGTTTTAAGTAAAAGGCTAAGCGTTACTCTTGTGACATTTTGTCCACAATTGAATTTCTGCTTAAAAACCTCAAAAAATCATTAATATGTGAGCTAATTCTCGATTTTTTTTTATATACAACAGTTTTAAACATTGATAGGAGTCTAAAATAGCTTAAAAGGGTATAGAATTATTATATTAAAAAATAGTTTGCTAAAAAAATATTTTACAAATATAAGAGCAACAAAATTAGCCACAATTTGGTTTCTTTTGTATCAAATAGCATGATCATAAGGTTCAAACTTTTGAATTCTTTTTACTTTTGTGTGTATTAAAGCTCCTTATTTGATATTCATCATATACTGTTATAATTAACGGACCACAACATAGTTTACATTCCCCTACTGGTTATATTGCAATTTCTCGGCTCCTTTGCAGTCTGTTACTGAGCAGAATTGCTCTTCGTCTTCATCATCGGTTTCACTTGCAGTTTTATTGCTGTTTGCTTTATAAAATATGAACTCTTTGTAGGAATTATCGTGGGTTACAGTCAATGGTAGATAGTGGCATTTTTGGTAGCTTCGACAAAGTGTGTTTTTGTGTGCCCTTCACTATACAACTTCTCCAAGAGTAATACGCAAATGAATTCTTTGGCTATGATTTCTTCATTCGGTACATAAAGTATGTTTACCTTTGTTGCACCATGAACAAGTTCTGCAAAATCAGCAGCTTTTTGTATAATTGCTTTTTACCATGCACTTCATTTCACAGATATCACTTAAAAAAAGAAAAACAGCACCGATTCCATCTACAGCACTCGTATCATAAGCTGTTGAAAAAAAATGTCCATGAAAACTGTTAATATTTAAGTTTGATTTAAGTGCTGACATGTTTACAAAATTATATTTTTGTTTAAATTGACCTGTGCAACCATCAGAAAAAACTGGATAAACTTTTGACCGATGTATTTTCTTGGAGATGCTGCATTTAAATATTGTGCAAACACATTTACAGAAAATCTGTCTTGTATTATATAATAGTCGTTCTATGATATCTTTTCAAAATGCACATTCTGAATGTCTACCAACATTCAAGTAAAGTATCAAAGCACCAGCGACATAACAAAATTGAAACAACAAATTTCCCAACTTAACGATTCGAAATTCCCAACTCAACAGTGCTGAAAATTTCCAGTTCCAACTTATCAGTATTTTTCATCTTTTTTTATATACATTTTAGGTAATATTAAACAGTTCTCTCACAAGCATTGATTTGTTGCACCCATATTCCAATGCAATGTCCGTTCTGAGGTCTAATTTAAAAGTAATGATACAAGTTAGACCATTTCTAATATGCCCTAGCTTTCATTTGCTAATAATATTAATTTTCTTCAGGCATAAATTTTCTCAAATTGGGGATTTTTAGAAGTAGAAATTCCCAACTTTCAGGGTTTCCAGATTATAGTGGGGCTGTGTTCCCCCCCCCCCCCCCCTCCGCTGCTTTTGGGCCTGCACAACACTCTAAATCAATAAATCTTTAGGAATAGAGAAAATAAATTTGCAACTCTCCTATGAATTACTTTGAAAGTTTTTATGAAAACCACAAATACACACATTCTGAGGACCGGCTGTCATAATTGTTCTGTAATTTTAAAGTAAATAAAAAATTAAGATCATTCATTTTAAAAACATGAATGAATGCAATTTAATTTGTTTTAAATTAATTATGTAATAATTTATTAATATAATTAATAATGGAAAAACTACTCAAGAACTTATTCTTAAAAAAGGCAAAGCCAAATAAACTTAAAATATTGTTTTTGTTTTGTTCTAAAGACAACCTATTTGATTTACTTGCCAGAAATGTTATGCGTTACTCTTGTGACACAGTCATTTGTTACTCTTGTGACAACACAACAGAGGATGTTCTGCATGACACAAAAATATAAATGGTGTAAAATATGTCTTATTCCACCAAATCAGAGATTAAACGGTTTAAATTAAAAATGTTAAGTAGTTTTTACAAATTTGAAACTTTTATATGTTTTTTGTTACTCTTGTGACAATTAAACATCACTATTAAATACAGTTAAAATTTTATTCAAAAGCTAATCTAAAATATTTCAACTATATATATATGAAAAATATGTAAATGGATTATGAATTTGTATATATAATGATTTCAATTAATGAACAAAATTAATAAAATAATATACTATGATCGAAGTGACATTTTTGGCCCCAATAAAAGTGAACAAATAAGTCAAATTTCAGAACAATTTCACTGCAAACTATTATTCTTATGAAATAATACATTACAAATTCATATCCAGCAACTTTCTAGGATTAAATTGATATACCACACTTACAGTTTGGTTAAAATTTTAATTTCAGTAAAAAGTTTCATTTTTGGTGGACGTTCCCCTATATTCAATTAACATTTTCATGCTCTTTTTTTACTTCCCAGGTATTATAACATAACAGCTTTTCGCAAATGAAACATTTTTTTAAAAAAATAAAATTGACATTTTGACAGAAAAATGGCTTGATGTGATGCAGGAGGAGGAGCTTGCATCATTGGAAGAAAGTGAGACATGGGATCTGTGCAACCTTCCAGAAGAGCAGTTGGCAGTAAATGGGTATTCAAAATAAAGAAGAGCACAGACGGAAGTACACAGCAGTTTAAAGCACGTCTAGTGGCTCAAGGATTTTCCCAGAAGTACGGTGAAGCTTATGACGAGACTTTTGCACCAGTAGTACGTCAAACAACTCTACGTACTTTGTAATCAGTAGCAGCTAAAGAGAAGCTTGTGGTTCACCACTTTGATGTTAAGACAGCATTTTTGAATAGTGAGTTGACTGAAACAATATTCATAAAACAACCACCTGGCTTTGTCAAAGGTGACTCGACACAAGTATGCCTATTGAAGAAAAGCATCTATGGTCTTAAGCAAGCTGCTAAAGTTTGGAATGAGACAGTGCATAAAGTTATTGTCAATGCTAATTTCCAAAAAAGTAACTGATCCATGCTTTTATTTTAAAAGATCATGTGATAGCATATGCTAAATTTTAATTCATGTTAATGACATTTTAGTGGCTGGCAAGTCCGAATTTGAAATACATGAAGTTGAAGGTATTTTGTCAAATCAATTCAAGATAAAAAATCTGGAACCTGTTCATCATTATCTTGGAATTGATGTTACCAAGGACTCTGATGGTAACTTTGTACTATGTCAATCAAGTTATATAAAGAAAATTGTGGATGATTTTGGTCTGTCAGATGCTAAGCCAGTCAGAACACCTATGGATCCAAACTACGAAAAGTTGGAACCTGGTGATATGTTGGCCAATAACAGCAGGTACCAAAAGCTACTTGGTTGTCTGTTATATGTGGCAATAAATACGAGACCAGGCATTGCAGCAAGCGTCAGTATCCTTGAACAGAAAGTTTCTGCACCATACCAGGAAGATTGGACTTAACTGAAGCAAGTCACTAAGTATCTGAAATCTACAGCAAACACGAAATTGAAGCTGAGCAACATCCAAATGACAGAAAATAAGTCATTTTATGGTTATGCGGATGCAAACTGGGCAGAAGACCGAAGAACCAGAAAGTCAAATAGTGGATACGTGTTCTTCCTAAATGACGGTCTCATAAATTGGAGTTGCTGAAAGCAAACATGTGTTTCCTTATCATCTACCGAGGCAGAGTATATTGCTTTATCTGAGGCATGTCAAGAAGCTCTGTGGTTACGCCGTTTGTTGAGGGACATGTTCCAAGATGTTGACAATGCGACGTTAAATAATAATGATGTACGAGGACAATCAAAGTTGTTTGTGTTGGGTTAACAGTGGAAAATTTTCAAATCGAAGCAAGCACATTGATACACAGTATCATTTCATAAAAGACTGTGTCGAAAAGAAACTTATTGAGTGTGCTTATTGTCCATCTGAGTCAATGGTTGCTGATCTGTTAACAAAACCTCTACCTGTAAAAAGGCATTGTATGCTTAGGGAAATGTGTGGAGTCATATAAACGAGGAGGAGTGTTGAAATTATCGATACTATTGTAATTAATCATAATTGTTTATGAGTTGTGATATATTCTGATTTGTATCTGGCAACACCTGTTGCATTCTTCTTTTTGTTTACATCTTAAAGCTTGCACGCTGCAGTTTTTCACCGTCCATTTACTCTCAATGAATTCGTTCTTAATCATCCTTGTGTACCATAAATTGCTTTCCACCAGCTGCTAATTATAAAGTATTAAACCACCGTCAACTAGGGAGGGCATTTCTAGCACTGGTGCGGAAGAACCCTCATCAACTCTGTGTTAAAATAGGCCCTGAAACAATTTATAAACGAGTAATGTTTAAAAGCTAATAGTATAAGAATTGTTTCTTATGTCATATTTTCCTTGATAAAACATATTTCGTCTCTAACACGACAAAAAAAGGAAATAAGGAAACACTCAACTGATTACCTGAGCAAGATTCAGAATATGAGATAGTCTTGAGCACCAAACATTAAGGGGGGGGGGGGGATATTTTTTGTCTTTTTTGGTAGAGTGAACCCTTTCAAAAAGTTAAATTTTACAAATTTAAGGTTGAGAGGCAGATTCCAAGTCCTTACCAAATTTAATAACAAATCGTTTGGTAGCGATATAAAATTCTGAATGTGCTGCTGTTCAAAAAAAAATATCATACTTATAGGTGAATTCCGGGAAAATGTTGCCATGGCACTTAAAATTTTAAACTTTATGTTGAGTCATTTGTCATATACCATTTTTTTCAGAAAGGTATGAACTTTTTGAATCTTAACATATTTTTTTTAAATTAATATAATGACTTTTATATAATCAAGGTCAAAGTCACTTCTTTACTATATGTTTTTGCAGTGCGGAATATCTACATTTTGTTTCATACTATAACTTGACTAAAATCCCTTACCAAAATAAAATAAATAGGTTAACTTTTATACTTTATTCATGTAGTTAATCTTTCTATTAATTTTTTTTGCAAAAAAATATTTTTTACCCTTGAAATCAATAACTTATTAATTCAAACCATAAATGTCCTTCCATTACCAAAATACTATATTTCAACCACCTCACTAAGAAACCATTGGGTCTACAACTTAAAGAATTTTTGTACAAAGCAGACTTATGACACTTATTAATTAGAAACAGCAACAATTTTATTTTGTTTTTAATTTAGATGTTTTTTAATGGTAACGGAAGGACAAAAAACATGGTAACGGAAGGACATAAATGCGGTAACGGAAGGACACTTTTGTATTAACTGATTTTGACTGAACTTTCCACAACTAAACAAACTAATTTTCAGTTATTATTGAAATTCAAACACATATAAATATTATATATACTTATTAACTGTATTTTCTATCTTAATACCCTCCCCTGCTATTTAATAAGTATGTCACAAATACATTGAGTTTCAATTAAAACTGGTACTACTTTTCTATTTATTCACTATATGGGTTCTTTCTACAATAAAGCCATAAAATGGAAAAAAGAAGAAAGTTTAAAAGCGATTTCTTACGTTAAGCGACGCATACAGAATTTCAGCAAGAAAATATTGATATTAATGTATCACTATAAAAAGTTCGCAAGCTCAGACCCCAGTTTGTTTTGTTACAAATATACCTTCTACTTAAAGTTCGTCTAAATTGTTTTGTTACCAAATATATAAATACTAATGAACAAAATTTAGCACATTTAAAATGAAAGTAATGGAATGAAGACAGAAAGCCATAAAAAAAAAGGTTGTGGAGTTCATTTATAAAGTGCCTTTATGCTCTTGAAAACAAATCTGCACATTTTTAAAGCATATTTTTATTAAAAGACATGGGAATATTGTCTTTTAATAAAATAATTCAAAGAAGATGAAAATTTTAGTTGTACAAGTTGATTTAACATTCAAGAACCAACTTAACATTCATGTTTTATCAGTATAACATCATGGCTACATTGAAGCATTTTTGCCATTAATCAAGGCAAAGGTACTGTAAATGTCCAAAGTGGTTAATGGGAAATTTACCACTATTGCCCCATCAGATAAAATAATTGATTTCTCCAACAGATAAAGTAATTCTTTCAAGAAAGATGGAACAATATCCTCCTCTTCCTGACACATGCAATACTTATTATTTAAAACCAATTTCAAAATATATTATTGAGTATTGTGAGTACTCTAGTTCTATAGAAAGAAAGGTATTCAAAGAAAACATACAATCAAACATAAAAGATGCAGACAAGGCATATGGGTCAAGCAATGCATTAGCTGTTAGTGACTTTTAGTTAGTTGAATGGCAAGGACTAAAAAGTATTATGTTAGGAAAGTGCTTCATTCAATGATGTCATTGTAGAAGTATTATGTTTAAGAAAATAAAATAATGAATGACTAAATTTATATTTCCTGAAAAAGATGGTAACTGCTGGAATTGACTCAAATAAAATAACCAAAAATTGGATAAGCAAAAAATTTAAAATTAAAAGATTTTAAAATTTTAAAAATGGCTTTGGAAAAAGAATTTGTTGCAGAATTAGATTTTAAAACAGCTGAATAAGCAGAATTAAACACTTATTATTCTTATAACACTTTTTCAAAATATTAATGAGTAAATTGTTGTAAAACAATCCAATTTTACACACTTGGAATTTTTGTCCTTCCGTTACCTTAAAAAAACATCATATTTTTGGGCATAATATAATAATTTCTAAAAACTGCACTGCAATTTATAATAATTGAACTCTTCTTTAAGTGTTCTAATTTTTCTAGATTTTTCCTTTTTACGGTTTAGCTGAACTTTTAATAAAAAGATGTAAGTGTGGTATACCACTTCAAAAAAACGTCCTTCCGTTACCATTACTAAAATTTAAGTTTAAAAAAAAGTTATTAAGTGCTAAATTCTAGATTTTGCATTTTTAATAAAATGCAGTAAAGTGTATAAAAGTCTACCTATCAGTTATTTGAAATAAAATATATTTTTTAAATTATGACCATAAGTTGTTGTACAAACTGGCCTTCCGTTACCGCCGGAATTCACCTATAACATTTTTATTTTTTATCATAAAATTTCTAAGGGATCAAATGAACGTCATAATAAAACTAAATTTAAAATTAGTGAATATTGTTAGAATAAAATTCAAAATCAATATTACTTTTCTTAATTAAACTTTTAAAATTAACCTACTGCAATAACAAATCTCATTTTACAAATTATCCAAGAACTTTAAAAGGGTATACTTGTAACTCCTGAAAGCATTCACAATTCTCTGAAAATGTTTCCTCTCTAATTCCTCATCAGTTCCTGTTGGCTCGGTTTCATCGCGACTCGGACATGCATTGGCGTTGTCATCATCTTCCACGGAATTCGACAGCACAGTAATGGTGAAGCTCTCATTTTCTTCCATAATTCAACTCCACAAGACGATAAACAATCAAACCATTTGACAAAAACGATAACACAACTATAATCATAATAGATGGTATTATATCAACGAAACTACTCCTATCAGATTTGGCTAAAGATTACCCAATATGGCATTTCTTTTCATTTTAACTTTCAATATTTTGCGTATGGTAAAATTAAAAAAAATTAGCGAGAACAAAGTCAACTTTAAGCTAAGAATGTACAAAGCCTTTTAATTTCTGCGCAAACACCATATATATTAAAATATATATATATATGCAAAATATTTGGCTATTTCTTGTGAGTTTGGCGACTTAAAAAGTTGAAGTTGGCACCACTACTAAGACTACTTTATGGAGCATACGGATTGCCATCGGTATACTTCTAAATTAACTTGTCCACAAATATCCTGTCCACTGATTTATAACTATAACTGCTGGATAGAGCAAGCTTGTTTATTGACAAGAAGTTATTAAAGGCTTAGGGGATCTGTCTCACTGCCATTACTTACCGGTGTATTTCGCCTATTATTAACGCTAAACAGGGACGGACTGGCTCACAAAATCGGCCCGGAAATTTTTATTAAGTTCCGGCCACTTTAGAAATTTTGGAATCTTCATTTCATATAAAAAAAAGCCAATAATTTGTAAACAAAACAATAAATAATGTAACTAATTATTTATTTAGCAAATAGTTATTTAAAAAAATTATACATTCATAATTAATATTTTTAATAATTTATATTTTGTGCGAATAGTGACGCGGAAACTTCTTTTTTTTTTTCAAGGGGAAGCTGAGAAAATATCTAATAAAGTTGTCAATTTTTAAAGAATTTTTTATTATCTGTACCCAATGAAGCCAGTTCCAGAGAGAAATATCTAATATATTAAAGACTAATATAATGTACAGCCGGGGAAAAAAAACGAACCATTCCTGGTTTCTCGGACACTATTTATTGTAGGGCTAAACTTAATATACCATTTTGTAGCGAATAAAGTCTACTACACATTGATATACAAAAAATTTGCATAGGGGACTATCTTCATACTCGAATCTGCACCAACTTTAAAATTTTCAACAGCAACACCTACTTTTACAGCGCCGAAATGTTACCCGCTCTCAAAATAATCTAAATATAAATTTTCGTTAATTTCCTACATTTATATGCAGATATATTAGACAATATGTATCTATCTTATTTGAGGACATACCTCCACATTGAACCTTCGAGCATATGGATCCCTCATAGTAATTGGCTGAAATTTAATCAGACTAGGTGCCGAGAAGCGAAGCTTCTATAACCCTTACAATTAAATTTAATTTTACATGAATGGTGCATAGGTAAAATTTTCCATAAGGTAAGAGGACAAAACACTGGACCACACCACAAAGAAACATACATAAAGGAATCCCTCATAGTAGAGCAAACATCGGGATATAATCTCGCTGACATTTCAAAGTGAGGTCAACCGCCTCAGACACGTGACTAACGACGTCATTCCATTCATAAATATAAATTTTTTCTAGTTCATTCATGAAAATATCCCGTACTTCAGAATGAATTTTATACGATCCAACTGTTTTTTGCAACAATTTTCTAAAAGTTTGTTTGTTTATTATTTAAAGTCGCACTAGAGCTGCACAGTGGGCTATTGGCGACGGTTCGGGGCCTATCTCGAAGGAAAGACCCGGGAACGATGCCTCGTATTTTTGAACCATGGTCAGATGACGAGGACAACACCTGAGCTGGCACCCGACGCAACCTCAATAGGCGTCAGGACATTGGACCCCGATTAGATGTATCGTGCACTAATCCCGTATACAGGCCAGTATAATTTGTTGGATGTTCTGGACGACTTTCTAGTATTTTCGTATCGAAGCTGGCAACCCTCCGATCGCAAGATCACTACTTTTTTACTTTTCTTTGTCAAGTCCATCGCACGGATTCGAACCACCAATCCTCTGATTAGTAGCTGAACGCCTTTTCCACTGAGCAACTGGGCTCTTATTGGCTAGGATTCGAGGCCTATGTCAAAGGAAAGACCCGGGAACGATGCCTCGTATTTTTGAACCACGGTCAGATGACGAGGGTTTTTTTGTTTTTAGTTTTTGTTAATTAACGTCGCACTAGAGCTGCACAGTGAACTGTTGGCTACGGTTCGGGCCCTATGTCGAAGGAAAGACCCGGGAACGATGCCTCGTATTTTAGAAATTACTAGTAACATATTTTAATATTACAGCCTATTATATGGTAATTGTTTTGTTTCAGGAAACATCTTTTCATGATGTCAATTTATATTTTCACTCTAGAAATATTTTTCTTTTTCTATAATAATGAATAGTCAATTACAGAATGATTAACCTATTTTAAGTTTGATAATTTCTAATTTTTTAATTTATTTCATATGACTTATCAAATATATTATTTCTGTAGTAAATATTCCTTTACGCCTCTTAGACGCAACGAATCTTACCACATGAGCTATTAAAAGAAAGAGAATTTCATGGACCAGTGGATTTACCGGCATTTACCGTATTTTTTGCAGGATTACAGTAAAAACTGTAATTCGAACCAGTGCCATGAATTCATTCGATCAATCAAATCTAATGAACTAAAGGCCGAGAGGATAAAGGCGTCAGCTGGGAATCAAAGGGTTCCTATTTCGATCTTGTGTGACGGATTTGACTATGAAAAGTAATAAAGTAGTGATCTTGTGATCGGAGGGTTGCCAGCTTCATTACAAAATACTAGGAATGTCGTCCAGAACATCCACAAAAATGACGTTGGGTGCCAGCTCAGGTGTTATGCTCGTCATCTGACCATGGTTCAAAAATACGAGGCATCGTTCCCGGGCCTTTCCTTCGAGATAGGCCCCGAACCGTCAAAAATAGCCGACTGTGCAGCTCTAGTGCGACGTAATTAACAAAAACCAAAACCAAACTAATGAACTAAATAGAAATTTAATAAATTAAACGAATTGATTAAAACGAACAACTTGATCAAATCGAAGGATTCGACGGAACGAACCCAGAAAATAGAACATAATATTTATTTCCAAAGTAAGAATCTGATGTCATTTATATGTCAATGTATGAAAATTCTATGGACAATGTTCTACTTAACAATTACACAGCTACTAAACATGGCTCAGACTAGGTGGTGTTGACTGAGCGTACTACGTTTACACATTTACTATTATTTCCAAATCACAAGTCAATCGCGAACGTTTTTTCATTCATGAATATTGAAAGGAAGTCACGTGTATGTTGCTATCCGGTCTGAGATGTTTGCATCACGATGAACTCATCATATTCGCTCTACTACAGTCCATTCAGCTCGAAGGTTTCACCCGTACTTTTATTTCTTCACTTGTGATAAAACAAGCCGTAACGGCGATTAAGAGCCAGTTTTTGCCTACCCTCCAAGTGGCGAACCCATAGAAATGTATAAAGATCTAGAAGGAGGGTGCACGCAAGGGCGACAAAACGGGGTAGATTTGGCAAAGAACAGTTAAGAATTAGGTATATGGCTGTAGAATTGGTGGCTTTTATCGCTTACTTTTGATTCTGTTTCAACTAGACTATGCTTCACGTTGTTTTACGTAATAATTGCATTATATAGTATCTAAAGAGTTTAGACGTTGGACCAATTTTTTTTACAAAGAAATTTAATAAATCATTAATCACATATTTCCTTTTAATGTGTTTCTTAAAAGTTACTAAAATACAAAAATACATTATATGTAAAAGTAATTATATTATAATTTAAAATGAATAGTTTAATAAAAACATTATAATATGCACTAATAACATACATCGAGAAAATTTGTTTTATTCCGATAAAATTGCAATAAGGATTACTTTTAGCGTTGTAGTTAACAACGTTAACCTCATTAATTAACAAATTATTGAAAATTAATAATTTTTATGAACCATTATATTAATTACTAATCAACATAATTGATAGTTAGTGTTTATTATTTTTTATATTGATAAATATTCTGGGAATTTTGCCATATATTATACATATACAGAATATTTAAATTAAAAGCAATTAGTATTTATTAACAATTAGTATTTATTTATAAACACCCTTCATAATTTTTTAATTGTAAAGCCACTGGTTATGTGGTACTACACATGCTAATTAGTACCAATTAAACATTAATTGTTTTTAAGATTTTATTTTAAAAATTAAAAATAATAATTATTTAATTACGTAAATCATTTTAATTACTTTGTGATTAATTAAGATAGAAATTAATTATAACTAACCCAAATTACTCTCGGCAATATATTAGGCATTGACGCCATAAAATAACAAAAATTAGCGTTAAAAGTTAAAAAATTATGGCCATCCATGTGGTTATATAAAACTTAAACATTAATATTACCCTCTAAAAACAACACAAAAAAAAAATCTCATAATCTACAATATTTCCGTGTTTTATTGTAATTTACAGCATTATCAAAAATGCTATATTTAAAGCGCAATAGTTTTTTTAATAAAGCAATATTAGCATTGAAACTCTCATCTTTCGATACCTTTAGGGTTTACGAGTGCAGTTGGCGACGACCGTCATGCCTTCAATTCTCCATTGGCGAAACTGGCCTTCCGATGAAGCCTGCAAGGTCGAGAAAATGATTTGAGTTAGGCACGTGGCTGCCAGAATGGCGACCTTTATCGCTTGCTTTTGATGCTGTTTCAATTATATTTTGTCTACGGTTGGCGAACTATTTTACGTAATAATTGGATTATAGTATTTAACGAGTTTAGACGTTAGATACGGATTTTTTAAAGAGAAATTTAATAAATCATTAATCACAAAAAAAATTCTTTTATGATGTTTTTGAAAAGTTACTAAAACGTTTAATTACGTTGTAAAAGCAATTATATTATAATTTTAAATTAAGAGTTCCATAAAAACACTATATTTGAACTAAAAAAATAGTGAGTAAATTTGTTTTATTCCAGTAACATTGCAATAACGACTACTTTTTGCATTGTATTACAAAAGTATATTTATTGATTATAACTATAAGACCGACTTATAAGGCCGAAGTTATCGTAATTATTTGTAAATTCGCTTATTGATAATTATTTAATTATTCTTACTCTAATGAATAAATGAATCTAATTAATAAAATATAGTCTAATTAACACAGTTTAATCTAATTATAGTAAAATTATTATTTTTACTATAAAGATAAAATTATTAATTTTACTATAAAGATAAAATTATTAATTTTACTATTAGATTATACTTTAAGTATAATCTAATCAATAAAGTATAATCTAATTAATAGTATAATTAATAAAGTGTAGTCTAATTAATAAAGTATATAATATAAGTAATAGTTTAATTAATAAAGTATAATATAATAATAAATTGTATAATATAATTTATAGTTTAATTAATAAAGTATATAATATATAGTTTAATTAATAAAGTATATAATATACTAGCTGAAATACCCGTTCTATGCACGGGAAGAAAATAAATTACAAAATTGATACAGATACAATATTTATAGCGAAATAAACAATATTCTTAATTTGTCACTCATGAAGGAAAACCACAGTATTAAAAGTACTAATTTGAAACGAAATTTTATTAACAAGGTCCTTCAAGAACTGGAAAGATTGCTAATATGAAGTTGTCTACACAATAACGTGGATATATATGCATTACTCACGTTGATCACCATCCATATTTTAACCTTTAGTAACATCCCAAAGATTTAAACGGGAAGAACTCTTATAAATGTTAATACAAATTATCTGAAAAAGTTTTATTAGACACCTATGTCAACATTTGTCGTTAAGTTTCACAAATTGGTGAAAATATAAGAAGAAAAAAAAACGAAAAAGAATTTTAAAAGGTTTATTTGCCAAATTCAAGATTTTCATATTTTTTCTTTTGTACGGTAAACCTTATCAATATGCCAGGAGGGATGGTTCCCCAGCACTTTTTTTAGATTTTGTCCCCGCACTTTTTAAATATTTAACTTTTTTAAATAAAAAATAAATCATATTTTTTACTTCATTGAACTTCAAATCAATTTTAAAAAAAAAAAAATCGTATCAATCCCCTACCCACTACTACAGAAGATTTACGCAAACCCCATCCCCCTCTGACACTTGTACCACGTGGGGGCAGAGTCTATAACAACAGTTTTCGATTCCGCCACATAACTACTCGTATAGGCATACCTTCATATAAAGAAAGGTAGGCCGCATCGATCAAGCCGATAATTAACCCATTCCGCCGCTGACCGTGAAGGGAATGTCGTCCCTAACTGCAGGCTATTTCGTTCACATTACTCCCAGGGGAATCGTGTTATGCGCTATAAATGACCTACCATGGTATAGGAAAGTGAGTCGCGTCGATCAGGTCGTTTGTTAACCCATTTCACCCTCTGATCTTTATACCGCATGAAGGAAAATGTCACCCTTGGTGACAGGCAGTATACACTTCCACTCAAATAATTCTATGGAAAATCAGCCTTCATGGACAAATGACATAACATGGAGTAGAGGAAGGTAGGCCGCGTCAATCAGATTGACCATTTATACACCCTCCCTCTGACCTTCCTACCACGTGAGGTCCAAAGTATTCATGAACCAATTATTACGGTACAGAGTGGCTTCTACCTACCAGATAGCTTACTTTTCTATGTAAGATATAAGTAACAACTCTGTCAAAATTTATCTTCCTGGGTATACAGAGAGTTAGAAAATTAGTGATGAGTCGGTGGATAAGTGGCAAGGATTTTTACTTTTGGCAGTTAGAGTTTGAATATTTGAAAATGAACATCCTTTCTTAGTGAGCAATTTTAGCTTAAAATGCCATGCTCCATGCCAAATTTAATTTTCATAGTTGTTGTAGTACGGAATATCCCATTATCCAATCATATTTTCACCATTTTGACATATATTTTATAATTTTTTGACACTAATTTCGCCATTTTTATGTTATTTTTACAAATATGATCATATTTTAGTTCATTTGGCAATATTTGATTCATTTGTCGAAAATTTTTATTCATTCGGTGAAATTTTAATTTATTTGGCGATGTTTTTATTAACTTGGAGTAGGTTTTATTTATTTGGCGATATTTAGTCATCAGCCAATCAGAATGCTCCTGATTACATAATATTATAATTTTCCATTGTTTCAATTTTATATTTTACATTGTTACATGTTCTCCATGTTAATCCTATGGGAAGGTTTCTAAAAAATCGTTATTTTGGCATTTCGAGTTCGAATTTTTAAAAATCCTTTCGTAGTGCATCTCTAAGGCCCAAGATGAATCTGTGCTCCAAATTTCAGCACTCTATGTCTTTTAGATCTGTAGATACCCAAACTAACGTCGCTACAAACATCGAAAAAGGGGTTTTACAACCCCTTAAACACGTTCGATTTGAACAAAAATAGCTTACTTTTCCTATTTAAGGTATAAGTAACAAATTTGCCAAATTTCATCTTCATAGGTATACGGTAAGTTGGAGAATTAGTGATGAGTGAATGAGTGGGGATTTCGCATTTATATATATAGATATATATATATAGTTAAAGTATATAATATAATTAATAGTTAAAGTATATAATATAATTAATAGTTAAAGTATATAATATAATTAATAGTTAAAGTATATAATATAATTAATAGATAAAGTATATAATATAATTAATTAATAGTTAAAGTATATAATATAATTAATAGTTAAAGTATATAATATAATTAATAGTTTAATTAATAAATTATGTATATAATTAATAGTTAAAGTATATAATATAATTAATAGTTTAATTAATAAAGTATGTATATAATTAATAGTTTAACTAATAAAGTATGTATATAATTAATAGTTTAATTAATAAAGTATGTATATAATTAATAGTTTAACTAATAAAGTATGTATATAATTAATAGTTTAATTAATAAAGTATGTATATAATTAATAGTTTAACTAATAAAGTATGTATATAATTAATAATTTAATTAATAAAGTATGTATATAATTAATAGTTTAACTAATAAAGTACAGTTAGTCTAATTAGTAAAGAGTATCATTGCATAATAATTTTTGTATATATTATCTTCAAATTAAATATTTAATCACAAAATTTTAAAAATTGTTAGTTTATTATTTGCTGCTTGTGTAATAAATCTTTATTAAAACTCGGTTTATTTTATTTACATTGTTTAATCCAATCAGTTAACAAATCCACGAAACTTAACAATTACGAATTAACGTCTAATTACTTACTGCTAATTAGCGGATTTTTTTTATATTGGTAAGTATTCTAGGAATGGAACTACACATATTGCTACGCCACTGGCTAAGTGGTACTATACATGCTAATTAGTACCGATTACAATATAGTTTTTAAACTTTTATTACAATTAAAATAATATTTATGTACGTTATTTTAATTATTTTTGATTAATTAAAATATTAATTAATATTACATATCTTAAATTAATTATGGCAATATTTTAGGCATTGATCCATAAAATAACTAAATTTACCGTTAAAAGTTAATAAATATAGCCACTCATATGGATGTATAAAACTTCTAAAAAATAATATTTCCCCCTTAAAAAAACACAAACAACATTTTTTCTTACATGTTACAATATTTCCGTGCTTTTTTGCGATAATCAGCATTATCGAAAGAATTGTATTTAGAGCGCAATAATTTTTTAAATAAAAAGATATTTTAGTATTGAAACTCTTATCTCCCGTCACTTTTTTGAGTTGAGTAGGGGAAAGCCGCCATACCTTCTTTTACCCTATTGGCGAAACCGGCTTTCAGCCTTCCAGCAACCCTATTAGAGTTCAGTGGGAGAAGCTCGTTTTGGTTTTGAGTGTTTTTGGTTTGAATGCGGGAGTTTCATGTGACGTATCATAATGGAACTTACAAGTAGTTCCGATTTCTTCCCTACAGCAGACAACTTTACGTTTGTTTAGTCGCTACGCTTGCAATTAGAGGAAAGTTTGTTTATAATATTTGTTTTTTCCAAATAAGTAATATTTTTATTCTATATATGAATAAATTTAAATACAGAAATGCTTATATTATATCTGTATACAAGTTGCTTATAATTAGAATTACAACGAAATACGCAAAAATACTTTTATTTTAACCCAAAAATGCTTCATAAACGATTATTACAATCTATCTCAGTGTTTGAAGTAAATAATTCTATATTGAGATATTATTTACAAAAACTTAAAATTATTGTACAGAAACTGAAACTAATCCTACGGAACTTCTTCGGCGTCGCGGATTTTCTCCATGTTCGTTTGGTCTTCTTCTTTTCGGCGTGAAACTTCCCCATTGATTGAATGGGTTTATTTTTTGGGATGTTTTAAACGTTTCAAGAAAAGAAAAATTAAATAAAATAAACAAATGTATTTAAAAACTTTTTTTAATTGATAAAATTTAGAAAAAAAAATGATTTTTTAAAAAGTATTTACAAAGTGTTACTTAACTGTGTTAAGACTCTTACATGAGGTCAGATATTGGCAGCCGGAAGTGTTCCATACCCATTGTCTGCTTCTTTCTACCTTTACTGTAAAGAAAACATGTCGACCGTGGCCATGCTGGAAATTTGTAAATCTTTATTTTACATCGTTTTTGGTCCGCCTTTTCTATTTAATAGGAGTAATTAAGAAGAGTTATGGAAAAGACGTTAAATCCTTTCGAGTTTCAAAGGCATTCTTTTTTCGCGAAAACTTGTAATATTTAAATTCGTTAACATTCTGCTAACTATGGCCGACTCGACGTTCCACCAAACGCAAATTACACCTCTTCAGCAAATGCTTTCTTCATGTACTGGTGCTCTTCTTACTTCAGTGTTTGGTGAGTATTCGTGCTTGTTTTTTTTTCTACTTTCAAATATTATTGATAATTCAAATGTTATTGATTTATAGAAGCAATTGCGCGCGTCCATCGATGACTGTCAGCAAATTTACACATATTTTGTAACAAAGTATATTGGGAACTAATGTACTATCACGGGGCACCGAATTTTCAACAAAATTAAGTCGCCAATTCTGTGACGCGCTTGTTAATCCCGCCAAACGAGACGGTAACCCTCGATTTTGCAGTCGTAGTACAATGGAACGATGCTAAATATTATATTTATAAATGTTATAATTTACTGATTTAATATCGGAATGTTATTTTTTCGTAATTTCTGATGTTTTAGTAACAAATTAATGTAATAAGAGCAAACTATCTCCGTTTTAAAAATATAAACAAACTTTCGAACACTAAATAAATTTGTATCGTTGCCAGTACACTTTGATAAGAGTAATACTTTTATTTACATTTGTATTAAATAGCCCAATGTGTAGTTCTAGATCATGTTTATCCAAACCAAAAATTTTGCTTTAAAATGGATGATCGGCGATTGCCTTGTTGGTTGCTTTCGCGATTGATTGGTTAGCGCACACTAGAACTGCACTTTGGGTTATTGTAAACGGTTCGCATATATCTTGAAAGAAGGACCCGGGAAAGCTGTCTCGTATTTTTGAACCATGGTTAAAGGATGGATGTTACTATTTCTAATGGAAAGTTAATGATGTTCGAGATCTATATAGAAGGAAAGACCCGGGAATACTGCCTCGTAATTTAGCACCCTGGTCAGATGATATTTTACAGATCGACGAATATCGGAAATATACAAATAACTGACATTAAGTTAATGCGTTTAAAAGCGAATGTTGCGATTAGCACTCGCGATCAGTTGATCCGCTGTTGGTTAGTCGTTTCAAGTCGTGTGGACATCACGAATGCCATACACGGTTCTAAGCGCACGTACGTACCGTGGCACTAACGTCGCAGACTCCTAACGTCGATTTATGTTTCCGGGTATTTGTGGTCTTCGGCCTCCGACTACTCAGGATTACATCCAAGACCCCCTCCGAGCAGTCGATCATGGTGCTTACAGGCAATCCTTTGGGCAGTCGTTTGGGGCATTTCGACGGCACTCTTAAGCGCAATTATGTACATTTTTTAATCTATATTCCACACAAAAGAAAACGTGGATACCCACTGCTTCAGCATGGGCTCGGCTCATCACGCAATTCTTTATGATTAAAATGTGCTCTAACGCCCGCATGATTTTTCGCTAAATGTAATTAGCATTTCCAAAAACCCTGCAGGAGGGGGGAATGTGGAGGAGATTGACAACAAAACAGTTTTTGATTGGGATTTCTAATCGATTACTTCTTGACGACTTTTTCAGGCGATTCACTTCTCAATTTGAGAATGGGACAATTGTTTACAAATTTAAACTTCCGTAAATTGAAAATAAGAATTATTCTTTTCGAATATAAGTTTTTAAAGTATGTACTTTTATTTTTTGTAAGATATTTATTAGTTTTAAAGTGTGTAACAGAAATTGTTGTTATTTGGGTACTTCTCTACTAAACGGCCTTGAATAGTCGCCAAGCGAAAGATTGTCGCCGTATTTATTATTGTTAGACATCGATCACGTTTTCGGATCTTTCGAACCTAAGTTCAATCAAACCAAACTCTTTCGATCTTGATCTCAGCGATGTCAAGTATTTCCGCTAATCTCATACAATCTTAGATGTGAAATGAAGTGATTTCTTTTGTTACGTCATAGGCAATTGACGGTATATAACAGCGGGCATATCACGAACCGTTCTTCGGAATTGGTTTTTGACAATCGTTACCTAACGGTTCTAATTCGTTGTTGTCTGATGGCTGCAGCTTATTCTTTCATTACAAAATGTAATTGATTATTTTTTAGGAGCTTTTTATTGCTCTTATTTATTTGGTTAATTGTGAACATATGTATTGTTGACGTTTTATATATAATTAAAGAATATCTATATTTTCAAGACTTTATCTTTATTGAACAAAAAAGGCAGTTACATACGTAATGAAGACATTAAAAAACCGACTAGGTAGAACAATTATTTACAATTTTAATGTTGCCACTCACAAAATAAAATGTTAAAAACAGTGGTAAATATGATTTACGATTTGTGGTAAATATGATTACGAAAAAATAGGGTCAGGTGGGGGAAAGTGGTCATAAAAACAGGCATTTTTAACTTTGCAGGAATATAAATATGAGAAATTTTCTAAAAAATATTGTTGTTTTGGATTTTATTTTACATTACATTGTTCTAGAGTACATTAGAATACACTTTGAAAATATTCTTAGGCTGAGAGTAACACCTTTTAATGACATCTTATTTTTGTCATGCTTTTATGACCACTTTACCCCATGAGGTGGGGTAAAGTGGTCATATTGAAGAAATATGATATAAAAAGGAAATTATAAGTAAACAGTGCCATTTTATTACTTAAAAATATTTTACACAACTTCTATATTTGTGAACTATTATTTAAATTATAAATTTTAATAATATTATTATTAAATTATAAATTTATAGTGTTCTCTATGGTAAAATTTTTTTTTAAAGAATATTTTAATAACTTCCGACTTTCTGTTTTTTGTCGTTATATTCTGGAAATGTGTAGTAGTTACCAATTTAGGATTTTTCTAGATATATAATGAAAAGTCCCATTAATTACTATCTCAATCTTGGCCTATAAACTGTTTAATTGATTTCTTCCCTTCATATTTTACTAACATCCCTCAAATATGGTTTGTCAAATTTGTATATCTGTGGCACATTTTTGGCTCAAAAGAATTTGTTGACTTGATAATTTTCTATTTTTTTTTTTTTTTTTTGTAGACAAAAGTGCAACTGTTTCTTCTGTTTTCATCTTTAGAGTTATGTATAGCCATTCTATGTATAATTGACACTGGTGGAGATATTGTTGTCAGTATAGCTCAAAGTCCTTCAGTGGATATACAATTGTTGTATTTGACACTTTTGTACATTTAAAATTTAAATTACGTATATCAGATGTTGATGGTTCTGAATTCTGATGAATATCTATTCGTTGATCTGGTGAAGTCAATGGGCAATTTTGTTATTTCGGTAAGGACATTGTTATGTTTGGGCAATTTGTTTGTTGACAGTTTTTCACAAATTCTGAGGTAATCAGGTCTTGGTGGTCTTATCGCCCAATGGACTTCCTCTGCTATTAGGATATTTAAGATACATTTGGATTAAATTTGATATATCAGAACGAGATCGAATGGATGTCCAAAATGGGCAATGAATCTGAAGCTTTTAACGATGCAAGATTCTTCTTCGAAGCCATGATTCTCATTAGGACCATTATGCCTGGGCTTGTTAATGACCCATCTTTTTAAATTTGGGTAATTCCTGAGCTACAGCATAAATGGATTTGCTCTTTTTAACCAGCATAGCTAACTGACCTTGCCAGCATAGCTAATTAGCCTTGCCAGCATAACTAATTGTAGGCTGGCATCAGAGTAATTTGGTACATTCTTCCTAACATATTTTCTTGGCATGTTTATTACGTAAAAAGAAGGAAAACACTTGATTAAGACAATATAATTATTTTATTATACAATTACTGGATATAGTTTATCCAAGTTTTAATCACTGAATATTAGGTCTAAATAAAGTAATTTCAAGCAATGTAAAAGTTAAGCCTAATGCTGTTTACTTTATCTCATGTTATAAACTATGATAAATTAATATATGCTTTATTATTCTAAATTAATATTTAATAATCAATCATAAAATATTAGGCCTAAATAAACTCATTGTTACCATGAATATGTTAAGCATAGTCATATGACCACTTTACCCCATGTTACTTAAAACACTATAAAATAAAAATTTAATAAACACAACTTGCCTATTAATGAAAATGTGTACTTGAGATATGTTTGAAGCCTCCTGCGTAACTAATATATTAAGATTTTGATTAAACAAAATGTAGGAGAGAAGTTCATTAGAGAGTCAAACGATTGTACTGAAACGTTCAAAAATAAAATGGCTATTTATTGGCATTCAATGTGTTACTAAAATTATAATTTTGTGTGAAAAACGTTGCTCATCTTTACTGAAAACTAAAAAAAAAAATGTAAAACCTTTACGATAATAATAAAAAATAGAAATGAAAAACTACAACATTTATTAGAGTATGACCACTTTACCCCACCTGACCCTACACTCTATAATATAAATACAATCGGTCGCAATTGACCTGTGGTTAGGGTTCGAGGTAAAGACTTTCGCTCGATAGCAGACTTGTTTTCAAATAGACCCCAAACAACCCGATGTGATGCGTTTTTTTTTATGTTTATAGATACTTCCGGTGAAATGCACAATTACAGTTAATAACTCAACCTCTGTGTCTTATTTTCGAACCACAGTCGGACGACGCATTGATTGATTGGATGACGTCCACTGCGTAATGGGCTAGGGCTGACGGTTCAAAATTAATTTTGAATGATTTCTATCAGGTCTTACGATTGAATGAAATAAGTCGCACTTGAGCTCCACAATGGGCTAATGTCAATGGTTTACAATTGATCTTGAAGCTTTGCTTTTGTTAATTAACATCACACTAGAGCTTCATATTGGGCTGTTGGCGACAGTTCGGCGCCTATCTCAAAGGGAACAATGTCTCGTATTTTTGAACCACGGTCAGAATGTTACCTTAAGTGTGCCTGCAGTATTTTTCTCGCCAAGAAGGCGCAAGATTTGGCAGGTTGCCAAGATGGCAGACTAAACTAAAACGTAAAGAATCGACTTTACTTACTCGTAGCAGTGTGCATAGGCGATTCTGTTCTATTTAGATCGATGGAGTTGGGGAGACGGAAATACCATCCGTTACCTAGCGCCATCTTCTGCTAATTTGAAGCTTTATTTATGGAGACAAAAAATGGGATAAACTTATATGTGGACTGTACTCTAATTGCAATAATACTTTAAAAAACTATTTTATATATAAAATACTAAGTAGGTAAACTGCTTGAATATTTAATATTTTCAATGGGGTTAAAAAATTATTCAAAAACCTACTAAAACTTTGAATCAAATAATGGTATTTTTCATAATACTAAAATATATTTTGTAACACTAATACAAAATTAAATTTTACATTCAAATTAAAGTTTATTGTGAAAAAATATGAATTTACATAATTAATATATAATTATGTAAATTCGTATTTTGACAATTTTTTTTCTTAAAAATCCCACACATTCTAAAAGTATTAAACAATTCAAGAATATTTGGTGAATATATAAATGTTTAAATTTGGATTTTTAAAAGAAAAATATAATTATTAAATTTGTTAACATGAAAATGAAATTATTTTTAAGGTTTTATTTAGAAATTTGTGGCAAATTAAAATTATTTTTTAAAAATCTTCATGTAAATAGAAATATTTAATGGCTTTAAAATATTTAATAAGTCAGTCAGAAGTAATCAGGGCCGTCCATACAGGTGTTCCACAGGTGTCTTCTCACATGGCCCTTAGAATTTAATATATATTTTTTAAATCTTAGAAAATACCGTTTCGTGTGTCAAAACTCAGAGCTTAATTTCTAAGTGTTTTGGCCTAGCTCCGAAATAATAATCTTTATGTAATTCAGGGGTCCTCGCGGCAACAGGAACGGATCAATGAATTATTGTAACACAATCGAACACGATTTTGTCGCCCTTATATTTATAAATAATTTTTAAGTCAATTTTCCAATTTGGGTAATATTTTTTTTTTAATATTTGAATTTTCTAACTGTAAACCAACTTATATTGGTTTCACTAAGGTGCAAAATTTTGAGGAAATTACTGTACGGCACGGTTAGTTTTCAGATAATAAAATCCAAGTTACATAATCTCAATGAAATAATACACAGACAAAAAAAATAATAAATAATGCTGGCTGGCACCTTTAACTATGCTACTCGTTTCTACGTTCACTGACTTTGAGTCGTATGGTTCCGATTCACTATGATCTTGATCAAGATGATTAAAATTATAACAAAATCCTTTAAACAGGGTAATATCTGGTAACTTGGAATTCTCGAACTTTAAGTAATCAAAAACATGATGCAAAAGGACCTTTCCAATAGGTTGGCGGCAAGCCTACCATAGAAGCCCACGTCCCAATTTCTTTTGCAAATTAACACAAGCAGCAGTAACATGGACTGTGTTGGAAGAAGTTGTTTCAAATGTCATGTTCTTAATTGTGTGGTAGTTACTTTTACGGGTTAAATAAAACCTACTATTAAAAGAAAGAAAAGAAGAACGATAATATTAATCGTTGTTTAATTTAAGAATTTACCTGGCGTGATCGTATAGTTTTGAACAAAAATAAACACAAGACTAAAAATTGTGACCAAAAGAAAACAAATTTATTAAAACACTAAAATTAAAAAGGGAACGGAACACTAAAAAAACCTTACAAAATGCCAAACAAGTTAAAACTAAATGAATTAAAAGGGGGAGGGTAAACTAAAATTAAAAACTACTACCTTCAGCGATTTCGTCGAGAGAGATGTGGCAGGAGGTCAAGGCGAATACAATAAGAGTGCCCCAAAAAAACAGAAAACAAGGCCAAGCCGCTACGGCCATACTAAAAGTGTCCAAGATTGGGAGGTGGACGAAAAGGGGGGTGGTACTTGGCACATCCTTCGACGGAGTGTCAACTCCGATGTCAGCTTCAGAGGTGGTCGGTCAAAGGGCGTCAGCCAGTGGTGGTCGTCTAGCAGAGAAATCCAGTTCAGAGGTGGTTGGTGGATGGGACCTTCTCTGGGCGAGGATCACGGCCTGACGGGTGAGGCGTCCAGGGCTGACATCAGAGGCAACGGCAGAGGACGGGAACATCCCTCTGGGTGCTACGTCGATGGGTGGCTGGGGTTATTGCAGTTAACCCGGCAACATCTACTGGAATGGGCGACTCTCGAGCATCGTTGAGGTTGGTGGCGGCGGTTAAATAATTCTTCTAACCCCGCATCAGCATCGGCGGCTATTGCACGAGATTAACCCATCGGGTTTTGAAAAAGGACACACGGTCCGCGTTTATAAGACGGGAGCTACACTCCTGTACGTCTTGAGGCTTCGAAAGATGCGTTAAAAAGTCACGTCAAAAGCTGTGCTTTCCAATAAATCGCCAAAACCTCCTTGCCAGATCCCTCAAAACTAGCACATCAATTTTCCTCTCAGCCAATCAGAGAATTTACAATTACGACCTCGGTTACAGTTAAGCTAAATTAAAGACCAGTACGCAAAAACACGAACTCGAACTGACATACCAGACCCCAGATGTGTAACATGATACAGGAGGAGAGGCCGATGTGGGGACCCAAAAGGGTGGAAAAGACTCCAGACAGGGGTTATCACCCCATTTACAACTAAAAAGCTCTTAGGGGGTTATGAAAAAGGGGGAAATCTACGTTTGGGCTTAAATGGAATCAAAAGTGCAGGTTCCCAAGTACAAGTTTGACAATTAAATAGGATACATCAATATTACATAAATTAATTAATACAATTAGGGGAGTCTGAAATTAAATTAAATAAAAGAGGAATTAAAAATTAACCAAATATGGTTTTAACCATAACAATTGATTGAGTGCATTTCCAAGTGGTGAGCTGCTCATATATTAAGTTGGCAATGATTGAGCCACATTTACGATCAGTTCCTTGGTGATATCCTGGAACTCCAAGAATGTTTTGTTAGTGAACGTTTCCAACATTCCAATATGTTCTTCTGTTTTGTGCTTATGGGAAAATGCCGTTGAAATTTTTGTATCCCAATGCAGAGTTGTATATTTAGGAAAGCACCACTGTTCCTTGCAAGCAGTTGAAATCTCCATTATAACTTGCTCTCTTGTTCTGTCTGCTGTTGCGTAAGATGCTGCAATTGTAGATATCTATCCTCCTAGTTTGGTAATTAATGCTTTCGCATATGCTGCTTGTTGTCCTGGACTTATATTTAAGCGTGTTTCTAGTGAAACAATAATAGTTTTTTTTTCATAATGTCGTATGGGATGAATACTTGTTCCTGCTCTTTTCTTTTGATGATGACTTCAAGTACTTGTTGAGTGTCTTTCAAAATCGAAATTATTTACATAATTAGTTTTGTATTGTCATCAAGAAGTTTTATAATTTTTTTACAAGCTTTTCGTTCACTGATCATTGGTCACTTGCAAATGATCACCCTCAAAACTTGCAAATTTTGTTGGAAGTTCCAAGCCGTTTTTGAATAATTGCAAGTACCTTGCTACCAAGTCCAAAAATATTTAAAGGGAGTCTAGTTTCCATAATGTAATCAAAACAAACTGTCCATTTAAACCACTGTGTCCAAATCAGAATGAAATGTAGAAATAAACAAAATAAAAGTAGAAAATCGATTTAAAATAAAAGTAAAAAATCAGTTCAAAATGAAAACGACAAGTTGAAATAAACAGGAAATGAACTGTATTGTAAGTTAAAGTAGTCACTAGTCACTTGAAATCAATATAATTTATTAACATTAATTATTTATATATTCCATATTTTAAAATTATTATTCCTAGAATATTATGAAATAATTGTTAATAAAATATAAAAGTAATTAAATATGAAAAATACTGAATTTTAGGATTTTACACAGAAAATCTGAAATTTCAAAGTTGAGGTGGACCCCCTAAATGTGTTTGGAAAACGAAAAGATTTGGTATATCAACTTTTTACGGTAATGGAACATTTTAAGGTTGGGGACAGAGTGATTGTTTCTAGAGGGGTGTTTGATGCACCCTGTCGGATATCGAATATTTGGCTGATTTTAACTATCCGGTAATTATCCAATATCCGGAAGAAAAGTGCAGTTTATCCGATTACCATGCCGATATCCGGATGAATAAACTGCTGCATATTTATTCTTTCAATGTATTTTACAGTATACAGATTCTCCCTGGAATTTTTTTCGGGCTATTCCGGCAGGTAAGGAGTGAAGTGCTTTCTTGTCAACACCTGACCGGGTGAGCTTCCGATACGGTGGATCACAGAGAATAGACGGAAAGGAAGATATGCTGCAGACATTCCGGGCAAAAGCTACCTTAGAGTATCTTCGAGATTGAACAATCTATGTGTGTAGGGTGCATAAAGCTACATCTCTGTTCGTTATATATTAGAAATTGTTTTATTTTCTAGTTGGCACTAGTTAGATCAGCAATTTGGAAATATTTGAAAATAATATTTTCAAATCCATCGTACAAACAGCTCCGGCCGTATCAAAATCAGTATGAATATAAACAATTTATTAAACTGTTAAAAGAAGACCTTTTTTTAAAAAAAAATAAAAAGCTGGATATCCGACAATCCCAGTTTGAATATCCCATATCCATTTAGTAATGTACGCCGGATATACGGCAAAAACACCATCGAGTTCATGGCTAGTAAAAAGAATACTTTGTTAATGCTAAAGAACGTGCGTTGATCTTCTCAGCCGAGTAATGACTCGCCCACGAGTGGACAGGGGCAGCAGGTGGGGGCCCTGTCCACACATTGACCAATGTTAGCGTGACACTTTTTGCACCTGCCACCACCCATCCTTTTGACACTTTCATTTTTTCTGTAGAAAAACATGATCACCCAAGTTTTTTTATTAAAAATAATTGTATTCGGGGGATATTTTGAGGATCTTTTGCTCCACTGGATTTCTATAGGTTTATTGTGGCTAACTAATTTTAATTGTTAATATTTTAGCAGAATGACATTTATTTGTCCATTCTACAAGATTGCAGCTTCAACATTTCACTTGGTTTATGTTTATGAGTAAAAGCTGATCTGTTTCTCCACAGTCACCCCTTTGGACGTGGTGAAGATCCGGCTGCAGGCGCAGCAGAAGGTGGGCAGCAGCTGCAGGCCCCAGCAGCTGGGCAGGAAGTGCTTCCTCTACTGCAATGGCTTCGTGGAGGAGCTCTGCTGCATGCTCCACTCCCCCTACCTGCTGCGGGCGCCTCTCAACGGCACCCTGGTGAGAGTTCCTTCCTTCCTTCCTTCCTTGGGGTGTGTTGTTGTTGCGACTGGGGTGGTTAGTTGCCAATTAAAAAAAGAAAAATGATGAATATTTTTATTTACACATTTTCTCACTAACCTATTAGCCAAACAGAAAGAGGTGCAAGAATATCGCCACCATAGCTCAAAATAAGATTTTGAAGCCAGCAGCAAACACTGCTGTGATATTTCATAAACTTTTAGGATAACTTGCAACATAACTACGAGTCCTGGTCACTAGTGTTCACATAGTTTCAAATAAGGGATGGATGGATTTATCAAAAATGACACTTTTTGTTATGCGAAACGGCACTATCTGTTGAGTAAAAGAGCATTTCCTGTTGAGTGAAAGGGCACTTTCCTTACTTTCCAGGGGATTTTTTCCAGAAAGGAAGGCCAGAATTTTCTCTTTTCCAAAAGCTTTTTTTTAAGTTTGTATTTAAGTTAAGCGTTTTTCAGAAATGTTTAAAATTTCACACAACAACAAAAAAATCCGGTGAAATTGTTATAAAATATCTGATAGTGTTTTTTTAAATAAAATTGTAATATCCTTTGGTTCAGTTAGACCAAATATATATGTTTTATTAAATGTTTTTGTCTCCATGTGATCCCAAACTGCACAATTTAACCTTTTTTCTATAATAAATTAAGTCCTTTCCGAGTCAATATTCTATTTACACAATCAAAACATCAGCCTTTTGACTGTTATTTTTCAATTTAATATCTTCGTTGGCCATTTATATAAAGAAAATTCTGTATTATCGATATAACAATTTCGTGCATCTCATCATCACACTATACTAGTGTATAAACCAAAACAGCCAGGTAACATTTTATCAAGAAACGGTTTAATCTGGAATCGGTAAATATAAAAATTATAGACATGATACAGGCTAAAAAAAAATGAGTACCTATTGTTGATACATTGATATTTCAATACTTTATGAGTGGATTACCAATAAGTAAACTCAAAGATTTGTATAAAAGGAACCTATTTTAGCATATTTTACTATACATTAATAAAATTAAACTTAACTAAAAAAATATATTATAATATGTATCACTTGGCATTTATTGTTGTGTACACGACTCTACAATTATGTCAGAATGTACTACACATTTTATGTGAAACAATAACTTTAGAAATAAAATATCTTAAGTCAGAAGTATTGATTTGTTTAACCACACTGATCATCACACAATTTTTGCTGCGTATGTTCTTTTATATTACTAGAGTTTACTTTTTTTTTTAATAGAGAGATTTAGAAAAATAAATTAACAGTAACATCCTCCTCTAAGTTAAAAAAAATATTGAAAAAGGAGTATTTTTATATGAATTTAAAAATTGAGTATTGCTGGACGAGACATCACGTCCATGAGCATCGAGGGAAATGAGGTTAGCGGATGTGGATAGTAAATAGATTGAAACAACTGATATTTCTAAATTTTACACATACTTTATCTAATGGAAGAGTGGAGTTTTTGCAATTTATTTTGGCAGTGTTGAAACTACTGAAAAGTCAGTATTTTTGACAAAAATACAAATATTGAAGAAATAATAAAAATTTGGTGTTTTATATTATTCGAGTTAATTTGCTTAATGCATTACTTATACTGAATATTTTGTAAATAGTGATTGTTGTATACATTTACTTATTTTATTAATGATTAGTATAAAAAATTAATGTCATTGTTTGGGAAGAGAGAGAAAACAGCTATTTAAATAGTTTATTTTAAAATGCTTCACTATCGGTTCTATCTAAAGTTGTATGTAGGTTAAACTAGTAAATAGTAGTATGTTAATAAACAAGTAGTCTGCTTAATACCCTATATTTTACTTTGGAATTAATCCTGCCAGTTTTGTCTTTCAGGATGCTTTTGTTAAAATAACAAGGGCAGAAGGCATCTCCTCCCTGTGGAGTGGATTGCCCCCAACACTGTAAGATTCTTCCTCCTCTCTCTCTCTCTGTTTGTTTGATATTTTATGTATGTTCATGTCAAATGAAGGCCCGAAGCAGAAACGCAATATCTTACGTTACAGATTTTTTTTAAAGGTCTGCAGACAAATTTTGCGGAAGTCTATCATACAAATTTTTTTATGTCTGTACTATTTTAGAACATTTTCAGCAGATTCTCTTTAGGTTATATTATTACTATTCTCTCATTTAAAAAAGTCAGTAGGTGGGGAAAAGCCCCGATAATAGAAAGTCGCGATGCACGATAAGTTACACTTATTTGAACAAATCTCTGCAGTTGTTTCTTTGTTGTTGATTCTCTTTTGTCAGCACCATGGTACATTTCAGTACCTGTTCTTTGAGAAAATAATTAACAGAACCTTCTTTGAGAAGGGAATTGGCATTTTATAAACTTGATTTCCAACTTTGGCGATATTTTTTTTTTCTCTTTTGGTTTTAGAGATATTTTTTTTTTGCTTTAATATGCTATTTTTTTTTCTTTACTCATTCTTATCTCATCTATTTGGTAATCAGCAGGCAATCAATGGTGAGTTTTTTTATAAATCGGCAATTTGATGCCGCTATTACTCCGATTTTGGTGACTAAAAATGCCTTTCTTTTGCAGATTTATTAATTTTTGCCTAGCTTTAACATGATTTTCTTAATTCTTTATTGAGTTTCTTAGAAATTTGATTTTTGTCAGCTAACCACAGTTGTTGTCAGGGTGCCAAATGCAAAAAAATAGGTCAACCTTATTTTGGCATAGGGAGAAAATGTTTTCATAGTTTCTGATGCAGTAAATAGCATAGATTTCAGAATCGATTGATGCCACTCTGTAAATCTTAAGCATTTTGAAAAATCCAAGATGGCGGCCATGATAGACATTAAAAGATGTCCACTTAACTTTAACTTCCAAGATGGCCACTTTAGAAATGTCCACTTTAGGGTGTAGTAATAGTGGCATATAAGACATCATTTCAAATATTTTGGGATCAAGGAATCTGAATACAGTGTTATTTTTCACTTAAAATAAACCTGGAATACATTTCAGGTGGTGTTCCAAGATGGCACCCATGATGGCCGCTATAAAAATGTCTGCTTTGGATGTAATAATAGTGGCATGTGAGACATCGATTTTAAATGTTTTGGGGTCTAGGAAACTGAATATATTGTTATTTTACGCTTAAAATAATTGTGGGAACTAATTAGGCTTGTATTTCAAGATGGCGCCCATGATGCACTTTAAAAATGTTCCCATTGGAGTGTGGTAATAGTAGTTTTTTATGTTCGCAGCAAACGCGCAACTGTCGAAAAAATGAACTTCAAGTAGTTTATTTATGAAATAATTAAGATAATATAAAAAATCAATATCACATTTGTTTCTCGTTAAGGAAGGAACTAGTTGTAAGTTGCAGTGACTTTTCACTTTTAAACAAAATCAGGTACGCATTGATATAAAATGAAGACCTACGCAATCAAGAACCAAATAAGAAATAAATTGGCAATAATTAAATATAGAATTCAGAAACATATTAACATGAAGAACATTCTCTTCATAGTTTCCGTTTCTTGCTTCGGAAACTTTGATATGAGATGTTGCTATAATGACAGCCACATCTTATTGTTCAGCAGGTTTCGTTAGCTCTTTAAGAGCACTTCACCATCGCTCTGGTACAAACCAGATTCTGTTAGATATAGGTCAATACAAGTTCGGCTTCCACATTTTCTTTCTTCAGAGAAGAGTTCTAGCTACTGCCATGTATGCTATACGTCATCTACTCCGTAGACTGAAGCCATAAATGTGGTGCATTCCTTCGAGCATTCTGTTTTCTGTATGATATAATATATTTAATTCTATCCCAGAGTGGGGAGAATTCTTTTCTTTAACATTCAGTAGTATGAGGCAACAATGTCACAACCAGATAGAGCATGGCAACATTTGATAAATGTTCACCTAGAATTTCGTAAGGTATACGATCCGGCCCTGTTGCCAACAAACGTTTTTCGGGATAGGGCACTAGTGACATTTTTAGAAATGTCATTTATTATCATTATTTGACAGTTGTGTTTTTAAGAAGTTTTCCATGGAATTAGCTACTGTTATGTCAACCATTTGTATCTATTTGATTGCCTGAAGAACTATAACTCTGAATTACACGTTCGTCGGAAAGTAATGAGAAGGAACACTTTACCCCAAATAATACTCTGATCTGTGTTTAGGTTGTTGGCGCATCCCAATCGAAGCAGCCAATTGCCGAGCGATTCGAGTAGGAGTCAAATTTTGCAATACTTAACAAAGGAATTTTTTTTGGTGGTTTTCGTATGGGTATTCGAAATCAGCAGATTTTTTTCTTTAAAAGAAAGTAGTTTTTATTAATTTTTAAAAAATGTGAAAATTGTTCATTGTTAAACAACACCAAAACTGTTCCAAATTTATGAAATCAGATGAACTGTGGCGATAAAATGTCCAAATTTCAGCAATTCGCAAAATAAACTCTACAAAAGTTTTTTCACTACCTGTAAAAGAATTTGGATGACACTTAACATGTTTTGCAACTGAATAATTAAAATATGAAGTCTTTTAATATACCAGGGAATTTTTCTTAAACTTTTTTTAAAAAATCAACTGAGCAGGCGACATGGTTAGTAATTGTGTAGCTCTAATGTGGCAGTAATTCAACGCACCATTGACTGTTGGTTTCTGTCTGTCAGGCTGATGGCTGTTCCCTCCACCGTTGTGTACTTCACGATCTACGACCAGATACGCTACTTCGTCATACAGCGGAGGCAGGGTGCCACCCAGCCCATGTGGCTGCCTGTTGCCGCGGGTGGAACAGCGCGAGGTGAGTCTTTCAACTCGTATAAAAACAAATGAAATGTCGTTCTTTCACTCTGCATATTGCGATTTTTACCAACTTTCACGTAGTTTTATTGTCAAAAAAAAATTAGACAAACATGTATTATGAAATTTCTTTCACAAATTTAATGCAAGTCTCTTTTTATAGAATGGAAGTTTTAATAACTGTTTTTTAATTTCAAACATTTATGATGGCAACATAGGGTGAACAAAAGGATGGAAAATATCATGACATAATAAATGAACAGTCTCCAACACTTAACCAAAATTTTAAAATGAATATTTAAAAAAAACAGAACCAAATTCCCAACGAAATTAGAATTTTCTATCTTTGTAATTGCTAAATTATATATAAAAAATGTCGAACTTGGCATAACTGAATAACTGCTGTCAGCAGGTACACTTGCTCAATGTTCTGCAGTGTATTTCTAGCTATCAGCTTTAATTTTAATAATTTATTATCGCTCTGAAAGAACAATCGGTTCGGAAAAATAAATATTTGATAAATGTGTAATTTGTTATCAATGCTTTTTTACTCAAAATAATAAGTGTTTTCATTTTTATTTCAGCCATTTCTGCCACGTTAATAAGTCCTTTAGAATTGGTCCGAACTAAAATGCAATCACAAAAACTCAGCTACTCTGGTATGTTGTTCTTTATTAACAACATCGATTTATTTCAAGTGTTTCACCTTCTCAAACCATGTTTTTTCTTCTAGAAATAGGTCAGGCCATCAAAACTCAAATTCTGAATCAAGGTGTTCGCTCCATGTGGCGAGGTTTGGGTCCAACTGTACTCCGGGACGTTCCATTTTCATGTGAGTGTCCTGCTTTCGTATTCCAATATGGTTTCAATTGTCATTACTGAGAAGGCTGTCACGGGCAACCAAAAGGGGATGGTTTGGTACCTTGGGAGTCTACTATTTCCAGTACCTTATTTTATGAAGGGGCTGCTTAATATCCCATCTTATACTTTTGTATAGTTGAATATGTTGAGAAATCTCAGTATTAACATACCTAGACTTCTTCTAATTTTGCATTCTAAATGGGTTAGTTAAGTAATTTCCATTACCATATAAGTAATATAAAAAAATGTAATTGCCAAGTTTGTTTGTACTAAATATATGTGCTGCACAGTAAAATATTTTTCAACGTTCAAAGGAGGAGACTCTAGTAACACGTATAATTTATTAAATTTTAAGTCGTTCTCGACTTTTCAAAAGAAATCAAAACTCAAATTCTGAATCAAGGTGTTCGCTCCATGTGGCAAGGATTGGATGCATTTATCATTGTAACATTAAAGTGCTCTTTCGGGCTATACCTGTATTCTAATGACGTTTTATCTATTTTCAGCTTTGTACTGGCTTAACTATGAATTGTTAAAGCAGGAATTCCACCAACAGCAGCCCACATTTTGGTTTAGTTTTAATGCAGGCGCCATAGCTGGAAGTGTAAGTATTTTTGCTTTTGTTTGTTTGTCTTGAACCGAGCAGCTTATTTTCAAAAGGGACCAATTTCCTTTCTAGGATTTGGCAACTGTAAGGAAGGCTACTTGGTGACAAAATTGGAGCAATTCATATCTAAATGAGGAATTGGTACAATATATTTGAATCGCTAGAATTTTGTCACTAAGCAGTGCAAATCCTAAATAAGAAGTTACTATTTTTTGAAAAAGAGCAGCTCATGTGGCTTTTGATACGGTGTTTTTTTATCATTTTTTTCCCCCTTCTCTATTTTGATATAGGCTCACTGTGGGCTTTTATCGGTTGATGACTCTCGACGACAAAGGGTTCCAAAATCCATCTCCTTCAATTATTATAAACTGGATAGTGTACATGTTTCGGCCATTTCCTGTCTTTTCCCAAATCCAATACCTTCAGGCAATTTTCAAGAGAAAGCCAGCAATAGTAATTGTTCTAAGAAAATGCTTCCTTCTTTTACCCAATAAACACTTTACTTACTTCGGTGTTTATTGGTTATCAAGTGGGGGCCAGGCCAGACGGCCTCTTTATCATATTTCGACGCCTTTGGATCAGGCTTACCCAGTGGCCGCAGTCCCATAAGCCACAGCTGGAGAGGAGTTTCAAATAAGGCAGTAATTTGGCTTCTTACAGAGATCATGGCCGCTGTTTTCAAATTTAAAACATTATTGAAAAATAACTGTGTTAGCCTTTAATAAATTATTTTTTTAAATATTAACCAGGCGCTCGAGAAAATTTCGGATCAACTGTATGGCCAGTCCGCCACTGCTTAATTGATATAAAATGACTGTTGTTAAACTAAAATTTTTGTGTCCAAAATATGACTAACCACTGCCAATTTTGAACCCTGCATTTAAGGGATAACTTGTCACTTCTGTTCGTTTTGCAGGTTGCCGCTCTCCTCACCCTCCCCTTCGACGTGATCAAGACGCACCGACAGATTGAGCTCGGAGAGGCCGCTCTACGTAAGTTCCTTCTCCGTTGTCATATTGCTACAATAAGGAAAAAACAAACACTAAACCAATTAAATTTAGAAGCAAATAAAAAAATTAGCATAATTTAAGAATTAAAGTTTTGAATAATGCTCACAGTTTTGGTGTGAACACGAGTAATTAAAAGCCAAATGCATAAATAAAATACTAAAGGAATAATAACACAGTTTCGAAATCAAACTGATGAGGTTTTGCTCAAGCAACTGGATCCAAGAAATGAAGAAAACATAACACAAAATTTTAAATCTTTAATCAGATGAGCCCCTGCAATGAGAATTATGACATCATCCATGCATTATAAAACTTCTCCAAATAGGATACATTTTCACGTATTCCCAATTATCTAGGATTAACAAAGCGGGTGTTAATACTGAATTTCATGCACTGCGGTGTCCTTTTTTGAAAATTGTGTTCATCTCTGGTATCTTTTTAAAACTGTGCTTATCTTTGTTTCAGAGCATAGAGCCTCCACGTACTCCCTCATGAAGAAGTTGTATCAGTCGAGTGGATACAAAGCACTGTTTGCAGGTAATTTTAATTAACTGTGTTCAACCATCAGCTATGTACAGCTAAAGGAATTTGCCTAAACTTAATATACCATTTTGTAAGGAATAAAGTAAGTAAGTGCGTTGATATACCAAAAATTTGAATAGGGCTGTCTTCATATTAAAATACGCACCAACTCCCAATTTTTACTCAATATTTAAAATCTATGACAAAATTTGTCGTTGGATATCAATTTTCAAGTAATTTAGTCAAGTGGTTTATTAATTATGAATATTAAAAGTTTAAAACTCGTAATGTTAAATGAATTTCTAAAACTTTTAATCATATCTCTCGAAATAACAATTTTATTAATCTGATAATTTTATTATTATTATCTGTGTTACTTCTACACGACCCAAATAAAATACACTAGCTTCTATTACTTGTACGCATATTTTTTAATTTTATTTAATACTAGCAATATGGCCCGGCGTTGCTCGTGGTCACTTTGCGCAGCTGCACGATTTTGTCTTGTCAGCGTAGCCATGGCATATCACTCTCTGTGCACTGTGAAAAATAAACTTTATCCAAATCCAGATTTATTAAATTACTTTGAGTATTTTTTGAGATACTTAAATTTATTTTTATGTTCACGACTTTACATGCTATTGCGACTACCTACTATTTAAACTGATGTTTTTGTAAAATGTTTCTTTTTGTGAAATAAAAATTCCTAAAATTTATTTTAATTGCATATTTTTTGTATAAAAATGAACCATTTAGTGACAATAAACCCATGTAGTAAACTTCACATTCATTAGTTTTAATATGGGCGACGCAATAATATATCAAAGAAAAAATATTGCATTCCTCCAAATCAAAATAATTTATTGTATTTGGTGAAGTTTTTATTTTGTTGTGCCAATTGGCGACAGGAGTCTATATATCCCTCTTTCAACGTAATTTCATATGGGTCAATATTTACGGACAATATCTCTTATAAAAATTAATTATCAAATATTTATTTTTGAATTCCAATAATATGTTTTTGAGGTGAAAATTTAAAAATAAGCTACATGGAGGTATAAGTATATAAAACTTTAAGTTAAACTTTTAGACTTTTAAATATGACCCATAATATTTATGACCCATTATAATATGACCCATGAAACTTTAAACTTTTTAAATATGGCCCATTTCAACACCATAGTAATATTCCACTCTGTAACAAATAGCACCATTGTCCTAAAGTTAAGTTGTTCGGGAACATGAAAACCCATGGCGTCAGTCGAAAGAGCTGGTTTATCTTCCTCCTTCGGTTGGCGTGGTTTTTGTTAACGCCGTTATTTTTGTTATTCGGACAATAATTTCTCCATTGTGATGATATTTTTTAATATAGGACCTCTATTTTAGATCATTTGGCAACATTTTTATTCAATTGGAGAAATTTTTTATTAATTTGGCGACATTTTTCAATATTTGGCAACTTTTCTTATTTATTTGTTGACATTTTTAATTCATTTGGCAACATTTACACATCAGCCAATCAAAATGAATCGTTTATCCCAGTATTGTCTAAACATATTTTTGGTCGCCAAGGTGATTTTTAACACTAATGTTATGAAGGGATGATCGAGATGTAAATTTCCAATAGGAGTAATGTTAGAGAAAATGGAAAAAGTTCTATAACTTTTGAATGGTTGCAGATACCTACATGAAACAAAGTGCAGATTTTAAACTAAGAAAAGTTTGTTCAAATGGTGCAAGTTTCATAAAAATCCGTGCAGTAGTTTTTGAGTTAAATCTGGACAAACAGACAGACTGACAGTCAAAAAAATATTTGATGTGATTTTTGGAATCAGTGTAGTCTAATTCGTGGAGAAAACTCAAAATGAGGGGTTTTGTTCGATTCCACTGACAGACACTCCATTCTTATATATAAGTATTGATTCAAAAAATTTATGAATAGCAGCCATGCTATATTTTGATAGTGATGGATTCAGAAAAACTTTTATGTGCATAGCTAAAATTTCGTGATTTTCGTCTTTGTAGTTTTTTTGCTTTATAAAATTGTACATCAACTTAATCATTTCAGGGGTCATATGCAAGTTTAAAATCAGTAGTTCATAAGAAATTTTCTGCAGTTTTGCAAATTAAAAGCCCTGTGATCTCGTTGGCATACAATGGTAAATTCTTATATACTGGCGAAGAGTATGCAGGAACGGTGCACGTTAAATCGTATCCAAGTCCTATGTCCTATCGTCTACTGAAGTTGTGTCGGTACATATGTTCTAGTCATCTGACCATGGTTCAAAAATACGAGCTTGATTTGGTTAAATAATGTTGCACAGTGGGCTGTTGACGACTGTTCAGGGCCTATCTCAAAGGATAACCCCAGGAACTATACCTTATACTTTTTAACCATGGTCAGATGACGAGGACAACACTTGAGCTGGCACTTGACATAACCTCAATAAATGTCAGGACATTAGACACCAATCAGATTTATCATGTACCAGTCCCGTGTAAATGCCAGTATAAAATATTGGATATTTTTAGACGATTTTCTAGTATTTTAGTAGCGAAACCCTCCGATCACAAGATCACTACATTTTTACTTTTCTTTATGAAGTCCAACATTTGTGCTCGTTTTTGGCATGTTTTAAAATAAGTAAAAAATATTTTTTAAACACTTAACGCATAAAATATATAAACAAAAATTGATTTAAATTTTTTCTCTCTTTATTTTTCTGTGGTCATGGATGAATCTACCGATGACTGGAACCTTTGCCACTGATCCTAAGAATACAAATGATAAAGTGTAATGTGATTAAAAATACAATATAAAATCACACTGAAGTAGGGACATATCTTTAAGTACAAAACATACTGCATCATATTATTAGAGAAGAATCTCGGCTGCCGCCAAAACATTTTCTACCATCGTCCTTCATTTTGTAGTAGTGCGACTAATACTTTCTTCAATGTGGAGATAACCCCTCAAACGCGATCGATACATATTGTCTAACATCTGTGCATATAACTGTCTGTAAGAAATTAACGAAAATTCATATTTAGATTATTTTGTGGGTGGAGAACATTTCTGTGATGTCAAAAGTGGGTGTTGCTATTGAAATTTTTAGTTGGTGTATATTTTTATATGAATTTTTTTTTTTTTTGTATATCGATGTGTAGTAGACTTTATTCCCTACAAAATGATACATTAAGTTTAACCCTACAATAAAAACTGGCTGAAAAATATGGAGGAGGTTTGTTTCTCTCTTTTTCCTTGACTACATAAAAAATTTCTCTTTAAAAAAATGTCAGCCCTTAACAATCTTTCAACTCTTAGGTATCGTCCCACGCATAGTGAAAGTCGCACCGGCCTGCGCCATCATGATCAGCACCTACGAGTACGGCAAGAGGTTCTTCCACAACTACAACGCTTCCAAAGCTGCCTCCTCCTCCGCCTTCTAGACCTTCCCCCTCAACAGACTTCTTCCCTCCTGCATTTGTATATTTACATTTCTCCTTTCTTGTGATTCGATTAACTTCTGCTTTACTTTCATGTAAAGTAACTTAACAGTGCTTGACTTCATAATTTTGTATATAAAGGAAAATCCTTTTGAAATTCTATTATTAGGATTATGGGAAGTAATAAAATTTCTTACTGTTGAATGTTTTGCAAGTTACTGAATAGACGAAATAAAAAGACTATTTGTGTACTTCATTTAACACACATTATGCATTTCATTGTTTCACAAAAATCTCCCTATTTTTCTCTAGTCCTAGGGAGAATTTTCAATCCTTTCGCTATTATTCAGATCGTATCTCAAAATGAAAAAATCCTAACATTACGAAATTAACAGAATTTGCTAAGAAATGTTTGATAAACAAAACGAATATATTTTTGTTTCACTGTGATTATTAGTTTAGAAGTTCTTTAATATTAAAGTCGTCGTTACTAAAATTTCGCGTACAAGTAATTTTGTCCGTCGAGTTTCTGACACACTATTAAGATGAGAGATCCAATTATTTTAGGAAATGTAGGAATAGGTTAGAACTGGATCTCCAATAAGCATTTTTTTTAATTCGAATAAGTTTTGATTTATAAATGTTTTAAACATCTGAACACGCTCCTCTTATTTGAAGTTTTCTCGCCCTCATTTTTACAAAGTGATTTCTAAACTCTGCTATAAGTCATTTAAAATTACATATTTTCTGAATAAAATAAATATCTTAATGTCCGTTAAAACTTCATCCTTCCGAAGATTATATTTCTATCTTTACAATTAAATTAGATATAGTTAATTAAGATACGTATTAAAATGAGAGAAGGAAAGTTTTTTCAGAAATTTCGAGTGCATTTTAATTTTCGGCTTTTTTTTCCCATTGTTCCGCTCGCATCTCAAAAAGTAAATGTCCTAAAACAAATTTTGTCCAAACATCAGTGAGAAGGTAAGATGTAAGTGGGCCTACCGTTCAGTAGCTTCTCTGTACACTTTTGTGAAAATATATGCACAAAAATATCACATTTATTCATATTTCAACTCATTGAAAGAATACTAACAAACATTTCTAGAATATACTATAAAAACAAAATACTAAATGTCATTTTAATAATAGAAACGAGTTATTACAACTTTAATTTTTCTTTTCTTGGAACATTTAAAACATTCCAAAAATGAACCCGTTCAAACCGAAAACACTCGGAAACAAAACCCGCGCTTTCTAATTCTGCAAAGAGGAGTGAATTTGGTGATTAAAGCTTCGCCAAGTCATCGGTAAAGAAGACCGAAACCTAACAATTTATTAGTGTCAACCAATCGCATTTCAGATCGGCAGGTCAGTTTAGTGACAATAGTCTTTGAACTGATTTGGCTGGCTAGTCATCGGTAAATTTCACCTATCAAGAAACCTTAGACCATTCGTGCACAGTATGATTGGCTCTTTAGGGCCCCATTTGGCACAGTTATTTTTCTGTCATTAATTATTTTCGACATATTTAGAGGCATCCGTGACCGAGCGGTTAAAGGCGTTCAGCTACTAATCCGAGGATTGGTGGTTCGAACCCGTGCGATGGACTTGACAATTGAGTTGACTTGATGAGTTTTTGAAAAAAAAGTAGTGATCTTGCAATCGGAGGGTTGCCAGCTTCGCTACAAAAAAAACTAGAAAAGTCGTCCAGAACATCCACAAAAATTAACGGCGTGTATACGGGACTGGTGCACGATAAATCTGATCGGGATCCAAAGTCCCGACGTCTACACTGTTAAAAATTTCAGTTCAACGTTGTACCATATCTTGGTGCAAAATGTTGCACTATATCATGGTGCAACCTAGGTTGAACCAAAAATCTTTTATCGAGAATGGTGCCAGCTTTCACCAAAAATTAGTTCACTATCCTCATTAAACTGCAACCGAAACCTTCGCTGAATCTACGAACCGGGAAATGGGGAATCCCCTCATTTCGCTTATTATTATTGTTAACGTACCGGACTACGTTAATCGGATATCAAAGTAAGTTAAATGCTTTATTTCATGGTTATTGTAATTAAATGTTTGTTTTATGATGTTTAGGTGTTTTTACTCGTATAAAGTTCAAATATAAACAGATTAGTATAACATCGTTGTCAACTACGGCCGTTGTATTCTGTTGCTTTTCAAAACCCAAGTCTGAATTTTAACCAATGAAAAAAATTGATGGAAAATTGTACAGCTTTATAATATATATATATCTATGTTTTAAATCGTGAATAAATTTTTTTTAAAAATTAAACGAACGATATGGTCAAACACTTAGCATTTTTTTTAACCTTTACAATACTAAACTTGTTTGTTTACTATGTAAAGTCATTTGGAAAGTACGTAAAATGTACGTATGGTTAGTATTCTAGGATTAAATTTCAGTTGAAATATACAATAAATCGATTGTTTAAATTTAAGTTTAAAGAAACACTTTGCCAAAACATGTAAAACACTGAGGACAAAATTTAACTTTAATGGAATGTTTGAAATGTAGATAATTTTGCTGACTACCAACATAATTTATTTTTTATTTAAGCTACTATTCATTTCAGTGTACTCATTACTTCAGTAAAATAAGTCCATCTAGTTAAAATGCATTGTACAGCCCCCTTGGAGATGGTAAGATTTTTTGAAAAGGCTAGGTTGGTTCCTAGCACACGTTGTCCCCCTCCCCCCGCCAAATGTGATATTTGGCAATAATATGTGAACAATAAAATTTTCATTTTGGCAACCTTGCCTAGAGGAAAATAGTTCTTTAATTGGCAAAAAAAAGGGTTTTGTCACCAATAACATGTTAGCGTATTAGTAAAACATCGAATACCGCCAATTTTGAATATCAAGCTGAGGGGCACCGTGTTCTAAGAATTTACCAAAAGCTATATTCGCAACGCTACCACGTTCTTGGCAACAAAAACCGGTTTTGTTTCCAACATAAGAACTCCATTTCCCCCATGAAGGGTTGCCGAAAATGGTAACTGTTAAAAGCTGAGGGACCGTACAGTACATTTTAACCTTCATAAGTGACAATACTAATTTTCAGTTTGTAAAATAATTGTATTGTCAAATATCTATTACAAAATACATTATTCTTGTTGAAAGAGTACCGAGCCCATAATCAAAAGGGTTGTATGTTTATTTGTTGTTTTTGTCAAACATCCTCTGGGGCTGTTGTACGTTAAATTTATCATGGTCCAAGTGTGAGCGTGCTCATGTTATCTATGGTATGAAAACTTGGAGATTGAGGTGACAGCTCAGAAGTTGTCTTTGAGGTGTCATCTGACCATGGTTAAAAATTATAGCGAAGTGTCCCCGATTTTTTCCTTCGAGATAGTTTTCAAACCATCGCCAATAGCTAATTTTGAAGCTCTAGTGGGATGTTTGTGCAACGAACCAATAAAAATTTTATTGTAAGTGTTTAATGCATTTGCACAATCAATATTCTATGGTTACCCAAATAATTGCCTTTTTTGCATATTTATATATTCTTTACCTTTATGTATTTGCTAAATACAACTTAACGTTTAAATATTTATTTTTACAACGTTTTATACTTAATGATACAGAATCGGGTAAAAAGAATTGGTTATTTCATAAATTAATAAATCACTAAAAAACACTTTATTGTGTTTCGTTTATAAACAAGAGTAGCCGTAAGGCCTAATAAAACTTTAGCCAATAATTTGTCTTTTAACGTTACAGGATGGGGGGTTAATATTTCAACCAGAATCCCATGTTAAAACCAAACACCTACCTTTTAAAGGTTAAAACAAAGTTAGATGTTACTTTCACACTAAAATTTTTGTAATATAAGTTAATAATGTTGCTCTTTTCTATGTCATTGTTACTGAAGTCTTTTAATTGTAATTTACTATTTTAAAGATCATGATTGAACTGACATTGTGTGGCTCTAACGGAAAGGTGTCTGAGGTAATGTTTGTAAGATAAACTACCTCAGTCAACCTATTTACAAGAGACGCACTCTAAAACAACTTGAATCCTGAGGGAAAACTGGCAGCTACTGCTGGATGTCCTGAATTGGAATTTTCTTATCTGGCGGAATATTTATCCAAGATGCTGTGTCAACGTTGAAGACCTTTTTGGAACTTGCATTATGGATATCCAACAGTGTGCGGAAGCTTCAAGATTGTTCATGCATGCAAAATAACTTTGTATGCAAATGCTCCTTACAAACCCAAATTTTCCTCATTGTTAGAATAGTAAATACTTCAGCATTTGTAGCAACATATACAAAATCACTAAAATCGTGTTATGTGCTTCGTAACTATTGCACTCCCACTCTATAATGTGTACCCAAAAGTGTTCAAGCCAGAGATAGGATACTTGTGCCCTTGAAATAAATTCCATCAGTGTAGCTGGCATATAGCATTCACACAATATATTGTGTAAATGCTATATAAAATTTAGATTTTTTTTAAATATCTCCTTAAAAGGTGAGTACATTTCGTTAATATCAGTAAATGAGTTTAACTACAGTATTATTATGTGTCTTTGATTGCATTTAATTTAGGATTCATTTCTAGAAGTTTAGATTTTACGGTTATAAGTTGTCTGGCTATCTCAACAGTATTTATAATGAAAATGTTTATAAAAACTGTTGAAAAAGCTAGGAAAAAAAATTGCTTATAGTATACTGATATTGAAGGGCAAACTCAGTAAACGTGTTTCCGAGAAAAATGTTTAAAGTATTTTAAGGTGAACTCAAAAATAGCTTCCACTTGGTTCTTTTTTTATATATATATGGTTAAAAGGTCGAACTTGAAGAAAAAAAATACCACCTAAGAATCAACGTCTTGTCAGCTGAAAAATTGTATCATTTTAAGTTCTCCTAGCTTCTATTCTTTCCTCAATAATATGCTCGATTGGGTGTTGAAGTAATTTTAATCTTAAACGTTTGTACAAATAGGCCTAGTAATATTAAAATATATTTATAAAATATTATATTTTATTGTATAACTTTAAGTCATAAGGGTCGTACTGGAGAAAAATGTGCTATTCCACTGGATTTTAAATCCAAGTTTGGCCAACCAGAAACTGTGTAGAGGAGTCTGGTGCTTGTTAAATCAGTCATGTTAAAATGTCTTAAAGTTGTTTGTGGTATGGAATTTTAGAGAGTAGGGTGTGTCAGATTAGGTGTCGTTCTTATTTAACTGATTAGTGTCATCTGGCCAGTATTCGTGGGTCTTTGCTTCTTAATACATCTCTAAATAATCCATTGTGCAGCTCTAGTTAGACCATCCAACCAACTTACTCAATACCAACCAACTAAAATTATTGCAAATAGCCCAATTTGAAATGTTATGATGTTAATTCAATTAACTATATTATTTTCTCTATGAAATATATTATGTACTGTACATGTGTTTTTTTTTGTAATTGGCAATAAATATAAAATAAATTATTTACTATTAGCAATAAATAAAAATGATTTACTATTATTTTCATCTATAATGTAAAGTTTTTATTTAATTTTGAGTATATATACTAATTGAATTAGCACAATTTATTGAGATTTGTGACATTAAATTTGAAAAAACATTATAAGTAAACAATGTTTTCCTTAATAATGGAAAGATTTCCTTTGAATATACTATTTAAAAATTTGCACAGTAATTTCAAATTATTTTGTGAAATTGTTGAAATATACAGGATTGTAAATATAGTTCTAAATTATAAGAAAGTTTGATAAAATCAAAATTTTAGTAGGGGTAACGAAAATACGAATTATGGTGCAATGTTTCACCAAAATTTGGTACCCATTTAGCTGCAACCAAACTTTGGTGCTTAGTTTCACCATAAAGTGGATTAACAAAAACCTCAATTTTGGTTCAACGTTTCACCATTAAATGGTATCCATGGTAGCACCATAAAATGGTAGAACTAAGCACCAGACGTTGGTTGCAGCTAAACGGGTACCAAATTTTGGTGCAAGGTCGCACTAAATTTTTAACAGTGTATTGAAGGCGTTGGGTGCCAGTTCAGGTGTTTCCTCATCATCTGACCATGGTTCTAAAATAACGAGGTGCATGTATGAGTGTGTATGTGTTCCCGGGTCTTTCCTTCGAGATAGACCCCGAACCGTCGCCAATAGCCCACTGCAGCTCTAGTGCGACGTTAATTAACCAAAATTGACATATTTAGTCTGTATTTTTTTAGTAAATCGTCAAACTTGTCATTTCATTTTAAGTTCGTTTGTTTTTGTGTTTAGGTTATTTCGTCTGACTTATCATTATTTTAAGGAATTGCTTTTCCAAAAAAAAATTCTTATTAACGTTACGGAAAACGGATTTTCTGTATATTACACTGACTGGTGGACAATTGATAAAGACAGATGGCAATAGCAACCACAAAATGGAAGGCAGCAAAATGTGGAAATTAGCAAAAGTGCGGGATACAGAAAGACGTTTTTGTGCGTATGCAAATTTGTATTGCCGAACTTGTTCGGCACATGATATCGCTGATAAGAGTTCGTGGGGTAGCAAATCAGTTTCTTGCTGCTACTGGCAAACTGATCTCCCGAAAAACTAGCCAGATGTTTGCAACAAGGGTTTGGTTTTGTTAATAACGTCGCACTAGAGCTGCACAGTGGGCTATTGGCGACGGTTCGGGGTCAATCTCGAAGGAAAGACCCGGGAACACATTCATACATGCACCTCGTTATTTTAGAACCATGGTCAGATGACGATTTTTGCAACAAGGAGGACGTATACACCGCTGCTGGATAATATACACGACGTGTGGAATATCGCATCCCCCTCCATGGGGGCCATATCCCGTATTGACACCTTGCGCCGGAACACCTGCAGACGGTATTACATTCTTTTCACTTTTACGTATTCAGCCCAAAATGACCATTTTGTCCCTTAAACACTTTTCAAAGTTTTCTGGATTTCAGGGCTCGCAACAGGTCCCTTTTTTCCTTAAAAGTCCTTTCTGTTGGCCTCCGTGACCGAGTGGTTAAAGGCGTCAGCTGGGAATACGACGGTTACTGGTTCGATGCCAGGCGATGGACTTGACAAAGAAAAGTAGTGATCGGTTGGTTGCCAGCTTCGCTACAAAATACTAGAAAAAGTCGTCCAGAACAACCGCAAAAAATAACGGCGTGTATACGGGACTGGTGCACGATAAATCTGATCGGGGTCCAAAGTCCCGACGTCTATTGAAAGCGTTGGGTGCCAGTTCAGGTGTTTCCTCGTCATCTGACCATCAGTGGCGGATTTAACCAAGGTGGTGTTGATTTAACAGGCGGCAAATGGACAGTTGCCGCCTGGGCCCCCTTGTCTTGGGTCTATTTGGGTCCCCCTCGATTCCAAAAATTAGAAAAGGGAGGAAGAGAAATAATTGAGGAATTTAAACGGAAAAACCGCAAATTACTTTTTCTTACTACATTGACTGATCTACAGATTCCAAACTTTGCTATATAAATTCAATGGATAAAACGTGTTTTGGACAAAGAAAATAGTTAAGTTCTATAAAAAATTCGGAAACAAGTTCAAAAGATGTAATAATCCTATTTTTAGAAATTTTAGAGAAAAAAAAACACGTATTTTGAATGTTTGTTCCTAAATTATTTATTTGAAAACGGGCCCCCTTCAAACATTTTTGCCGCCTGGCAGGCACGTAGGTAGGGGGGTGGTTTAGAGGGTTCAAACCCCTCCCATTGACAGTTAAGGAAAACAAATAGAATTACTGTAAAAATCATCATAAAATTATTTTTAAAAGACTTTATGAAACATGTTTTTGAGGTCATTTTTATCTCAAACTAAGCGTAACATAATGACATCGTGTTTCATTTGAAAGCACTTGAATTTCGGAGACAAAGGGAAAAGATCGTTAAACGGAATCCATATATTATTTTAAACAAGGAATCTTGAAATTTAAATTTGTTCTCTAAATTTATATCAAAATCACTAATTTTAAAACTAGTCAATTGGTAACGATTTCATGAAAAAACAATCGATAACTGTTGCTGTTCCGATATTTGCCAGCGTAGTCCTGTTTACTTGAATAAAAATTAATATCAATTTAAAAAAATGAAAAATAGAGGGGGGGGGGGTAAGTTAATCAGTGACTGAACCACCCCCATGGCAAATCTATACCTACGTGCCTGCCGCCTGGGCCTTTTCATTCTCTTAAATCCGCCACTGCTGACCATGGTTCAAAAATACGAAACATCGTTCCCGGGTCTTTCCTTCGAGATAGGCCCCGAACCATCGCCAATAGCCCACTGTGCAGCTCTAGTGCGACGTTATTTAATAAAACCCAACCTTTTTGTTACTTGAAGTACTTAAGTCTTTTTTTTTCAGAATATGGTCCCTTATTTTAGCAAAAATATTTTTTCTCCCTTTATGCTTATGATAACACATTTCTGGCCCTTTTTCCTCTCATATTTAACAAAAGGTTATTCTTTCCATTTTGTAATGGTCATTACAAAAATTAACATTCATGTTTGCACTTATGTTGAGTCTGCTAATAGGGTGCTGTAACTCTCGAAATATCATTAAACTACGAGCAGGCTTTTGCTGTTTTTGTCTTTGCACATGTCATTAATCACACGGATGTAGAATGTGGGCCTATGGGTAAACAATTTCTGTCCTTCCAGGACCACCGGATCTCAGTTCATGCATTGTATCAAAAACAAAATGTGAATGAAGACCTTGTTCAGGGGAAGAATGATGAATAGCAGTGCAAGTGCAAATTGTAATTGTATATATTCGCAGTATCTCGTATTGTAATTAGGAAAATACTGTTCGATTTACATTTTTTTGTAAAATAGACATTTTCTGCAATAAGTGACATCCCTGCTAAATTTCAATTCGGATCATAATTTAAAAAGTTACAAAAAATGTGAGATATGAAGTATTTTCGCAAATTTATTAACTTTTTTATTAATGCTCCGATTTTCTTCAAAAATTTGGTTGGAATAATGTTTGAAATAGTAGAATGCTATTAAGATAAAAACTCGTCTTATAGAACATTGTGATAAGAATTTTAAAATACAAATACAACGTTAAAATACGCAATAAAAATCCATCAAATCTGGACATGTTTCGGGAGATACATCTCCCTTCATCAGCAGAAAATGAAAAGCCTGTGTGCATTAGAATAGAAATAAACCCAGAATTGAAAGTGTTGCCAAAAAACCTATCTCAATCGGTTGAAGGTAACTATTGTGTGCCAACAAGCGGGAAATACTGGGACCGCAAATGTTTCATTGACAATCGAATCAATATTGCTAAAAATATGAAACACCTCCGGGAAGTCTAGTTCAACTGTAGATTTGGGTTTGCAAATTAAATGTGGGTCAGAAAAATTAAATATATGACCATGTTCCCAAGAGTGCTTGGAAATGGAGGACTTCTTTATTTCTTGTTTAACAGTATGTGCTTGGTGCTCCTTGATACGAAATCTTAATGCTCTCTTTGTTTGACCGATATATGACATGCCACATTGACATGAAATACTGTGCCCCAGTTATTGAGGTCGTCAGTACGGTCTTTAAGTTGTGTGAAGGTGATCTTATTGATAGGTGAAAAAATGGAACGTATGTCGAACCTACCGAGAATTTTAGAAATTTGATAGCTGATCTGGGGATAATATGGTAAAACAACCAAAGCATTAGAGCGCTCAGATAGACTAGAATTTTTAACTTTATGTAGGGCCTTGTCAACGACGTTGTGTGAAAAACCGACAGCTCTCAAATAATCAAGTTCAGCCTGGAGTAAATTGGGTGTAGAACAGATGTTAAGAGCACGGTTAACAAAAGTGTAAAACGCAGCCATTTTTTTTTGTATAGGTTGGCAGGACTTAAAATGAGGGGGCAAAGAAACAGCGAAGGGTTTTCTGTATACAGTGATGGACAAATGGTCATTTTTACGAGTAATTAAAACATCAAGAAAAAGAAGAGTATTGTTGGATTCGGCAGTGAATTGTATATTAGGATCTATGGAATTTAATACAGGCAGAATCCTGCCAACTTCTCCTGTGGAGTTGTTTAATAGGGCGAAAATGTCATCAACATAGGGGTCCAAAGGGGAAATTTAACAATGGTGAAAAGTTTTTCTTTAAAATAATCCATATATATGAAAGATATGTTCCACCCCTTGTAAAACCCTTTTTAATTCACCTATAAAGATTTCCCTTCAATTTATATTCCGCCCCTTAAATCATGTTTTTCCTAAAGCTTCCTCCTCTCTTTCATGCTCGATTTCACGTAATTTCATTCCATTGCGCAATCCGTTCCTATTCAGTTTCTGCTGACCACATCACTATTACTTGCATCTCATATTATCACATCTCCCACTTACCCAACACCAACTTACCCTCTCTCTCGTAATCGCCCCTAAATTTCCCTCGTATAAATGTCCATTTTCCCCATCCAGAGACCATTCGCTCCTTTCTCTCTCGTCATGTCGTTCACATCTCTCCAGGGCTCTGATGAATGTTAAAGTTAGTAATTGTTAACTAGGGCTCCTTTTCCATTTTGAAACTTGAAACACCCCCTCGTCTACTTATCACATTACATATATATCACTGAGTATGGGTATGTCTTTGTGAGGGAAATCAAATCATCTATTTCATATTGTGTGAAATGAAAAACTCTGAGGCGACCTTCAGGGCACTCTAATGCGCCTTGACTAGGAACGTTGGTAAATAAAGATTTTACATCGAAAGACACCATATGGAGATCTTTGGTGTTTATGTCTTTGATTAGTGTAACAAATTCCATAGAGTTTTTAACAGTATTGCGATTGGATTTTAATAGAGGTGAAAAAATGGTGACAAGATATTTGGCTAGTTTGTATGAAGCCGTACTTATATTGGACACAATAGGACGAAACGGAATATCAGGTTTGTAAACCTTGGGTAGAGCATATAACCTAGCCAGGCACGTCGCACCGGTGGGTGTTTGGGAGGGGGGAGTCCGACCCCTCCAATAATTTGAAAATCCTAAAAGTTGGGAATTTTAAGGTTTGAAAATACGTAAGTTGGCGAAATTCAGTGGCGTAGCCAGCATTGGGTTACTTTGGGTTAGAACCCCCCCCCCCCCATAGCCAAGTAATTTTTTTTTTTTTTTTTTAAATAACAAATGCAAAAAAAAAAAAAAAAAACGAAGATTTTTTTCTCTGATTTTTATAGAGAAAACACACGTCGCATTTCCTGGTCTACCCCACATGTATCTCCTGCTCCTTTCCCTTCTGTCCCCTGAAGGAATGATTTTAAGGAGAACAATTGGTGAAACAACCTTGAAGACAGAAAATTCGACTTTTGGGGGGGCGATGGGGTAGGAGGTCTGTATGATTGTCTTGCTTGTTTATACATGTAAAAGGATACTTTTCTTAACACTTGAAATGGGGCGGCAGTTGAGCCGGAATTCACAGTGCATCAATCCAGAAATTGCTTGCTTTGAAGTAAGGTATTTTCCCTGACTCATTCATCCCCTACGTGCAGGTCGCGCCGTGGAGGTTTGGGGGGGAGTCCGACCCCCCCCCCCCCCCCCAATAATTTGGAAACCCTAAAAGTTGGGAATTTCAAGGTTTAAAAATACCCGAGTTGGGAAAATTTTATTATGTCTGCAGAAAATTAATATTTTTAACAAATGAAAGCAAAAAAACCAAGGTTATTAAGGAAAAATTAGAAATTGTCCAACTTGTAAAATTAAACTTAAATTCGTGTGTTTTAATTTCAGAGTTCACTGCACACATTCGACCGATATGACGCTAAGGCTCCAGGTGAAGTTGACTAATGTAGTCTGTAGCCGAGACAACGCCAGTGGCGGAACTGTTTTATAAATTTCATTGTATTTTTTATTGCGTCAAGCGAAAAAAAATTTTAACCGTGGCATCGTTTCCTTAAAAAAAAAATCCCACATTTTAAATATATAATAAATTGTTTAAATTAAGGAGCAATATTTTCAGATTTCCAGCAGGCGACTAAAAAATGGTCGCATCTGCTCATTCTGTTGTTCGTTATTGTCAATGTTATATGTTTTAACGTTCAGATTATCATTTAAAGAATTTTAAAATATATGGCGTTGCACTTTACGCAAACGTCACACAGTGTTCTTTTTATTAAAATAACTTCTCTTTTAATTGTGTTAGGTGCGATTGTCTAGATTTAGACCTCTCCTTTAAAATCCTCTCCTTTTTATTCGAAAATCACTTTTGTTTCATATAACCCTATTGGTCATATAACCCTATTGGTTTTGCCTTCCACGATGTAAAATTTCTTTCAGCTAATATTCGAAGCGCCATGGCGCTTCGAATATATGGGACTGGCGCGTCAGTCCCATATAAATTTATAGTCTCGTGTCTAGGATTTTTGTTGTTGTTGTTTTGTTTTGTTTTGTTTTGTGATTAACCAATCACAAAATTGTGTAATGTTGACGCTGTGCGTTTCCTGTTGGTTTTTCTATAAATATATATATTTTTTTAGTTTTTACCAGTTTCAAATAGAAACTTTCAGAACTTTCGATGGGTTCTTTTATTTAAATCACCCCTCGGTTAAAAAAAAAATTCGGACTTCGATACGATTGCTACGAAAAATCTTATGCGCGGAGGACGCATCTTTCAGTACCTATTTTCTTTACCTAATTTTATGTGATATGTGTTTCGTTTTAACATTAACTTTGGAGGATTCTCTCTTTGAATACTTCTAAGTTTATTGAATTTATTTATAATAATTTAAATTCCTGTTTTCCTGCATTGATTAATTTAGAATTAAAATGGTTATTAATTAAAAAAAATTATAATTTAATTACTACTTGATAAATATGGTCATATTGGTATGTAGATACTTTTTTATTTTTGAATATTATTTTATATTTTATGTTAATATTAGCAATGGCTGTTGGGTTGACACAACTGCCGAGTCCCTTTCACTCCCACTATTTACAGATCATGTTACATTTTCAGAACATGGCTGTATTTGTTATCCCCCCCCCCCCCCCTTATGACTTCCACAATAAAATTATCCTATAAAAAGTTGATAAGTTGGAACTAGGACTTTTTAGCACTGTTGTGTTCAAAATTTCCAATCGTTAAGTTTGGTTAATCAACATCGCACTTAGAACGGACACTGCACTAGAACATGCGTGCAACAAATGTTGCGTGCTACAACGTTGGTTCGGGTCTATCTCGAAGAAAAGACCTGGGAATAATGCCTCGTATTTTTTAATCGTGGTCAGATAACGAGAATAACACCCGAGCTGGTATCAGTACCAGACGCCGTTAAGTTGGGAATTTCGAATCGTTAAGTTGGGAAATTTCTTGTCTCACCCCCCCCTCCCCCCCCCCCAAATTTTTTGTAAGACGGCACTGCCTACGTGTTTTAAGCTTTTAATTTACTTCTTAATTATAATTTATAAATAATATTTAATCAATTAAAATTATTAATTATAATTTTAATTTAAAACTACTGCTTAAATTAAAAAATATCATAATTTAAATTTACTAATTTAAAATTACTACTTAAAAATTATTATGATTAATTAAAATTACTAATTTAATATTATCAATTAAAATTGCTAATTTTAAATTATTAATTAAAAATGATTAATTAAAATTGCTAATTTAAAATGATTAATTAAAATTAATAATTTAAAATTATTAATTAACTTTTATTCAAATTATTAACTAAATTTTATTCAAATTATTAATTAAATTTAATTAAAATTATTAGTTAAAAAAATTTCAAATCAGTTATTAATAAAAAAAATATATTTGGTTTTGGTCGGACCAAAAATAATTTATGGACCCCCCCTTCGGACAATCCTGGCTACGCCACTGGCGAAATTTATATCTGAAGAAAATTAATATTTTTAACATATTAAAGCGAAAATAACAAGGTTATAAAGGGGAAAATTAAAAATTGTCCAATGAATGCTTTATCTAAATTGAGAAGCAATGTTTTCAGATTTCCAGACAGACAGCTAATAATATAATCGTTATCCATTGGCGCCCAAATAAATGCTCGCATCTGCTCCATTCGGTTTTTATTTTTTGAAAAACAAACCATACTTTAATACTTTTTACATTATAATGTAGTATTTTGTAACCTATAGAGGCCGAACGTCTGAACATTTTTAACATTATTTAACAATGAATCTTGTTTTATTACTCTTTGTGATTTGCGGTTTTGTTCCGGTCGTAAGCGTTTGGAGGGGGGGGGGGGGGAAAGCTCGAGCCCTCAATAATATGAAAACCTTATAAGTTGAGATTTCGAGTTTTAAAATCCCTGATTTGGTTAAATATGAAAGCGAAGGAAGATTAGATATTGCCCAATTTGGGAGATTAAACTAAAATTAGACCTCTGAACGGACACTGCATTGCATGTCGCACTAAAGCTGCATATTGGGCTATTGACAACGGTTCGGGGCCCATCTCAAAGGAAAGACCCGGGGACAATGCCTCCTATTTTTGAACCATGGTCAGATGACGAGGACAACACCTGAAGCTTCTGGCGCCGTTAAGTTAGGAAATTTCTTTCAAAAAGTTGTATTTTTACACGCGTTTAATTCATAAAATGTGATATCCTAGTTCGATCCTAGACGATGGACTTGACAAAAAAAAAGTAGTGATCGGAGGGTTGCCAGCTTCGCTACAAAATACTAGAAAAGTCGTCCAGAACATCTGCAAAAATTAACGGCGTGTATACGGGACTGGTGCACGATAAATCTGATCGGGGTCCAAAGTCCCGACATCTATTGAAAGCGTTGGGTGCCAGTTCAGGTGTTTCCTCGTCATCTGACCATCGTGGGGGGGTAAGTTAATCAGTGACTGAACCACCCTTAGAGCATGTATAGGAAGTAGAGAGAGTGTAACCCTATTATCGTGGGTCCGGAGTTAAGGTCACGTGTTTGCCGGGCTTATCTGTTTCGCCTCTCCTTGCCGTCAATCACTTCCCCCTGCTATTTCAATGGCCGCGCGTTTGAGTCGACAGTTTCGCTTTGCAAAAGCTGTATGAAAGGGTGTTTTCTGGTTGTGCATATGCTCGTTCCGGAAGACACGTGAAAGGAAGATTTGCAACGTTCTACTGATATGTATAATCAGTAATTATTAGTATGTTTTAAGTTGATATAATGATGATAAAGTTTGTTAATCGATACTTACCTAACTATAACTCTCGATTTTTAACGCAATAAGCCACATTATCCTGCAAATTTTTGGACAATTTTGTACGAATAACGTATATAGTTATGATCTTTGTTATATTTTGTCATAAATATGCTACAATATTGTTCAATTAGCTGAAATCCCTTGTTTATGTCTGTGTTGGGTTTGGCGGTACATTTCGTCGCCAAATTCTTGAAGTTGTTTTCGATAAATTATTAGATTTAGTTCTTTAACATATATCTGATTACATATTTTTCATCATAAAGTTAATAATTTTAAAGATTTTATATAAAACCCTATACTATTTTAATTTCGAAGATTTTTTTTAATAAAAACTTATTTCAAGTATATTTTAAAGTAAAGTTTTAATATATTAAATTTAAATCCTTTATTATGAAAGTAAGTTTATAAATACCTTTCATTTAGAAAACATACTTAGCGTCTATCGAAAATTTGTTTTAAGTATTAATAAAAGATATTTTATAAAATGCAGGGAGTTTTGTAAATTAAATGTTTTAAATTGATAAACAGTGGGCCAATTATGTTTATTAGCATTTATTCGTTACTAAAATGCGCGGCTTAATCATATTGAAACTGAATGCCAAGCAAAATTTTCTGTTAAATACAGGGGCGGCTTCAGGTCCGAACGGCCGCTTGGATAAACAGTATATATTACTGTTAAATATTTTTATATTAATATAGATATATATATATATATATATAGTATATGACTTTATTTCCGCCGATATATTATTTTATAATTAAAGCTTCGATTTGTTTTTTTTGTGTTTTCATCTTAGTAAAAAAACATTTTTTTTTAAATAAAAAAGTTGACATGCTTTATCACCATTTTGTAAACGTGATAAATCCGCGTACAATAAAAAACATTTTATAAAAATTGGGGCGTCAAACTCATGTAATGTTTTACTTGACAAACTTACAAATCGCTATAAATGCATACAATAAAAATAAATTGTAAAAATATTATGTATAGCAAGACAAGTTAAATTAGAATTTTTTTAAAAAACTTTAAATACTGAATGCATTAAATAAGCTATCAAAGAATAAGTTCAAAATTACAGAGCACTAAATTTAGCTATTAAGAAAAAGGATAAATTCCACAAAATGCTACAAAACAGCGGAGTGTTCAAATTATTGGTTGTAGAGAATAAGCGACCTAGCCAAATACGAACGCGTCAAGAATTTCGCCAAATCTGGAAACCTTTCCAGCGACTATCACGTGGTAGACGTCGGAGCGCGGTTCGGGAGAAAAAGTAAGGGGCTTGCTCTCTCTATTCCTATACCTACTCTAAGGAACCACCCCCATGACAAATCTATACCTACGTGCCTGCCGCCTGGGCCTTTTCATTCTCTTAAATCCGCCACTGCTGACCATGGTCCAAAAATGCGAGGTATCGTTCCCGGGTCTTTCCTTCGAGTTAGGCATCGAACCGTCGCCAATAGCCCACTGTGCAGCTTTAGTGCGACATTAATTAATAAAATCAAACCATTCCTTAGTTTATTAATATTTAAATATATAGAAGATAAATACAAAATGTATGGTCATATAGATATTTAAAAAAAAAAACTATAATGCATTATTTATTTATAAAAAAGACTTTATTTTACTATCTAATGTGTAATATTGTATTTTTTTCACTTGTAAATGATTTGGTTTCAGTTAATTAACGTCGCACTAGAGCTGCACAGTGGGTTATTGGCGACGGTTCGAGGCCTGTCTTAAAGGAAAGACCCCGAAACACATTCAACATGCACCTCGTTATTTTTAGAACCATGGTCAGATGCACCTGAACTGGCACCCAACGCCTTCAATAGACGTCGGGACTTTGGACCCCGATCAGATTTATCGTGCACCCACTTGTAAATGATAAAATAATGTTTTTATTCAGCAGCACTGCCACTGCACATCCATCATTTGACCATAGTTCAGAAATACGAAGCAGTGTTCCCGGGTCTTTCCGTTGGGATAGACCTAGAACCGTCCCAATAGCCAAACAAATCTAACCAATTGACCAAAAACACTTCAAAACGATTCCACAATACTACCAACCAACCACGAGCCGCGTAAGATCTCACTCTTGGGATTGGTATCGTGAAACGTCACTTCCTGTGAGAACGATCCCAACGCGGAAAGAATCCAACGAGATGGTGCTAGAGCCCCTGGGTTTGTAGAATTGTTTCGAAGTGTTGGTTTTTGGTTAGTTGGTTCAATTAATAGGGCACTAAGCTGCACAGTGGGCAATTGGCGTCGGCAATTGACTATCTCGAAGGAAAGACCCGGGGTCTTTCCTACGAGAGAGGCCCCGAACCGTCGTGAATATCCCGCTGTGCAGCTCCAGTGGGACGTTAATTAAAATCACACCAAACCTTCAGATAGACCCCGAACTGTAGCCAATTACCTATTCTGCAGCTTAAGTGCGGCGCTAATTAACCAACCAACATAACACTTTCTAATAGCTAATTGTGTATCTACAGCTCTATAGTTTGACATTAATCAACTGACCCTCTTTACATTATGAATGTTTGATCGGACGACGAAGTTCGAACTTACAACCATCCGATTACGAGGTCGCCACGTCGACATCTGACCGAGGTTCACAATTACGAGGTAGCGTTTCTCGGACCTTCGTTTGGAGTAGATCCTGAGCTGTCGCCAATAGACCTTTGTACCGCTCTAGTGCGACTTTAGTTCAACCAACCACAAAGTCCGCTTCTCTTAGAAAGGCGGGGGTCTCAAGTGGATAAAAGCGATCAGTTAGTAATTGGAGGATTGCTAGTTCGAGCCCGTGCGGTGGACTAGACAAAGAAAAGAAAGTAGTGATCTTGTGATCGGAGGGTTGCCTTTGTTGCTACACTAATACTAGAAAGTCGTCCAGAACATCCAACAAGACAAATTATACGGGACTGGTGCATGATAAATCTGGTCGGGGTTCAATGTCCTGACGCCTATTGAAGTTGCGTTGCGTGCCAGATCAGGTGTTGTCCTCGGCATCTGATCATGGTTCAAAAATACGAGGCATTGTTCTCTGGTCTTTCCTTCAGGATAGGCCCCGAACCGTCGCCAATAGCCCAATGTGCAGCTCTAGTGCAACGTTATTTGTACCAAACCAAGGTATAGCTCGAATCTTCTAATCTCCGTTCTAACGCAAGGACAATGTACGTTCAATCATTTCCCTAATGCTATATCCTGATATTTCACGTAGCTGATTTTTAATGCGCTTCTAGTCAAGAGTGAAAAAAAAAATAGAATTAAAAAAATCCTTTTATCTGTACCATATTTATTTTCAGTGTTTTTCTTTGAGAAGCGCGGAGCACTATGCAGTGGCACTTGTCGCACACCCCTAAGGGCAGACATGCCTCTGATTACCAAATAGCTACACACATGGTGGGGATCGAACCCGCGTCCATCGGATGGTTGTCCCCTAACCGTGTGAATACCGTAGGCCCGAAAACAACCATTTCGCTCAATGTTGTATTTGCTATACTGTTTTTCTTAAGCCGGCGCCACATATGCGGTATTCGCCGAATCCCGAGCAACGAAACCTTCGATATTCGCCTAAAGACGCATGTGTGGATGGGTCGCTCGCTATTCGGCAAGTGCCGCGTCGCTCGCGTTTCGACGATTTTCAGCACCACACTACAAAGTGCTCGCCTTATCACGAGCAACTTCGCTATGTTTAAAGCGAGCAAATTGAATAATTGCGTTTCCCACTCATTTCGGGAAAATGGAACACATGTCGAAGCGAGCTCAATGGTGATTGGCTATTGATATTTTATTCTATATTTTGATAGCCAATTACCGTTTACTATCAATATAGTACTATTTTCTTTTTTTATTTAAAGAGGGAATATTGTTCTTTTCGTATCAATTTGACTTTAAATATATCGTGGTGTTTGTTGTGCTGTTATTTTAGAATTTTTATTTAGTTTATTCATTTATTTTTATGAAGTTGTCTGTTTTACTTAAATATTTGTGTTCTATTTACTTATTTCATTTATTTATCAATAAAATTATTTAATTTATTTATCAATAAAATTATTTCATTTATTTATCAATTAAATTATTTCATTTTATTACTTATTTATATATTTGAAGCATTTAACTATTTTTATGCAGATGCGAAAAAATTAAGATATTATTTTAACATTTCTATTCGAGTTTTCAATGTGTTTAAACGATTTGAAGTCTCACGACCTAAATAAAATGGAGTTTTGTCATGAAACGTCTTTAAAACCATCTATAAAGGGTGTGTGTAGGGACATAGTAGTCATGACAGAAACACCATTTTACGCTTTTAGGATAACCGATTCCGACACTATAAATCGATAAAAATAGCACGTTTGATATAAATTTGGTCCAGCCGATGATCTAAAGTTTCATATTTAAAAAACTTTTGGTGTTTTGAGCTTTTTTTTATCGTATCTTTACTTGTTTAGTTCGTCTACTTAAAACAATTTCTTCGTTTATTAAGTTGTGAATTTTACTAAATTATTTGTTCAGATTATTTTTTTATTTATTAATTAAATTCATTTATTTGTTTTTTCATTTAGATTTCTTGCATTTAACTGTTTTGATGAAGAATATGAAAATATTTAAATAGTATTTTAAAACCTCGAAATGAAATGTCATTGATTTAAACGTTTTGAAGAATCTTGAGTTGAAAAATAAAATGTGGTTTTGATGTGAAACAGTTTTAAAACCAGCTATTCTTTAAGGTGATAAATTCTGATACTGTAACATAGTAAAATGAAGCACGATTGTTATAAAAGGAAATTTGGAGAGGATTCGTGTAAAATCTTGAATTAAAGCAAAGCACGTACGGAGAGCGGACGTGGAACATACGCGGAATCAGGCGTAGCAGTTTGCATATATTCCTCTGTTAGCGAGGTTTCCGTTGATAAACGAACTTTATTTAGATATTAGTTATCGGTATTACTTAATATGTCAATTTTAAATCTATATAAGATATATTTGGTTGAATTGACGTCGCACTAAAGTTACAGAATAAACTACGAGCGACGGTTCGGGTTTTATCCCCATAGAAAAATTCGGGAACACTGTTTTTGTCATTGTGAGCCGTGGTCAAATGACTTCGACAACACCTGAGCTGGCACCCCACTGGTTAATTTTTATACAAAAAATTTCAAACGTTTAAAAAAATATAAGTTTTCAACACCATTGACATTGAAGCAACAATGACAAGTATTTTACTTTTATTGCTGCTGAATACTTCATGTTTATCGACATGATATGACAAGGCTATATTCGTAAAGGCTTTTTTAATCCTTAAATTTTAGGAATTTTAATAAAACAAATTTTTTTCTTACAAAAACATCACTTTAAATATCAATCGCAATAGCATGTAAAGTCATGAACGTAAAAATTAAAAAAAAGTACTAGGTTTAGGTATTTTGAAAACTACTCAAAATAATTGAATAAATCTAGATTTTGATAAAGTTTATTTTACACAGTGCACAGAGTGATATGCGGTGGCTACGCTAACAAATACAAAAACCGCGCAGCTTTTACTACGAGTAACGCCGGGCCATATTGCTAAAATACCAATAAAACAGTAATTAACGATAGAAATTTTTCCGAAAATGGATAAGCAAAAGCAAAGTGTCAATCTTCATACATTTAATCTCGACATCAAATTGTGAATAGTATTCACTGTCGAATATTAATATTTTTTTTTTAATGAACTCTATGTTAACCTGGTGTCGATATTATATCTTGTAAACAAATAACCGTTAGTACATTGGCTAAGAAAAAAGCAAACGATAATTTCAATATGTTAAAAGATACGGAATAAAAACCAAATCCCCAAGACAACGTCAACGTGCATAAAGTCCATTATTTATACTTAGTTAAAAAATGGATTCACACTAAAGAAATTTTTATATGTAGCATGCAAATTCAATTGTCAAAATGCGAAATATTCGGTGAAAAATTTTGCGAGAACTCTTAAATTTTTTCGAACTGATTATCGTTTGTATTTTATTATCGTTATCGCTAAAGCAAATATAATGAGAGGGAAAATATATATTCCAGAAATGAAAATTAAATCATTTTTAAGTGTACCAACAAAATTAGGATACACTGTTTTTTGTAATTTTTCATTATTCTATTCTACAAAATTTTAACGGTTTCAAGGAATCTCCATGTGCATGGCATTCTGGAATCTATGAAAATAATAATAAAATATTACACACGAAAATGGCTATGAGCAAAATGAAAATGTAAAACAAAAAATACTGATTTCCAATTTTAAAAAAATTTCATTGTAATTATCACAAATTAAAAATATGTTTTTAAAGAACATAAAAGTATTAGAATAGATTTATATTGTACAAATCTGTTAATAAAATAGAATATTTTTCCATCATAAAAATATTGTAGTATACTATTTTTATCAAAATTTATATTTATAATTAATCCGACCATGCTTCCTACTGCGAATAAATGTTCTGAAATCGGCAAGTATACTCGCAAGAAGCCGAGTTGCTCAGGTTTTTGTAATCCGAGCAAGTAATAGTAAATCGCTCGGGTTATGGCGAGTTGCTCGGGTTAAGGCGAGTCGCTCGGTATTCGGCGAATACCGCATATGTGGCGCCGGCTTTAGAAATGGATTTTTATCACTACCCTTCATGTAATTACTTTTTTAAATATCAAAAAAGTAGGATCGAAAAATATTTTATTTAAAAGTCACATTTCAGAAATTCTATGAACATGTCACATTAGATTGTAATACATACATGCATATATATAGCAAATAGGAATACATAAATACAAATTATTCAAAAAAAATATATATATTTTTGTACATCTAACAAGATTGCGTGCAAATGCTTGTCATATAGATCCCGATAAAGCTTGGAAACGATCCGACCATAGTATTTGAAGCTTGAGATCTGTCCCAACCGAAACATCTGTTTAACCATGCGCACTGACAGAAAGTGACACTTCCTGGCGTCATCAAACAATTGGCCAATCATGTAATCGCTTTTGTTGATATTGCGATAAGAAAAGCGCGCGAAACTGATCTCTCCTTCGTTGTCACTTCGCCATCCGAAAACTTTCTGTCGGCATCTCAAAGGAAATATCACGTGCATAGGCGTAAAGTTATCAAAATTATTGGGGGGGCTCAAAATTATAACTTTCAAGTAAAGGTATTTGCGCAATTTTTTAGGGTGCCAAATGTTCAAAAAGGGCCGCAACATCGTTTAACCTCAAGACAGGCCTGCAGCTGAAAATATTTCCTGGTGCCTAAAAATATTTTCAGAATGTGCATAGGCAAAAGAAAGAAAATAGTTTTGTTATTTATTTTCATAACCTCTTGTATGTATTATAAAACTGTATATAAAATTCTGTGCCATAAAAACTGCCCTTCTAGTGTAATTCAATTTTCCCTTTTTTAAAAAAATTTATGGTTTTACAAAATAGAAAATGTTTTGTAAATGTCTTTTTAACGTATAATAATGTTTTGATATTGAATAATAAGTGTTAAATAAAAACTTATATTGGGAATCACCCCAAAAGCTTCCAAATTTACCGGAAGGAGGTAAATTTGTCTGGATGATGCGAGGGGTTGTTCATATATTGCCTAACGTACATGTAGGGAAAGAGATATTCTGTCCTGCATGAATTTATGTTGTATTATAGGTTTTTTCCCAAAAAAATATAATTTAAGCTACAACTGAACTTAAGTAAGAAATTATACTAATTACTCTTGCGTGTGTGAACCAGTAGTGTGACACATACTGTCCTTTACATAGCAAATCATTTGAGTGCGAGGTGTCATAATCGACTGCTCCAAGGATTGCCTATGAGCACCATAATTGACTTCTCGAACAGAGTACCTGCTGCTATCATGTTTTGTCGAAATCCGGAGATCACAATTGCCCGGTACCATAAATCGACGTTAGGAGCCTGTGACATTAGCACACGATACGTGAGTGTGCTTAAAACTGTTTATGTTACTGCGTATGACAATACTTACAGGCAGTGGCGGCCCGTGGTCGAAAATGTTAGTGCAGCCGAAATCATGTGAATCCCCCCCCCCCCCTTTTCTTTTAAACATGCGAATCGGTCAATTTTAATATTAACTTAAATAACGAAACAACAGCACACAATAAATTTATGACCAAAACTATTTCCATTTGGAGAGTTTCTCGGTTCTTCCATCCATCCCCGCGATTCATGCACGAGGCAATCAGTTTATCGAAAACCAAGTGCAGCCCGAGTTGAGAAAATCCTTTTGTGCTGCGTTTGTTACAACCCTCATTTTAGTGCATAAGGGAAGTCATACTACGTAAGGTTGCCATGGCAACGATGCAGCCAATTTAGAACTTCGCTTTTTGGCTGCAGTTTTGATTGAATGGAGCTTTTACCCCTCCTGAATTGTGTATTACGACAACATCGGAGATTTTGTTTACTTACCGCAGAAATTTCATTTTTAATTCTAATCTTCATTTAAGAAAATTAATAAAATATCTGATTTTAGTTTTAAAATACACTAATAAATTTAGTTACAACCTGGATGTACTTGCTGTAGTCCACGAGCCGCCACTGCTTACAGCAAGAAAATCCTGGCCTTGGCTCAAATTTTAAGAATCGCGATAAAAATAAAAGAATTGTGACAAAAAAAAATTGAAAAAAGGGACACCATAACTTAGGAATTAAACATAAATCCATGCAGGACAAAAATCTATTTCCCTACATGCGCATTCTGCAATATATGAACGACCCCTCATACGATTCTGCCAAATTTTTCTACATTCAAAACGATCACATATATATGATTATATAAGATTGGTTAACTTTATCTATTATTTACAACTTTATGAAATAAATGTTTTAAATATGTTTTAATGAAAAATATACATTATTCACATTAATTTGAAAAAAAATTTGACCAAAGAATTTAAGAATAAATTTTGAATAGTAACTTTGTTTCTTCAAAATAGTACGTTTGATGAATTGAATTCTCAAAAGACATTTCAAATTGCTAGCTGCGAATTTTTTCTCCCTCCCTTCATCATTGCAGCTATAAAACGAGTTTTAACCAAAATATAGACAATTTTTTTTATCCAATTAAATGTATCACACGAAATAACTTTAAAAATATTATTCGAATTTCTCCTAAAGTGAGAGCGCCATTTCAAAATAGTCTGCGGTTTTATTTTGTCGATCACTTTAAATGTTTACAAGATAATTGAATACAAAATGTAATTAAAGTACTTTAATTAAGGTTAAAAATTGTTTACAAAATTTATATTTCGTTAATTAACTTTCGATAATTTGATTTTCTGTTAAATAATACAATACTTTCAATACAGAAATACTTTTTACTTTTAAAACATTTTTGATATTTTTTAAAAAAATATTCTTCACGCATTATATACCACAAAGATTTATTGGGTTAAAATATAAAATGACGTAATGGAGAAAGGATTTTTCTTGGGACAAAACAATTAACATATAGGAGTCTATATGATTAAACAATGTTACAATATATAAAAGTTTAAAAAAGTAAATTTCTTCAATTGCCACCAACTATTAGCATTAAAAACTAAAAACTATAATGTAAATGAAAAGATTCCTACTTTAAGTTTGTTTTCAACACGTAAGTTGTGAACTTTTCCTCTCAAATACATTTTTCACCTCTCAAATATGTATACTTAACAAAATTATACAAACGCAAGGGCCTCCACTTTAGACTATAACTAACTTATCAGCTCATAGAATTACTTTGCCATCATCTTTGAAAACCTATAACCCAAATGCGGTGGGGGGGGGGGGGGGGGGAGGGCACTTGCTGCCTTATTGTCACGTTCCGGTTCCTTTACTTGTTGGCGGCTAGAGTCTTCGGGGGAGAACCAGTGGTAGAACCCTCAGGACAAGACCTGGAGGGCTGTGGTCGAGGTCTGCACACCAGCTGCACACAATCCAGTTCGGCCCTGCTCTGGTTATCACAGCGGGTGTTAAATTAACTGCGGACAGAGAATGCGTTTGTTTGTGTGAAAAACTGTCGCTCAGTCAATGTACATTGTACATTTCACGGAACTTGTGAGTTCCTGAAAGTCGGCGTATTTTGTTGCCCTTTTCTGAAAAGGATATATGTGGGAAATTTATCTGCTGAAGGCCTTTCGCTAAGTCCTATACTGGGAGGTCCCCAGCAGGCAGGGTGGGTAAGAATGGTCCTGGGGTAGGAAAAGGACACAACGGGGGGGGGGGGGAGAGAGGCGAGACGCCACCCCAAAACAACTGCCCAACAGCTAGAAGGGGGGGGGGGGAAGGTGGTAGGGGTCTTTGTAGAATAAATGCTTTTGTTGAAGGAGATGACCGTACTTGCTAAATGTTCCTGTTCAAAGAAAATTTAAATAAAAAAAGGGGACATTTTTTTTTCTGCATAATGTAAATAAGAACTTTAAAATTATTGGGGGGGGGGCTCAGCCGCGTTTTCAAAATATTGGGGGGGCTCGGGCCCATGGGCCCAATACAAGTTTACGCCTATGATCACGTGACCTCTCAATCCCAACAGAAAGTCTTGAGATCTCGAGATGGCCCCGCAAAAGCATCGGAGGCGTCCAGCAGCACTCCAGAATGTCGAAGCCCTTGGCACTAGAGGAGCATGTTTGACATGGAACTGTTAAATCCTTTTCTTTTTAAAGAAGTATTCTTTAACACGCTTTTTTACGTTTAGGGTGGGTAATTATAAAAAGAAAAAGCGATGCGTGAAGCTGTATTCAGTATACCAACATATATTGGTTATATACCAAACATTTATGACAAGTGCTTATGTTCTCTTATTTTAAAGAATACAAAAAAAATAACTCATTAGTATATTGTTCGAGGACATGCAGTTCTCGTTCCATTCGAAGAGGGAACAAAAGAACAAGTCGTTATTCTGTTGTGAGTTCAGAGTGGCTATTTGCGCGTGCAAAGGGTTTCAAAATACAAATATTGACGGCCAACAACAGACCCAAAACGGTCTGTTATTTCCTAACGTTCATGTGAAATGCCACGGTATATTTTCGCAAGCTCCTTCAAATGTAATCATACATTCAGCCTTTTTGATAGGAACGAAATCACTTCACGTATTCTCGGAATAAAGCCCAACTATTTGTAGAACTCGTACAAGATTTCAAAGAGGAACTCCGCCAAGGCCGTAGCCAATAATTTGTTTTTTTCGGGGGGTGTTATGGTTGACGGTTTAATTTCCGTTGATACGACAACACAAAGACAAACTTTTCCTTTATAATTTTCGTATCGTATCTAAACAATTTTCAAAACTATTTGATGCAGTTTCAACTTCTATATTTCATAAACTGTTCATGCTAAAATATACCGAATTGTAGTGTTTTGGCAACAAAAAAAAATTTAATTTTACATTAAAACACATTTTAAATGCCTATTCTTTGAAATACATTTTAACCAATAAAGTGAATAAGTAGCAAAAGAAAATATATAGTTTTGGAGATACGCAAATTGATTCTATATGTAGAAAATACAAAATGCTTGAACATATTTAACATTTCTATAACTATTTAAGAAGAAAAAATCCACAAAATCCCTTTAAAAAATTAGTTGGGGTACAGTATTGTTTCAACCACGACCATAAAAGGAACTGGTTATAAGCGTTTCAGAAGTTACAATTTATAGTTCAGTGCCGAAAGAATCGAGAATTCAGCCACGGCCGTGGTTCAGCTCACTTCCGTTCAGAACACTCCCAGCCGATGTAGAAAAATATAATATAATTGGCTGTGACGTCATAGTTATTTTTTATAGTTCTACACCACCGGTGGTATTAGGCACTATAAGTAAATAGTTTTCTTTGATTCATGAAAGAAAAAAAGGACATGAAGGAAAAGAAAGGGGAAGAAGAGTGAGTGTTGAAAAAAAGTATCACACAATTTCGGGGGGGGGGGGTTGTCCCGTCGGTCCCCACCCTGTCTACGGGCCTGAACTCCGCCCATGATATGACGTAGAATAGGATATCGCAGGTGGGTGCAACGTTGCCAACAAAGAAAGCATCCATTTTTACTCAATTGGAAAATGATGGATTTTCTATTTAGGTTAATAGTTAGTATTATAGTTTATTACATGAATGCTTCAAGTTTATGACTTTTTAAATGTCTCTTCAAACACATCACGACTTCACTTCTAAAAGTTTTAGTATTTGTAATTTATCTGATTTTTTTTTGTAGAAGACACTGAAGGAGATCGGAAAATTACACTTATTGTTTACTCGGATATATTTGACGGATATCTCTGGTGTATGATTTTTTCTTTTTTATGAAATTTTTTTTTTTTTTAGTGGTCATTTTAAAGTTGTGTAGCATATATGATACACTATGCACTAGAGGGTTAAAATGTACTTTTGTTAAACAAGCATTGACAAGAATCTTTATTTCGAAACTTCCTTCTTTAACACTGAACTATATACGAAGACTAACTGGACTGTGCATGACAGTTATTGAAATCCACCATTGGAAACCCCAGATATAGAATTTGTTATGCTAGAGTGTGTTGAGGCCTCCGTGGCCGAGTGGATTAGGCGTCAGCTGGGAATCCAAGGGTCCCCGGTTCAAAACCTTGCGATGGACTAGACTAAAGAATAGTAAAAAGTAGTGATATTGCGATCGGAGGGTGCCAACTTCACTACCAAAATACTAGAATGTCGTCCAGAACATCCACAAAAATTAACGGCGTGTATACGGGACTGGTGCACGATATATCTGATAGGAGTCCAAAGTCCCGACGTCTATTGAAGGCGTTGGGTGCCAGCTCAGGTGTTGTCCTCGTCATCTGACGATGGTTCAAAAATACGAGGCATCGTTCCCGGATATTTCCTTCGAGATAGGCCCCGAACCGTCGCCAATAGCCCACTGTGCAGCTCTAGTGCGACGTTAATTAACCAAACCAAAAGCTAGAGTGTGTTGCCCTTTTGGTATACAACAACTTAAAATGGAACAGAACGTTAAAAAATATTAAAAAATTGTTATTTTCGTGCAAATATGATTGTTCTACGAATTTTTCAATCTGTATCATTCTTCAAAAAAGTTGAAACCAACCCCTGTCTAGGTTGTGGGCGGAGTCTCAGTCCTCCTCCGGGATGAGGGCGTCTCCCACGATCAGCGAGTGCACGATGCCCTCCCTCCGGTTGCCACTGCTGATCGCCCGGATGCAGGCGCTCCAGGGGCCGAGGGCAAAGTGCGTTTCTGTCCCTTCGTCCACGAACTCCCCCTGAAAAACAACGCCTTCTTTGAAACAGACTGTGGAAACAGACTGTGGGTTTTGCCACACGTTTAAGGTTTGCCATACTGTTTAACAAACCGATTTATAATTAGGAATGCAAAATTGTGTTATTCAAAACTATTCGTTGTAGGGTTCAATTCAGTATTAGGGTAGAGCGAAAGTATAGGCAAAACTATTTTTTTTTTTCGAATTTTAATTTTTAATAGTGCGGAAAAGTTGTCATTTAGTACAATATTTACAGAGCTAAAATATTTTTATTCTACCTTTTCCTCTTGAGGTTCCCCTCGGAGCTTGAATTATAAATTTGCAACTCTGTGACGTTTATCTCCAAAAATTCAATTTTGAATATCGCGGGAAAGTTTACATTTCGTATCATTAAGACAGAACTAAAAGAGCTTTAATTTACCTATTTATTAATCAGTTGACTTCCTTTGCCAACGCTGGCAAGGGAATGTGACAAATACAACGAGTCCGACAGAGCAGCAGCAGAAATCTCAATGGCCGTTCTTTAAGATACGTGTTAAATTACGGAACAAGCTTCTTGAAGCGTGATTGATAACAACAAAATCATGAGCAGGGCCTGATCAATCATTAGGGCCCAACTTTTATTTAATTACACATAAATTGTGTTAAAGTTACCTATACTTTAAAAAATACTATTATTAAAAAAAAAATACAATAATTAAAAATGTTAAATTGTATTTTTTTTTCACTTTTCCGCAATTTCCAAAAAGGTTTTATAATTTCTTGAATTTTAAATGAATAATGGAGTTAATATATAACGTTTTTTATTCTTCGAGACTTTATTTTACTAGAGGTGGGTGGCCTTATCAATAATATTGTGTCTATAGTATTGAATTTTCTAAATCAGGCCCTCATCACGAGAAAGGAAACAAGGAACATACAGGAAACAGAAAGACAGACATTACTACATGGCTTGTACCTTGGTGGCAGAAAGGACAAGACGTTGCAAGTATAGTGGAAAACCTGTAAGTTTTGATGGGGGGGAAATGCTAGGGGTAAAACACATTAGTTGAAGAGCGTGTTACTCTGATTCAAGAACCTGAATCTAAATATCTAGGTCATGTCTCTATCCAGTGGATAAGCGAAAAATATCACTAAGAGCATAACTGACTAACTAACCGAGAACGGAATTTCTACTGATAGCTATTATAACTGCCGGTTATGATGGAACCAACTTAAATACTGTAATAAGTGGAGGAGTAATAAGACTTCCCGAAGTTTATTTAAAACAAACTTACAGTAGTGAGTATGTCAACTCCATTCAAACGAGCTTCCATTACGACTGAAAATTTAATCGACTTATAATTTCAAAGTTAACTAAAGCACATTTTTACTATAAAAACTATGCACCTATTTCGTATATGATGTTTGAATTATCTTGAACAAAATTGAGTCTTATGTTGAAAATAAGCTTTCAATTAAGATCCAAATTAAGACTCTTAAGGACCCTGTTAAAGTGTTGTATTAAAATATTTCTGAAACATACCGCTGTCTCCATTCTTTCTCCATTTATCCACACATCCAAGGTGTCTTTTTCTGAAAATTAGATTTATTCCAATTAGATAGGCTGAAAGGGTGGTTGCCATAGGAACATGAATGAAGTGTGTCAGAAAAATTATGAAGAGTCTCTCTTCCAAGGCTCCCTCTCCTGTGCACAGACTGGACTTGACACCATTTGCGAGGAGGTCGCACAATTGGAACGGCGTCATTAGTTACCTCAGAAGCTCTTTTAAGACAATTCAAATGGTTAGAGGTTGGTTTTCACGTTTTCAATGATTATCAGTTGGTGAATAATTCGTAGAACAAAGCAGGAACGGACTGGCCATAGGATGGTTCGATGTAATTAATCACCAGGCGGGGTCCAACTAGACATATCATAGGGCCACTATGTTGTTGTTATTTCCTCTCTCTCTTATCCCCCCCCCCCACTCCGACGACCAACCACGTGGTCTCTGCATTAAGTTTATGGCTGGTAAACACTTGATAATCAACGGGTCGCTTTAATGTCCTAGTACGCCCCAATGGATATAACTACTATTTATAATATTTTGGAAAAATCAGTTCAATTTTAAAATTTATAATGCAAAAATGGCAACACATCATAGCATTAAAAATCCTGTCTGGAGTTTCTAATGGCGTATTTCAATTTGCGCTGTTCACCGTTATCCAAAACTCGGTCTTGCGGTCCAGTTTGTGCGCAGGTCTGTGTGCGCCTAATTCATTGCATCGTACACATTTGGTAAGAACCAAGGAAGTGAGACGCGAGTCGATTTCTTTTCACATTTTAAACTAATATTAGCTATTTCACATTTTAATCTAATATTAGCTAGCAAAGCTAAAAGCAAATATATCTGCTTTATTTTCACATTAAATTGAATTTTTGTTTAACCAATAAAGGAATTAAATAGGCATTATTCAATACAAAAATGAAGCAATTTTTAATAAAAATCTAAATATTATTGATTTTATATTATATAATTAGTAAAATACATGCATAAAAAATTATTTCTGGAACGTGTGTTTGAAGGAAGTAGTTGAACAAAAGTATATAATTACAACCGAAGCATTTATCACATACTATACTCAAATTAAAACCTTCATACACATTAAAGGCTAATATTGGTAGTAGTGAAGTGTGTAACTGAATATAGTTGTTTATTAGTTATTAAAGTTTATTTAGTTTAAGTTAGTATTGTAAAAGAAGTTTTTAAAAAAAAATTATTTCTAATGTTATTTATTATTACACCACTTACCTGTAATGATTGTTTTCAGACACATAGGTATAGATTTTTCACGAGGGGGGGGAGGGGTTTAGTGATTGAGCTACGGATTTTTTAAGGTACCTTATGCCCCCTCATCTTTAGCCAAGTTGGGAAATCTAATTTTCCCTCGATTTCATTTGCTATTTCTTTGGGATTAAATTTTCCTAAATTTTATTATCGAAATAACACCAAAAATGCTTAGACGTTCGGCGACTATAGATTACGCAATATTACATTTTAATGTAAAAAAATTCATATAGACATTTGATGAAAGAAAGGGTGTCTGATCTATTTTTAGAATTAAATAAAAATAAAAAGGGCGATACGAGCCGACTGGTCAGCGTCCTTGGTTGATTCGTACAAAAAGTAAGGAAAAAAATCACTCGCTTGTTTTTCGAGAAATTTAAATAATACTCAAAGAGCAGGTGTTTTCGCGGGCCAACAAAAACACTAAATTAAAAACCATTATAGAAAACGTGGGAGATGGTTTTGTTTTAGAATAAACTGGCAACTTATAATGAAGTATTTTAAGATTAACGAAATTATGCAGTCGTGGCTAGAAGAGACAAACCACAATATGGTTTCCATAGCATGTTTTGGAGCATCTTGTTTTTATAACCCCTTTGACAATCTTTTTCGTTTATGTCTCAAAATATCTCTATTTTTATGATTTTTACAGTCATTCGTTTTTTTTTTTTTTATTTGACTTACAATGGGAGGGGTTTGAACCCCATTACCTATGTGCCTGATTGTTTTCGTGCAAAAATCACCTTAATAACCTTGCAGTGTTTTGATTTGAACTGTCTGTACTATCTAAATTAAATGGAACTCAAGTTCAGTTTAGGAATAAACTAGTCAAGTTCTGCAGATTTTAAGGTTATATGAAACTTGATAGTTCAAAAATTCCTATTTATTTTTAGGTTGGTTATATTTATTACAATAACAATTACTTCTCGCATTTCAGCTCCTATAAAGTCGGAATAGGCTGGCAATAAAGACATGAAGAATGCCATTAAAAGCAAATTATAGTATCATTGAGTACTTGAGAAGTTATCAAAATGTAAACAATGCGGGTACAGTGAGCAGTGAAGTCGCAACCAATAAGGTCGCATTCAAGGATCCCATGACTTTGTTTCGTTTTTGCCTAAATTAAAATTTAATTTTCAAACACTTAAAAATAAATTATAATTTAAACAACATATTCGACAAATTTGGACCTGTAAATTACCTGAAATGTATAAATTTATGAATATTCCCCAAATGTGCAAACTCCTCATTTATGAAAAATATTTTAATTTTAAATAATAATGTTAACTATCTCGGAAATTTACGTACTGAACTATGCAATTAACAAATTATTGATAATAAATAACTAATTACTAATTAGCACAACTGCTAAATAGCATTTATTTTTTTATATTGATAAATTTTTCAGGAATGAACAAGTTGGGCCTCCTTCTCTTCCCACCCCTTTTTTTTTTTAATTGCTACGCTACTGCTCAATATAAGTTTGGTATACTGATAATAATATTCAGCTTCTCACATAATTTTTTTTTATTTTTAAATTATTATCCACCCTTAGCGCATAGGTTTGGTTCCAAACCAAACCTCTGCACTAAGGGTGAAACACGCTAAATAATACCTTTGTAAACAAAACATGAACAGGGTATAACTGTTCAATAAAAGTAACGTAAATATTAAACATGTTCATTGAGTGCAAAGGGTTCAAATACCAATAATGAGTAGGCATACTCTACCTAAAACAATCCTGGTGGGCACGTTGTCCACATCCACTGTCCAGGTCTTGAGAATCTTCGACTGATTCTCCTTGAACTTCTTGTACTGCTTCCCATTCACTGTCAGCGAGTATTCGAACGACAAGCCCCTGGCAGGATGAATAACGACGGAGCAGTTGTTAGCTCCGATTCGGAAGTTCTCGTGACCGACCAGCTTGAACAACCAGTCGCGCTTCAGAATTTCCTGCAATCGGGTGTCCCTCGAATTAGTTGCAAAGGAAATAAATGGGGCCGTCCAAACCAAATTGCGGATTGTTTATAACCAAAAGGAGGCTTTTCGAATACGCACTTCGTGAGGAAAAGGGTCCGAGATTATAACATTTCTATAAACTGACATGCATAAGATGTGTTTCACATTGAAAAATATAAATTTCACAATTTTCTTTAACCTTGAGGGTATGTTGCATACCTTAATAGCTCGCCGTTAGCAGGTGTGCAAAGAAAGCCACGGGACCCTTGAACCAGATTTTAAGGGTTTTTTTTATAGCTAGACCACAGTTTTGTACCATTCTTTTTTATCAATAGATTAAAAAAACACATTGTATAAACTATCTGCAGTAATGTGATAACTCTGATTTTGCTTTAAATTTGTTTTTTTTTAAATAAATATTTAAACTATTTTTTTAGCTAAAATTAAGTAGCAAAGTAGTCTTACTTAAATAAAATTTAAATTTACATGAAAAAAATCGAAGGGTGAAGAGGTTTGGAAGGGTTTTGTCCACGCGCCCCAAACCCAAATCAAAATAGGCAGCAAAAATCAAATAATCACACGGAGATTACCCTCCCAGATAACTGCATACCTATATCTGTCAATGACCCTGAAGAAATGGACCAAGCTCCACCAGTGGCTCAATTCGAACCATCCACGCAAACCCAACATACGCCAGATGAGAATCCGCATGATTTTTTCAGGGAACTCGCAAGCTGGTTTAAAAATGTTAACCTCAAGGAGCTATTGGAAAATTGTAAAAAAACTCTTCGGAGAATTTAAAAACGCAAATAGTCCTATTGAAAAATTAGAAATCGACATCAAATCAGTCGAACTTATGTTTAATTACTTCGGCTCGGAATAGACAACCAAGCTGAAAAATTAAAAAGGCACTAGCCGCCAGAAGAAAATAAAAAAAGATGGCTTCTACATGCTGCCACAGTACCTGAGCAACCTAGTGAGATGAGCTTGCTCACAGGCGCTTGTGACACCGAGTCAGGTTTCGGTGGGCAAAAGGGCATGCAGAAGACCTAACGATAAGGTCATCGAACAAGAAGATCTTCAAAAATAAAAATATTGAAAATCATATTTTTTTTTTAAATAAAATAAAAATTCCCTATCCCCATAAACTTTCTACTTTAATATACTATTATTCCTCTGAATAATAGTAAACACTTCCCCACTTTCCATTGTTCTCCTTCCTACTTTCCAAAACCCACTTTCGGTGGGTTCTTCCAGCACAGGTACAACTGGGCACTATCCCTCTATCTTTATTTACGCTGCGCAGGCGGCACATAACTGCCTACTTCAGTTATCCCTATAGGAGACCTTAGATGAAGTTGTAAGGACCTCCGGGTCGAGGCAACGAATAAGCTAATCACGATCGATTCGATCTCAGTCCAGTAAAGTCTTGGTGTAGTGTGAGCGAGGTCTCGCGGTTTAGCGTGTGTCGTCATGGTCGGGCAGGGTCGTGTGCCTGGAGATCCTTTTTGAGAAGCGGCTTCAGTGGAGACATTCCTGGCGTTCTTTGATGACGGTCATATCTTGGGAGGATTCCAGAGCCAGCTTCAACACGGCTCGGGCCACCCAGCTAAGGTGACCCACCCCCCAGGTATTTCACCAGGTTGTTAGTGGTCAATCCGCGTACTTGTCTGTTGTTTATTGTTATTGTATTTTTTCAATCATATTATTAGAACAATTCTAGGCGAGTCTGACCATCAGTAAGAACCTTGGATACCACTAAAACATTTTCTACCAGCGTTCTTCATTTTGTAGTCTTAACTAATACTTGGTTCAATGTGGAGATATCTCTTCAAATAAGATAGATACATATTGTCTAATATATCTGCTCTTTTGCCAGAAGAGTTGAGTACTGGAAGTGGACTGATAACAGCTGGAAAGATAGGGTAGGGTAGGAGGGGAGGGATGTGTATTTACCAGGCGAAAGGAAGCTAAGCTAATCCGAAGATAAAGCGTCGCTGAGATCAGTCTCTCTTACGTATTGCTGATCAAAGCCACCACCTTAGAGAGAGAGCTGAAATCGGAATTCCTGGGTATACAATTTAAAATAGGGGAGCAGACGCAGGCATACGATACAACAGGAACTGAGTCTGGCAGCTTGCTTCTTAACTTCTTCTCGGATGATGGCTAACTTTAACCAAAAGCGCTTGGCAACGTCAGCCGAGCTTTGACAAAAGCAATCACTCGGCGAAAATGGTTTATGTTAAGGTCTGGCTCAGGAGCTGTTTAAGGTTCGTCCGTCTTCGATGAATGTGTGATGCTGATGAATGAATGAGACCGACGAGAGTTGCGAGCGATCCCATTTATATATACAAAAATAACAATTTAAAGAACATATTGTGTGATGTTTTACACATGTTGAGAAAAAAAATTAAACTGACTGCTCACAGAAAGACAAGTGGAGACTATGTCCACATCGGAGAAGACTACAATTAAAATTAACCTATTCCTTTTTAAGTGTTTATATGTTGCATACGCATTTCTTTGAAATTTTGCATGTAAATACTTAAATCTTTTGATGTTTTGAAGGGTTTTATAATATATTTTTTCTGTATTTTACACGTCCATCAGTCAATGTTCCAATTTTTATAAAAAAAATTATGTAATCATTTTTTTATTCCGATTGAGTCAAGGTACAATCGTTTGCACAACGTAGGTTTCAAAATTTTAATTGTACCCCTGTAGTTACTTTTTTTTCTTTCCCTCTTTAAAACTCATGTTGGTCTAATCAACCATTTGGTTAACCTTCTCGGTTCTAACCCCAGCGCTTTCCAGGAGTCTATCCACCGCACACTCTTTATCTCTTTATGTGTCTTTTTCTCGTATTGGTACTCATTGCGGGCGATGTGTACGTTTTTATGGGAAGGATATGAAAAGAACTTCTAGTAACCACCCTCTTTTCAAACTCCGATTCCATTTTTAAACCCCTTTTAAAATTCATTAGCACCCATTCCTTTAAATAACTAAGTACAATTTGCGCCTTTTCGCCTCGTGTTCCTAACACAATCTTTTTCCCAAAACGAATCCTTATGTGTCACGACACGACCATGTTGCTGAGCACATTCACACCAGATCTCAACAGGGGCGGCTCGAGGTAAATTTTCCACATGGGCGAAAGTTATTTTAGCGCCCTTCTCCCCTTTCCCCCCCCCCCCTAATCACTATTGCCTTTTAACGCGAATGGAAAAATAATTTATTTTTGCCATAAATACATGTAAAGAGAACAGAGGTGGTGCCACTGGGGGTGGGGGCTGTAGCCCCCCTGTCGGGCAAGGCAAAAGCTTAATATTATATTTATTTCGTTCAAAAAGAAGTCCTACCGTTTATTGATTTTTATGTTTTCCGTATTTAGAAGAACCAAGCTAGTTTTGCCATTACTATTTAAGTATAAAAGATTTATTTAACCGATAAATTGTTTCGTCGTATCAGCTAGGTTTAGAAATGACCCTTATTTCAATTTTTGTTTCCACAAATTTTGTGCAATTTCAAATTATTTGGAATTTAAAAATAAATATAATTATGGAAAACTATTTTTATCATTAAAAAAAATTCGAATATTGTTATATATAAAAAATCAATTCCGAAGAAATCAGGTAAAATTCTAACGTGCAGTCATGGTTCAATACGGCGGTCCCAAATTAAAAATGGGCAATCGTAAATCCATTATATTGTCAATTAATCCTACTAGCTAAACGTATATAAAATAAAGTATCAGGATAGGAACACCATATTATGCTTTTAAGAGGATTGATTCCGACACTATCACTCCTGGCAAATGATAATTTTTATCTCGTTTGATAAGGAATTATGCATATAAATAAAAATAAAATACTGCAGACTTTTTACGTAATGAAAAGTTCTCCACAATACATATTTAATAAATATAGCTACTGTTGCAGCTCTATTCTCTGAAAAGAATTTCATAGGAAATAACTGTCAATAGACAAATTCTTTCATAAGAATAGTCTCAATTTCGTTGCTAGAGATACAGCATTTTATAAGTATTTAAAAGCATTCTCGCTGTTTTTTAGATTTAAAAAAACAACAACATTAAATTAGATGCCAAAAAAAGCGCTAAATTATAGCAACGTTTTAAATTGCATTTCTACCAATAAAAAGTAAATTAATTTCGAAAAATCATGGGGATTTTAGAAAATCCACATGCATAATATAGTGATTTACCACATTTCGTTAATACCTTCACTATTACTTACTTTTTATTTGTTGGCTTCTCGCCGTCCCCCCTCTGAACAACCCAACCTCTTCAAACGGTTACATTTATAAAGGTTTTGAAAACATTTTGAGTATGATTTGTACAGTTTTTTTTTTTTTTGGTACTTATCTTTTCTCCACGACTGGTAACCAGAATATTCAGAACACTACAATTATTTAATAATTAATATATAAATATTATAAGCCTTTTGTTTCAAAAATTTATCTCAACACATTTATTTCGTTATTTATGAATATTTTATACGCTTATATGCACATTTTACGTCGGGGATATCAGCCCCCCCTGTCGGGGAAGTCTAGCATCCCCGTCGGGCAATTCCTAGCGCCACCACTGGAAGAGAAAGAACCTCTCCTGGGAATACGTCCCCTGTCGTAGTTGTACGGTCTGGTAAATTTACAATTCATTAAAATCGTAAAGACGATTGGAGCATGCGTAGAACTACGTCAGAATGATGCATCTGGGAGAAGAAAAAAAAACAGGTTATTCCTTTTTATATTTCACCCCCCGAATCGAATAAATTCGCCGGTTGTCATAGCAGCTGACAGAAAGCAGAACTCATGCGAGAGCTTTTCTCGTAATGGGAGAACAGTAGGCCCGCTTCATTTTTGTGATGAAAGAAGTAGACGACAGATATTTTCAGTATGAAATTCAGTCCTACTTACAGACTGGTTTCTTGTCAGCCAAGCCAACACTTCTAAAAGCCGACTCACACATAATTCATTTAAAAAGGACTAGCGTCTACTTCCAGTGCATTCTAAATAAGAGATCAGTACTGTGTGCACCCTTACTTTTCCGTCCACCCGAACGATCCTCCGCCCGGAAGTGGTCCCGTGCTCGAACTCGATGAGGTACCTCCGGCCGCTCAGCGTCACCTCCCACACGCCCACCACCTGGGACGACATGCTCCTGGGGAACTCAAAAAAGTGAACAAAGCACAACACAAAGCATCACCGCAGGAATAGACACACACATCAAATAGCACATGGACTACTACAACACTAGGTGAAAGTGGCCAGAACGGAAATTCAAAATTTGAGTTATATTAACAAACACACTATATTTTTAAATTCGAAGAGAGGCAGTATTAGCATCGAATGATTCTTATGTGTCCCCATGTTTCAGAACAGGAAATAATTACATTCGCTTTATAAAAAATGACTCATTTTTTACTAATTATTTAACATTGTGGCTAATAGTTAAAATTCAAGTATGAAAATATGCCATATTCCCAAACTTATTTAAAAGTTCTTAAATTTTAAAATTACAATAAATGATACACTTTAGGGAAACTAAATTTCTTAAAGTTGAAGCAGCAAAATTAACACTAGACCTCTAGACTTACCTTAAAACTTACCAAGATGTTCGGTCGTGTAATAAAAAATTCAAGTCTACGTAAACACCATCGAAAGCTAACGTATATACTCGCGTATAAGCCAAGAAATTAAGTCAACAAACTTCAAAAAGTAAAGGAGTTGGCTAATTATAATATAATTTGCCTAGAATAGTGTACCGTCCCAAGAACTCTCTTATCTCTTCCATCATCAGAACTACTATTTCTATATAGTGACACTAGGTGGAGCCACCAGCTTATTGAGTTAAGCATTGACAGTCCTTGTCATTCCTCTGAGAAAACTAAACAGTAGTTCAGAGACCCGTAGGACACTGAGCTGCAATGACATGATTGTCGGTTAGATGAGACCTGTCTGTATAGGAGTCCTTTCTGTTTTTCTTTTGTAAAATAATCTGTAACTTAAATATTATGTTTTGTTTTAAATCTAAAAATTTAACTTTAATTAAATATTTTAAAATTAAAGTTTTAAGTCTTTCAATTTGTTTTAAACGGAAGTTTGATTGTGTATGAAGGTGGTGTACGTAGTCTTCCAGTGAACACTGTGTTCCAGTCCTGACCCACAGGTATATGCGAAGAAGACGCCACAGGAGTACATTTATTGGTGGCAGCCGACGGATGAGACCCGACGTCTAAACGGCCAGCAGTTCCCAGTATCAGGATCCCGAATCCGGCAAGGTGATTTCCAGTGGAGTGTCTTTATTCCAAGGAGATGTTCGGATCCGTCAACTTCGGGAGAGAAGTGTCCCAAAAGGTCTAAAGATTCGAGGACTTCTCGAAAGTATGAAGGAATCCGCAGTCAGCAGGTTCCAAGTCGCGACAAAAACGACGCGATCCATGGTGAGGTGAGTGCTTTGCCAGTTTGTTTTTGGGATCAGTTTTATTGTTTTAAAATAAAGTGATTAGTGCAATCTTGAATTTTCTTTAAAGTTGGTGGGCTGTTTAGGTTTTATTTGAAAAAAATTTCAGAAATAAACGTGTGCCCAAGGCTTCTAGATAATACATTATTAAATTACTTGGATTTTTAAGTAAAACTGTGATTCCCTAGTCAAAGTTAACATTTGTGTATGAATGCGTCTTGCATATTTTGATTTTAACAGTAGCATTGGAATTTGGCTGTATAATTTTCGGTTTGATATATGTCTCGTTTATATATTTGAAAATTTGTCGATATTCTGTGATAAGTGCTGGATACTGTTGTTTACAAATCATTGAAACACAAATTAACTTGAAATTAACAATTATTTTCTTTTTCTGTAGTGCAAAAATTTTTGGAACTCTTAAGTTCATATTAATCTGTCTGGTTAATGAAAGTTTGCATAAAAGAAAATGGGTTTATAAAATGAATCTTATTCATGTGTATAATTATTGATCATTTAGAGTGTGTTGATATAAAAATTCTGGAAAAAAATATATGGTATGATTTGCTCTAAAATATACAATATTTTTAGAATTGTGTAAATTTATATTAACGGTTTGACTCTGGTAAAAATTGATCTAATTTTTGTATGAAAGAAAGAAGTTTTGCTTTCTTTGTTGAATTCAAAAGGGTTTGCAGATTCTCCGGCGCCGTGCATTTGACGCCGTTCAATTGGCGGGAAATAGTAGATGAGTCATCTATTGGGGAATGTTGCATTACGTAACCTTGAATTTATTTCAGCGGAGATTTGGTGTTTTGACAAGGAGTGTGATTCGAGATTCTATTCGAAAGACTTTTGCAATAAAGAGAATTTATGGTTGATTTTTTTGTTGGATTCTTTTTATATTTGTTTTGGTTGTTGTTGTTTTTAGATGAGCGTATTATTTTTTTTCTTGATGTGGGTTTGAAAAAAAGAAACTTCTTTTTTATTATGTGGTATTTTATTTTGAGCGATTGAATGTAATGCTAATGCGTCTTTATTAATAGATTTTTTTTTGGTTGAATAAATTATTGTGTGGATAGCATTTTTCCGATAAATTAAATTAGGTATATGATATTTTTTATATAATAAAGATTATTTTAAATTTGATTTTAAATTGTTGATGTGTAATAAAAAAAAAGTTTTTTTTATGTGCCTTGAAAATAAAGTTGATCAAATTTAATTTTATTTATGCTTTTGAGTTTACAAGAGTGTGGGTCCTTCTCAACAATTATCATAGTAAATAAAATAATTTCGGAAATTAAAATTTCGGTAAAAGCGTTTTTCAGGAAAAAATGGCGTTTTTAGGTTCAGCTCGTAAAGTAGATTTACAGGTGTTAGCATCTGAGTTAAATATTACAGTTAAGTCTTCTACCACAGTTATTGACTTGAAGAAAGCTATTCAGGGTCACGAAAATTTTGAAGAAGCTTTTGTTAAGAATCTATTACAGACAATCGTCTCGGAAAGACTACAGACTCAGGAACAAGAAGAAAAGAAGCAACGGCTAGACAGAGAAGAAAAAGTGCAACAGGAAAGGTTGGAACAAGAGCACCAGTTTGAGCTTCAAAAGATGAAGTTAGAATTGGAAAATAGACGTGGAACACCTTCAAGTACATCAAAACCCAGGTTGGAATTTCATCAACTGATGCAGAAATTCGATTCAAAGAATGGAGACATCAGTCTATACCTTGTTCTGTTTGAACGTCAAGCAAAAAGAGCCGAACTCTCGGAGCAGTTATGGGTAACTCAGTTGATTGGGTTGCTTCCTAACGAAATGGCAGAACTCATTGCTCGTGAAACTGAAGAGGTGTCGAATGATTATCATGAAGTAAAGAAGGTTTTACTCAAGAGGTACAAATTGACACCAGAAAGGTTTCGTCAGTTATTTAGTCAACACAACAAGAGTGTTGATGGCTCGTGGAAAGATTTTCTCTATGAAATTAAGAATTACTTCCGTGAATGGATCCAGGGTATGGAAGTAAATTCTTTCGAGCAACTGTGTGATCTCGTCATCACGGATCAAATGAAGAGGAGGGTCCCTGCAGAGTCCAGAGAACACTTCATTGATAAGTGGGCGCATTTCAAATGTCCAGAAGACTTAGCTGAAAAGTTGGACGAGTTTGATAGCGTTTGGAAACTCATGAAAAAGAAAGATTTTTCCTCTGGAAATAAAGCGGTTCCCTTCTGGAAAAACAAGTTAAGCGGGGAGCCGAAGGCGCAATTCAGAGAAAAGGTAGAAAAAATGGAAACGGAGAAGACGACAAGATCTCCTGAAAATTTTGAAAGGCGCAAGAAACCGCGTTGCTACCGATGTGATTCTACTGAACATTTGCGACCAAATTGTCCCTTGATGAAAAAAGGACAAGAGAACTCTTCCAACCTCAATCGCATTATTGGAGTGGAAGATGATGAATCGATGTTACCATACACCTACATTGGGGAAGTGAATGGATTCAAGATGCCAATCCTTCGTGATACTGGATCAAGTATTGATGTGGTGTGTCGGAATCGAATCAAGCCAGAAATGCTTACAGGTGAAAATGTCTGGGTACAACAACCTTTGGATAAAGCTCCTATTTGTTTGCCATTAGCAGAAGTGGAGTTGAAAGGGGAGTTCGGACATGTCATCACCAAAGCCGCTGTTGTTTGGAGTCAGGTCGACAAAGGAAGGTACCTGCTCGGAAATCGAACTGCAGCCCTTCTGGAGAAGATGAAGGAAAATCCAGTTCCTTATCAAGTTAATGCCATTCAGACTAGAGCTCAGAAACGTCTGGCAGAACCAGAAAGGGGATCTACCGAAGATGTCGTGGAAGAAGAGGACAGTCCTGTGCCCGTGGATGAAGAAGATCACGACATTGTGATCGAAGAAGATGATTTGTTCTCCTTCCCATCTGAAGATCCTGAGTACAAGGGATTGACTCTTTTGAAAGTAGATTCTAGAACTTTTGCATCTCAGCAGAAAGATTGCCCAGTTCTGAAGCCAATCATGGACAAGCTACAAGGAAAACCTCCTGAAGAACCGGCAGGAGAGTTTGAAGTACTTTCCAATGGCATACTCATTAAAAAGAAAGTGGATAAGCTAGGAGTGAGAGGTCTTTATTGGTCATACCAGAAAAGTATCGAGAAGAATTGAAGTCTTTGTGCCACGAGGGAACTTCAGGTCATTTGGGAGTGACCAAAACTAAAGATGTGTTCTCCAGGTATTTCTTTTGGCCGCATTGCTATAAAGAAATTGAGGAATATGTCAGAAGTTGTGACAGATGTCAACGGGTTGGGAAACCTAATGACAAGAAGAAGGCTCCCATGAAGATAGTTCCTGTGATACAAGAAGTTTTCTCAAAAATCAACGTCGATGCTTGCGGACCTCTACCAGTTACTCCAAGTGGCAAACGATATCTCATAACTGCCATGTGTCTAGCATCAAAGTATCCAGACGCCGTTCCGGTTGAAGATATCACATCTGTTTCTGTTGTTGAAGCCTTAATGCAGATATTTAGTAGGATGGGATTTCCTAAAATACTGCAGATGGACCAAGGAAGCTCGTTCACTAGTGAACTCACCACTACCTTTCTGGAAAAGTTTGGAATATCTGTTGTTCATAGCTCCGTTTATCATCCTCAAAGTAATCCGGTAGAAAGATTTCATCGAACTGTCAAAAGGATTTTAAAAGTACTATGCTTGGAGGCTGGAACTGATTGGGAAAAAGCGATATCTCCCGCTTTATTTGCCCTACGAACTGTTACACACGAAAGTACAGGATTTACACCAGCAGAGCTAGTTCATGGAAAAAATTTAAGAACTCCTTTGACGTTGTTGTATGAGAAATGGATGAATAAAGAAGACGAAGACGAACCTGTGACGGATTATGTTTTCGCTTTGATAAACAGAATAAAACAGTGTCAAGAACTTGCAACCACCGAGATGGAAAAATCACAACAGAAAAATAAAACGTGGTACGACAAGAGAACGATCAAAAGAGAATTTCGCGAGGGCGACCAAGTGCTTATATTTTCGACATTCAAAGCGAACAAAATGAGTCCCCATTGGACCGGTCCCGGAACAATTCTCCGAAAGCTTTCTGAAACGAATTATGTGGTCGAACTCTCTAACGAAAAGGCTACTTCCAAGGTTTACCATGTGAATATGCTCAAACCTTATTACAAAAGACCTGAACAGGTGAATTTTCTGCTCTGTGAGACAGAAGACAAATTGAATGAAACTGAGATGGAAATTCCTTATGTGGACGCTGATCCGAATATCCTGGACCTGGATGAGATGTTTCAGGACCACTACAAGGAAACCAAATTAACCGAAGAGCAAATCATTCAATTAAAGAAATTAGTTTGCAAATATGATACATGTTTTTCAAATGTGCCTGGAAAAACTGATCTTGTGACTCATGATATCGAGCTCAACAACGATACGCCACTTCTTTCAAAACCCTACAGAAATTCTCCTAGACAGAATGCTATTCTGAAAGAAGAGATCCAGAAGATGTTGGCTATGAAGATCATTGAAGTCGGATTTTCTGATTTCACGTCTCCGATGATTTTGGTTGAGTCTCCTGGGAAAGATCCAAGACCGTGCGTGGATTACCGAAATCTTAATAAGGTGACCAAGACTAAGTTTTTTCCATTGCCAAACATAGAAGAAAGAGTTGAAATAGTTTCATCGGCCCAGTGTATAACGGTGTTGGACTTGTCAAAAGGGTATTGGCAAATACCACTAAGTCAACGTGCCCAAAGACTGGCTGCCTTTGTCACAAACTTTGGTACATACCGTCCTTTACGAATGCCATTTGGGTTAAAGAATGCGCCATACGAATTCAGCAAAATGGTTGCACATTTATTGGAAGGGTGTGAAGAATTCGCCGTGCCATATCTTGATGACATTGCAGTTTTCTCAAGATCCTTTCCGGAACATCTGAAACAAGTCGACATAGTACTTGAAAGAATAAAGAATGCTGGATTGACCATCAAACAGTCAAAGTGCAAGTTTGCTCAAGGCCAAGTACAGTATCTGGGACATGTAGTCGGACAGGGTTGCAGACAGCCGGCAGAATTGAAGATCGAGGCAATCAAGAATTATCCCCCACCTAAAACCAAAACTGATGTCAGAGGTTTCCTAGGACTGGCTGGATACTATAGCAGATATATTTCGATGTTTTCTTCAATAGCCTCTCCTTTGACAGATACACTGAAAGGAAAAGTTCGTCAGGGAAATATCAAGTGGACTGCCGAATGTGAACAAGCGTTCAACAAACTTAAAGAATCGCTTTGTGACTTTCCTGTTCTTTACGCTCCTGATTACAACAGGTCCTTTATCGTGCAAACAGATGCATCAGACCACGGAATGGGAGTTGTCCTATCCCAAATTGACGATAATGACCAAGAACATCCCATTATCTATCTAAGTAAAAAGTTTTCAAGTGTTGAGAAACGGTACAGTGTGAGTGAGAAAGAGTGCGCTGCAATCATCTTTGCTGTCCAAAGACTGAGGTGCTATCTCGATGGGAACTTTTTCACAATTGTCACTGATCATAATCCTCTAGTGTGGTTGAACTCTCATGCCAGTACAAATGCCCGTCTTATGCGTTGGTCTTTAGCTTTACAATCATTCAATTTTGAGGTAAAACACCGCAGTGGATCAAAGCATCAAAATGCTGATGGATTGAGCAGGATCCGCACTCTTAGGGAACCTACTTAATATGTGCATTTGTAAAACTGTATAATGATATTATTTCTTTTATTGTATTATTATCATATCTAATATGTCTATATCATTAAGTAGTTAGTTATTTAGTTCAGTGCTGATCCCACTGGTAAAGGTACTCTCTCATTTTTGTATGCCATGATGTTCTCACTAACTTTCTTCTTCGGTAACCTCCGGCAGAAAGTTCTCCAAGGGGGGAAGAAGTCTGTACCGTCCCAAGAACTCTCTTATCTCTTCCATCATCAGAACTACTATTTCTATATAGTGACACTAGGTGGAGCCACCAGCTTATTGAGTTAAGCATTGACAGTCCTTGTCATTCCTCTGAGAAAACTAAACAGTAGTTCAGAGACCCGTAGGACACTGAGCTGCAATGACATGATTGTCGGTTAGATGAGACCTGTCTGTATAGGAGTCCTTTCTGTTTTTCTTTTGTAAAATAATCTGTAACTTAAATATTATGTTTTGTTTTAAATCTAAAAATTTAACTTTAATTAAATATTTTAAAATTAAAGTTTTAAGTCTTTCAATTTGTTTTAAACGGAAGTTTGATTGTGTATGAAGGTGGTGTACGTAGTCTTCCAGTGAACACTGTGTTCCAGTCCTGACCCACAGGTATATGCGAAGAAGACGCCACAGGAGTACATTTATTGGTGGCAGCCGACGGATGAGACCCGACGTCTAAACGGCCAGCAGTTCCCAGTATCAGGATCCCGAATCCGGCAAGGTGATTTCCAGTGGAGTGTCTTTATTCCAAGGAGATGTTCGGATCCGTCAACTTCGGGAGAGAAGTGTCCCAAAAGGTCTAAAGATTCGAGGACTTCTCGAAAGTATGAAGGAATCCGCAGTCAGCAGGTTCCAAGTCGCGACAAAAACGACGCGATCCATGGTGAGGTGAGTGCTTTGCCAGTTTGTTTTTGGGATCAGTTTTATTGTTTTAAAATAAAGTGATTAGTGCAATCTTGAATTTTCTTTAAAGTTGGTGGGCTGTTTAGGTTTTATTTGAAAAAAATTTCAGAAATAAACGTGTGCCCAAGGCTTCTAGATAATACATTATTAAATTACTTGGATTTTTAAGTAAAACTGTGATTCCCTAGTCAAAGTTAACATTTGTGTATGAATGCGTCTTGCATATTTTGATTTTAACAGTAGCATTGGAATTTGGCTGTATAATTTTCGGTTTGATATATGTCTCGTTTATATATTTGAAAATTTGTCGATATTCTGTGATAAGTGCTGGATACTGTTGTTTACAAATCATTGAAACACAAATTAACTTGAAATTAACAATTATTTTCTTTTTCTGTAGTGCAAAAATTTTTGGAACTCTTAAGTTCATATTAATCTGTCTGGTTAATGAAAGTTTGCATAAAAGAAAATGGGTTTATAAAATGAATCTTATTCATGTGTATAATTATTGATCATTTAGAGTGTGTTGATATAAAAATTCTGGAAAAAAATATATGGTATGATTTGCTCTAAAATATACAATATTTTTAGAATTGTGTAAATTTATATTAACGGTTTGACTCTGGTAAAAATTGATCTAATTTTTGTATGAAAGAAAGAAGTTTTGCTTTCTTTGTTGAATTCAAAAGGGTTTGCAGATTCTCCGGCGCCGTGCATTTGACGCCGTTCAATTGGCGGGAAATAGTAGATGAGTCATCTATTGGGGAATGTTGCATTACGTAACCTTGAATTTATTTCAGCGGAGATTTGGTGTTTTGACAAGGAGTGTGATTCGAGATTCTATTCGAAAGACTTTTGCAATAAAGAGAATTTATGGTTGATTTTTTTGTTGGATTCTTTTTATATTTGTTTTGGTTGTTGTTGTTTTTAGATGAGCGTATTATTTTTTTTCTTGATGTGGGTTTGAAAAAAAGAAACTTCTTTTTTATTATGTGGTATTTTATTTTGAGCGATTGAATGTAATGCTAATGCGTCTTTATTAATAGATTTTTTTTTGGTTGAATAAATTATTGTGTGGATAGCATTTTTCCGATAAATTAAATTAGGTATATGATATTTTTTATATAATAAAGATTATTTTAAATTTGATTTTAAATTGTTGATGTGTAATAAAAAAAAAGTTTTTTTTATGTGCCTTGAAAATAAAGTTGATCAAATTTAATTTTATTTATGCTTTTGAGTTTACAAGAGTGTGGGTCCTTCTCAACAATTATCATAGTAAATAAAATAATTTCGGAAATTAAAATTTCGGTAAAAGCGTTTTTCAGGAAAAAATGGCGTTTTTAGGTTCAGCTCGTAAAGTAGATTTACAGGTGTTAGCATCTGAGTTAAATATTACAGTTAAGTCTTCTACCACAGTTATTGACTTGAAGAAAGCTATTCAGGGTCACGAAAATTTTGAAGAAGCTTTTGTTAAGAATCTATTACAGACAATCGTCTCGGAAAGACTACAGACTCAGGAACAAGAAGAAAAGAAGCAACGGCTAGACAGAGAAGAAAAAGTGCAACAGGAAAGGTTGGAACAAGAGCACCAGTTTGAGCTTCAAAAGATGAAGTTAGAATTGGAAAATAGACGTGGAACACCTTCAAGTACATCAAAACCCAGGTTGGAATTTCATCAACTGATGCAGAAATTCGATTCAAAGAATGGAGACATCAGTCTATACCTTGTTCTGTTTGAACGTCAAGCAAAAAGAGCCGAACTCTCGGAGCAGTTATGGGTAACTCAGTTGATTGGGTTGCTTCCTAACGAAATGGCAGAACTCATTGCTCGTGAAACTGAAGAGGTGTCGAATGATTATCATGAAGTAAAGAAGGTTTTACTCAAGAGGTACAAATTGACACCAGAAAGGTTTCGTCAGTTATTTAGTCAACACAACAAGAGTGTTGATGGCTCGTGGAAAGATTTTCTCTATGAAATTAAGAATTACTTCCGTGAATGGATCCAGGGTATGGAAGTAAATTCTTTCGAGCAACTGTGTGATCTCGTCATCACGGATCAAATGAAGAGGAGGGTCCCTGCAGAGTCCAGAGAACACTTCATTGATAAGTGGGCGCATTTCAAATGTCCAGAAGACTTAGCTGAAAAGTTGGACGAGTTTGATAGCGTTTGGAAACTCATGAAAAAGAAAGATTTTTCCTCTGGAAATAAAGCGGTTCCCTTCTGGAAAAACAAGTTAAGCGGGGAGCCGAAGGCGCAATTCAGAGAA